>BPLT01000001.1:11400000-11825000 GCA_019656295.1 Rhododendron mucronatum var. ripense
TTGAATATGTGTACGTACTAGGGAAAAAAGGAAGTTTCACTGTTGTAGGTGTAGATTCTGTTTCTTCAATCGCCATTCATGCATAGACCTTGGAAATGTGGGAAGACAAACGAAGAAATGAGAGTAGACTAGGATGATCACAATTTGGGATTTGGGGGCTGCTGTCCCTTCAATTAATGCTATCAATTAGGCACTTAATGATATCCGATCGAGCTGATTTTTTTACATATTTGTTCAACTTGACGAGCTCTACAAAGTGAACGTTTCCGATCGTCGGAGCGAGACCAGAGCGAGGCCCCCTCAGCTGGGACAGCACGCTGCTGTCCCTTGAAGGGACAGTAGCCCCCCAACTCCCACAATCTGTAGGTGTGGGTCAATAAGTACTGTGATTGATGCAGCGCGTGTATGAACCACAGAAAAGAACGTGCAACAAAGATTATACAAACGATATAAGTTAGAGAAACGTTCTCTGACTCTGATTTATTCGATAATAATTAACAACTGCCGTGCCCTAAAGGCTTACAACTTATTAAATAGTGAGAAAAAAACCCTAATCCTAGTTGATTCGTCCAAAACAGAAGCGAATCAATCAGAGGTAAAAATTACCAAAAAACGGAAAAAATACCTAATTGATTCGTCCAAAACGGAAGCCGAATCAATTAAAAGTAAAAATTACCAAAAATGGAAAAATTCCTAATAAGAACAAAATTGGAAAAAAGATAGACCAAGTATTAGTGAATATTCACTAGTTTCCTTTTGAGAGGGAAATTAGTGAATATTCACTAGTTTTGTTGTTAGTGAAGGAAATTAGTGAATATTCACTGGTTTTGCCAATTAGTGAATATTCACTGGTTTTGCCACTCTAGGCTTAAAATGCCTAAAGTAGCACTCTTCTATGGCCACTGCATCATCTTCCCCCTCTAAAAAGAAATTCGCCCTCGAATTTGCTTCATCATCAGAACTATCCCGTCGGAATGGGATCAAGTGCTTGACATTAAACACATCAGCCGTGCGAACATGACTAGGAAGCTTCAGACGGTATGCATTTGGACTGATTTTTTCGATGATCTCTACAGGTCCAACCTTCCGAGCCGCAAGCTTGTTGTACTCATGGGCAGTATACCGATCTTTAGTGAGGATGGCATACACAAAGTCCCCAACCTTGAACTCCACCAAGCGCCGCTGCTTATCTGCGGCCTCCTTATACTTCATGGTGACCCGTTGCAGGCGCTGCTCAGTATCCAACTAATCCTCCCACATACCTTGCAACCAACTTCTCACTGAAATAGGCCACTGGCTTGGAATTCTGACTAAGGACAGCCCCAATCCCTACCTTCGACGCATCACAATGTAACTCGAAGGGCTGTAAAAAGTCTGGTAAGACCAGAACCGGAGCGGTAGTCAACTTCTGCTTGATTAGTTGGAATGACCAAGAGGCTTCGTCACTCCATGTAAACCTGCCACCCTTCATACAATCTGTTATCGGAGCCATGATAGTACTGAAATTAGGTATGAAACGGCGATAGAAAGCCGCTAGGCCATGGAAACTCCGAATATCAAACAAGGTCCGCGGTTGGGGCCACTGCCAAATTGCCTCAACCTTAGACTCGTCCACAGAAATTCCATCCCTGGATACAACATATCCAAGGAAAAGTACAGAATCTGTCATGAAAACGCACTTCTTGATAGCCCCAAATAACTTCTCCGCTCTTAATACAACGAGAACTTCTCGCAGATGCTGCAAGTGCAAGTCAGGAGTGGCACTATATACCAAGATATCATCAAAATAAACTACGACAAATTTACCAATGAATGGACGAAGGGCTTGGTTCATGACTCGCATGAAAGTGCTTGGTGCATTGGACAGGCCGAATGGCATCACCAACCATTCGTACAACCCCTCTCTAATTTTGAAGGCTGTCTTCCACTCATCCCCTGGCCTGATCCTAAGCTGATGGTAACCGCTCTCAGATCCAGCTTAGTAAAAATCTATGCTCCCCCTAGCTGATCTAGTAGGTCATCCAGCCTTGGTATCGAAAAGCGGTACTTCACTGTAATCTTGTTAATGGCTCTGCTGTCAACGCACATCCTCCAAGTGCCATCTTTTTGGGGGGTCAACAACGCAGGGACAGCACAAGGACTAAGGCTTTCTCGAATAAAGCCCTTAGCCAATAATTCCTCCACTTGACGCCTCAACTCTTCATGCTCTTTTGGACTCATCCGGTAGTGAGGCCGATTTGGTAAGCTGCAACTAGGCACCAAGTCGATCTGGTGCTGAATGTCCCGCAATGGTGGCAGACCATCAGGTAGCTCAGTCGGGAATATGTCCCGGAATTCCTCCAGAAGAGGCTCAATGGCTGCTGGAACTTCCTGATATGTTTGGACCTGTGAACCCTCCTTGGCAATCAACACAAACATCACTTTGCTAGTTGTAAACTCCTCTTCGAATTTAGCTTTCGTCAAAAGAGTGGTACCCTCCCCATTGTGTGGTTTAGGTACAACCTTATTGGAAGGCAACAAAACAATCTTCGTACCGCTGAATGACAGAGAGTACGTGTTGGCACCACCATCATGCGTAACCTTGCGGTCAAACTGCCAGGGTCGCCCTAACAGTAGGTGACATGCATCCATTGCCACCACATCACACCAAATCTCGTCCCTATATTTAGTACCAACTGAAAAGGCTACTAAACATCTCTTAGAAACTTTAACTTCGTTACCTTTCTTCAACCATGACAGCTTGTAGGGGTTAGGATGAGCCTCTGTCTTTAATTCCAACTTTTGGACTGCCTCTTCTGCCACCACATTCTCACAACTCCCTGAGTTGATCACGAATCGACACACCTTGCCCCCGATGGTGCAAGTGGATTGGAACACGTTGCTGCGGAGCCATGAATCACCCCCAACATCACGAGGTGCATAACATAACCTCCGAACCACCAGTAAAGGCCCAGTATCCCCCACAACCTCCTCCACATCGACGTCCGGATGGACTGAGTGATGTGGTTCATCAAACACTGCATCTTGCTCGTATGATTCACAGTGGTCACCGACAACTCCGTCAGCGTCCACAAACAAAGCTTTGCCTGGTCAATCGACCTTCCTGCACTCAAAGGCTCGATGACCAGACTCTCCACACTTAAAGCACTTTGTCCCCGAAACGCTCACCTTATTTGCCAGTGGGACTGATGGTGGTAGGGTACCAGTGGGTTTCACCGGGGCAGGGCTGGCCGTGGGCAGAGTAACAACACCCCAAGGAATCGCTGCGGGCCTGCGGTTAGCCTGCCGCTCCAACTGTAATGCCCTCTGATGGGCATCTGAAACAGAGCACAAATCAAACATATTCAAAGTAAATTGAAATTGCTCACGTAATCCTCCCACATACCTCACAACCAACTACTCCTCTGTTTCAGCCAGGTCATTACACAACTTATTTTATACTAAAAACCTAAGACCGAAAAGGAATCAGCAAAACAAGAAGCTGAATCCCAGTGAATCGCTACTTGACTCAATATTACCAAAATCAAAAGATTTGATCTCAATACTAGATAATAAAAGAAAACTTGCCAAAACAAATGGCACTCAAAGCGGAATATTCAAAAATAATTTATAACCAAAATAATAAAACTAAATATCTATTTCTTAAATAATAAACCATTTCCATTCTGCATCAGTGATATTGTAGCGGGCCGAGCTCAATTGCGACTCCACTAGGGACCAGCTCTAATCCTCTGCCACCGCCAGCTGCCGCACGGGGCAACAAACCCACTCCACGGGGCTCGGCCTGAGCCGAGGCATACCAGTTGTCGGTTTTGCTTTTGTCTTGCGTCCGGCGACGAAGAGGTTTATGCCAAGCTCGGCCACCATTTGGGGGGCAGCTCAGCAAACAATATTCGCCTAACCCGAATTCCCTTCGGGCTCGGCCTCCCTTCAGGTTCGGCAACCACCATGGTCCTATGGCCTCGGCCACTTGTGCAGCCACGCGCCTACCCACGTGCAGAGACGATTATGCCAAAGGATAATCATGAACGCACATGGAGCATATATGCCAGCTCACGCCAAAGCGGTTACCAGATTTATTTGGTGACGTCACGGTGACACCGCCTGGCCCGCGCAAGGCACGTGCCCGTGCTTGGAGAGCAAGTCAGGGAGGCTCCATAAATACCAAAGGATAACGCCTTTGGAAGGTACGCACTGATACACGCGAATACACTCTCAAAACCCTAGTCTCTTCCCTCTCTCTCTGCACATACTTATCCTCTCGCCGGAGGGCCTTGCCAGGCAACCCCCGGCCAGGTTTTAGTCGTGCGTTCACTGTGCAGGCTAGGTGGAGAAGGCTAGGAAGCTACTGAACCAGCGGAGGAAGGAACTAGGTCGGGGATCACGGGCCACACAGATACCATATAGAATTGGCTGAATTTGATCAACATTTTACTCCCTCCGTCCACGTTTTTTTTTTTTTGTCCGTCTTTGGCATTCGTATCATGTTTTAATTGTCTACATTTTTTTAATTTATAATGGGTTTCGTGATTTAATTTCTAATTCTTTGGCTAATTAGAAATTGTTGACTAAAGCTGTGTAACAACAAATCATGTAATCTGGCACCGTACAAAAACTTTTAAATCATAATTGACCCGAACTAAAATTAAGGGCCGCCAATGTCTCTCCATGATCGATTGTCATTTCTTCATTTCTGGATTGTCATTTTTTTTTTTCATTTTCGTGGAAAAAATGGAATAGAGGTGTATGTAACGTTTACAAATACGACCATCTTGTCCAACCAGAAAAATTATTTACTTAATTAGACCGGTTCCTTAATTAGGCCTCCTCCTCACCAAGCATTTATACAGAATCCAAATTAACAAAGAAGTATATGAATTCTACATAAATATGAAAATCCAAAATTAAGGGCCCGTAGGGGAGCCTAATTATTTTTGCATTTTGGATTGTGAGTTATTGGTCTCGAATTGTGGCCAGAATAGATTATGAATCTGGTAGAATATTTGCCAGATAATGCTTAGAATAGATTATATGAATGAGTATTTTGAGGATATGCTCAATATAGATTGTGAATTTGGAAAGATAATCCAATATGAGAATATAAAAGCTCATCCAAAACTGATTCTCAAATTGTGCCTAGCTATAAAATGTAGTTTTCATAATGCATTGTGACAGAATCAATTCTCACAATCTAGCTCCCTAACAGAAAAACAATAGAAAAATGCACAATTTGGCTCCCAATCAGGCCTTAAATATACAAGTCCTATAATGAGTATGTGGTGAGAAAGAGGCTTGGGCACCTTGGTGACAAAGACAGATCCACAATATGGCATACGGGGGCCACGGTCCCCACATGGTTTCAAATAATTTTAATGATTTAAGTTTTTTGTTTTGTTTGAATATGAAAATTATACTCCAGTAAATAAAAATAGTAAATAAAAATAAAAATAGTGAACAAAAACAGAAAGAACAGAAAGAAAAAAAAACTTTGAACTATAAATATAGTGAACAGAAAGAACATTTTCAACTATAAATATTGTTAGAACACATGCTTCAAATGGAAGATGAGTTTCTCACAAATGCTTTGGTTATATTTAATGAGAAGGAAATTATTGCCACAATTAGTTCCAACTCAATCATAGAGGACTTTCGGATCTAAGGTATCGTTAAATTCCATTTTGATAGATGCTTGGAGTATAAAATAGTGAAAAACTTTCATTTTTTCACCTTTAATTAGTTTTTTTTTTTTGTTTAAAAAAATCACCTAGATAGTGTATTTTTGTAAAAGGTACTGTATTATTTTATCATTCGGATACTTTATATTTTTGAACATTGAAATTTTAAAATTTTATTATTCATATTGTGATCGACTCCCTCGTATAAAAAATCCTGATTCTATTCCTGCTCACCAAATAATCTCCTAGAGGGGAAGAGATAGAATCCTGCACGTGGCAGTGAAGTCTCTTGGAATCGAAGATGATCATATCTGAAATCCTTTGGTAATGTCGGCATCAGTGCTCCGGAGAGTCTGCCTACTGACTGAGGTTAGAGTTACGTCCTGTCACACTGTAGCAGTGTAGAGTAGCTACCCCGCTTTATCCTTGTTTGATGAAAGCCCATTTTGACTCTTCTGACTAATGTTTCCGTTTTAATGCAATTGTTTTCCTTTCCCTCACCTCTCCCTCCCTCCCTCCCTCCCTCCCTTTGGATTCTAGCTTGCCTCTTCTCCAAAGCCCTTTGGTGTGTGTGTGTGTGTGTGGGTGTGTGTGTGTGGGGGGGGGGGGGGGGGGGTGGGGTTTGTTGCGGTTTTCTTCTACACTTTGCCTTGAGCGATCGTGAGCGTAACCACAATGTGTGATAGAAAAAGAGTTTGGATATCTCTAAGTATATAATAATTGTTTTCCTTTTAATGCAATTGTTTTCCTTTCCCTCACCTCTCCCTCCCTTTGGATTCTAGCTTGCCTCTTCTCCAATCGCCCTTGTGTGTGTGTGTGTGTGTGGGGAGGGGGAGGAGGGGGGGGGGGGGGGGGGGGGGGGGGGGTTGTGGTTTTCTTCTACACTTTGCCTTGAGTGGTCGTGAGCGTAACCACAATGTGTGATAGAAAAGAGTTTGGATATCTCTAAGTATATAATAATTTTTCTACTCACTTGACTCGCCTTGTTTGGTTTGAGACTTGGGGAAGTTTTTTAAAATATTGAGTGGAGAGAGTTAGATAGAAAAATGAGAGTAATAATTGAAAGAATATTGGTTGTGCTCGATTCATATTTTAGTTTAGTTTAGTTTAGTTTTTCAATCATTACCTTGCTTCTTTCTCTAATCATTTTGATTGTGTTTGATCAAGTGGAGTCCTAAAATCAAAATCCTAATTGGAAATAAAATTTATTAAGAATTATTGGCAGATAAAAAAGATTGGGTATAGAGAGCAAAAAACGAACATGGCCGAGGCAGGTTCCAATGAAGCCATACAGGCATCCAATTGAGATCATACACGTGTATGCCCCTTGGAGAATTCATAAAGTTTCCTTGCCAATTTTAATAATGAATATACCATTTGTTGTACATCAAATGCATACACCGTTTTGTGAGGATCCGGAGATAGATTCTACACAAATGATTAGAGCCGCTCAATTTGTTTAAAATATATTTTTTAATGATCTCCTTGTAAAAAAATAAGCTAACTCGAATAAAATTTTTTTTTGATCGACAAGCTAACTCAAATATTGGTAGAAGTTTTTTGATCGGCAAGCTAACTCGGATATTGGTAGAAGTTTAATCAGTTTTTGATCAATTTGTGACAAGAAAATGAGCCGAAATTGAGCGAAGAACCTTACTGATATCCGACTGAGCTAATTTTATACATGAAACCTTGGGTCCCACACATGGTGTACACATTAGTGAGACTCGTTTCCTTGCACGAGAGAGTGTTGTCGAGAAGATTACCCCAATCGTTCATCTTATAAAATTCATGTGAAAATAAGTAGAACAATCAAGTTTGCTATGATAATCTTAGCTGAAAAATAATACACTAGAACAATCAAGTTGATCTAATAATCGAACCGTGAAAACACGACTCGTCTGTAATGTTCGGAAAAAAAAAAATTTTGAACCGTATAATTTCGACATAATTGTTTCAAAAGCATGGATGGCTCTTCAAAACCTTATGGATGAACTTCTGTTGAGATGATCCTGGAATAATTTAGATTTTTTTTTAAGAAATATATTACTACTAAAAAATATCTAAAACATGGACAAATATACTCAAGATTTACGATGGAGCCCACAAACAAAAATTGCTCCATCCACTCAGAGTAATTGTTCAATGGTATTTGTGCACATTCACATTGTCAAATTGCACCCTCCACTACCGCACATTCATGTAATATTTATATATTTAAACTTTGACAATGCGTAAACATATCATTATGGAGGAAATTCAAGTATCACGTAGCGGTACCAATAGCATGCAAATATTTTTCTTCTATTACAAATAAGCTTCTTCTTCTTCTTCTTCTTCTTCTTCTTCTTCTTTTTTTTTTTTTTTTTATGTCAAACGGAATAGAGAGATAAGCTTCTTCACACCCCCTTCGACAATCAGTTTTGATACTCCATAGTCTATTATCGTCCAACGGGGCGGTTCCGGGAATACCCAAAAAAAACCTCAAGTTCCAGATTAAATTTTGATGATCCGAGCCACTCAATATGATTAGAACGTGATTTTAAGGATACGTGCGAGAAATCAGCAAAAAAAATGACCGGAAAGGGCTTGATCCGAACAGTTTCAAACAGTTTTTTATTAAACGATTCAAATAAAAACTGTTCAAATCAAACTTTTCCCGGTCAGTTTTTTTGCTAATTTCTTGAAAGGCACCATTAAAATCACATTCTGCACACATTGAACGGTTTGGATCATAAAAATTTGATCAGAAATTATAAAATTAAGATTTAGAATATTTTTTAGGTATCTCTTAAACCGCCTCCCTCATCGAAACATTAAGCATTTATACATATAAAAACATCCGTCTTGGTTTCTGTCACAAGTCCACACTTTCACCAAGAGGATTCTTGTGTGGACCAGCATCTCTTTTTCCACCCCTTTCATGGCTTCTCTCTCTCCTCTCTCTGTACTTCTCCTTGTCTTGTTGGCTCTTGAGGTGATTTGCCAACAAGAAACAGAGATGGACCAAGAGGAGCTCTCTGGTCTCTTTGAGTTCATGGGTTCACTTCTTGAGGACCCCACTTGGGACCAAACCTACCCACAACCATGCAGTGACACTCCATGGCCTGGTGTAGAATGTGAGAGCACTGGACAAGAAAACCCTCCACGCTTTCATGTCACAAGGATCCACATTGGCCCTGATATTCTCAACCCACCTTGTAAAACCACAGCCAAACTCTCATATTCCCTACTCAAACTCCCTTACCTCAAGGCCCTCTCTCTCTTCAACTGTTTCACTTCATCACCAGTCTCTCTCTCTCCGACTCTCTTTGGCACGACACTGTCTTCCTTAGAGCATCTAGCCATTGAGTCCAACCCAAGCCTAACAGGGGAAATTCCCCCAACTTTGGCAGTGGTTGGTAGCTTAAGGGTCTTATGCCTTGCACAAAACAATCTACAAGGAGAAATTCCAAACACATTTGGTGGGTTAATGAGTTTGGAGCAACTTGACCTCAGTTCCAATAACCTAAGTGGTTCAATCCCTGAAGAAATTGGAGATTTAAGGAGCTTAACCATTTTGGACCTCAGTTGGAATGGGCTGGAAAATGAGGTTCCTTCTTCACTGGGTCAGCTTCAATTTCTTCAAAAGATGGATTTCCGCTCAAACAAGCTTCAGGGGAAGGTGCCTCAGAGTTTGGGGCAGTTAAACAGGTTGGTCTTATTAGACTTGAGTCATAACTTACTTATTGGACCCATCCCAGAAACCCTATCAGGTTTGCAGCAATTAGAGTACTTAATGATTGAATACAACCCTTTGAATTCAGAGATACCCTTGTTTTTAGAGAGCTTAAGGAAGATCATAGTGCTGAGTTTTTCAGGTTGTGGTCTGAGAGGCTTTTTGTCAAACACCTTATCTTCGTTGCAAAATCTGTCTGCCTTGTCTCTAGACAACAACAGCCTCAATGGGACAGTCCCGCCAAACCTAGGGGCACTTCCAAATTTGGATCACCTAAATTTGAGCCACAATCAGTTTAGTGGGGAGCTAATCTTCCCACAAGAGTTCATCATTAGGATTGGAAAGAGATTAGACGTTAGGGGCAATACTGGGCTATGCTTGAGTCAACAGCTCTTCAAGAACAGAAATGTTTCTACTACCTATCTAGAAACCCCACCATGTTTGGGCACAAGTGCAAATATCAACAGTAGTAGGACTTGGGCAGAAGATCATAATCCAGGCGATGGCAGCACATTGAAGCCATTTTGCGACGACAAGAGGGGAGGTTCAAGCCATCTAATTGGGCTTGATCAAAATCTTTGTTTTCTTTGTTTTGTCGTTTGGTTCATTGTGTGATTGTCACTTGATAGGTTCCACACTCTTTTCTGGGATAATTACACCATTGATCGATTCAGGTAGTTTAAGCGAGATTTTACTTTGAAGTTGAAGAGTTTTTTTTACCAGTAAAGATGGTATGTATACTCTTTTAAGTTTCTATTTCAATATTGTCACCTTTTTCTTGGTATTTCAAGTGATAAAACATGATCAATTTGGTGAATTGATCTTCTCACGACTACACCTAAGAAAGAAAACTGTTTCATTTTCTTAGTGATCCATTTTGATACTTTTCTTTTTTGGTTTGATGATCCGGACCAATTTATGCATACCTCGACTATAATCCCCTTCCCGGTTGCTTAAAGCGATCCACTCCAGGACGAGGGAAATTAGAAAAAAATAACATTTTTGCGGCCTAACTCTAGGAATTGAATCAATGGTTAATCGTGTTAGGAACAAACCCACCAACCAATTGAACTAGCCATTTGGCAGGCAACCAAGAGCCCACTTGGGCTTGCGTGACCATTAACGGTTTGAGTGGGGCCTTAGTTGCAAGCAACAGATTCGACTCATCTAAGCCCCTCGTGGTGTGCAAGAGTCTGTTGCTCGGCTGGGCTCGCACCACCCCCAAGTCTCTATTTTCAAATTGAACAAAGGCGCACACAAAACTAGAAGTATCCATTTGACTTCTAGTTTTGGATACTTCTAGTTTTGTGTATGTCTTTGTTTCATTTGAAATAGAAATATACTAGAGTGACACCATAGAAAGGGTTTTAGGAGAAAGAAGAAGAAGAGGAGGGATGCGTGTAGGAAGGGGGAGGAAGAAGAAGAAGGGTTTGTACTTTGTATGGGCCATGGGGTGTGGTGGATTATATTTAGTAGTAATAATAGTATTAAGTTATTGGTTATGGGTTGTATGTAGTAATTACACGGTGTAATAAGGTCATTTTATTAATGTCTTAAAATTTGAAAAAAATATAGTGGGTTACATGTAGCGAAAAATGGGTTGCAAATAGAATCGTCGGAAAGGAAATTGTGACGTTCAAAATTGATAAAAATGGGAAATACAAAGATGAAAGTGAAATGGTACTAGGACTATGGGGACTAGAGACGTAATTCCACTTTATTTTGTCTTGGAAATGGCGAAACTTTCTAGGAAATAGATGCACCATCTACCAGAGTCAGGAAGGATTCAAGGGTCAATTTCTTGTTCAGGACATGCAATTTGCGAAGATGATTTTGATAGCAAGTTTTTGTACAACAGAAGAGGAAGCTAGTCATGAAAACAGTAGGGGGGAATTTTTTTACCTTTGGCTAATTCGGTGTTCCTTCCCATTCTTCAACACACAATAGGCTGTACCTTTTGTCCCATCTAGTGTGTGTGTTTTAGTCTTTTTCAGGCCTTTCAGAAACTGTAAGCAGAAGTCACACATTAATAAAGGAGAGTGTTTCAACTTTGACAAGAGAGAAAAGATTCGAACGAGAGAGAGAGAGAGAGAGAGAGAGAGAGAGAGAGATCAGATGGGTTTGGGCAGAGGGAGGGGAGGATAAAACTTGGTTTTACTTGGGTGAATAATAATATAGTACTACTGGTTTTTTCACTGAGGAAAAAAATGGAGGTCCAATAAAACAGTAGAAGAGAAACAGATCCTCTATTCTTATCACGTGATGATCCATCTTCTTTTACGAAAAAATGTGTGTGTAAAAATGTGATTCATTAGGGTCCTATTTTCGTAATCTCGATCATTCGATCTTGTAGTTTAAATTACATAAATAGAGCTGCCACCCAAAAATCTGGTTTATGAGGTACATATACAAAGGCTTGGTCAAATTACATATATTTAGTAATTTTGAACAACAGATGGTCAGATTCCATACATGCAATCAAAGTCTCCACATAGACATATATAGTCAATTGAGAAAGTTTTTCATGGTTCGAGAAGTATTGCTCTTAAGACAAAAATTGTTCTCTTAAATAGATACGGTTGTTCAATCGAGCTAGTTTTCACATTGATGATTTACGTACGATTACCTACAAAATGAGGCCTCGTTTGATAATAGTTATAAATGAGTGAGATTCATCCCAGTTTTCACAACTTCCAAAACAGCCCAGTTAGAGCTTAACAGTACTAACTACTAAGAGAAGGTAGGAGAACTGCTAGTTTTGGGAAAGAACCCACGAGAAGCTAGAGCTTCCGATTCAAAGGCTATGAGAAGGCCTTCCCAACTCTTTCATAATTGTTCCAAGGCCTTCTATCTCTCATTAGACCAAAGATTATTAGTTCAAAAGCCACAGCCAATGTCACATTTTGTTCTAATGAATTTGCCTATTCCCATAGAAAAATAAAATTACGCGGATGCCACCATGACTTTTGGTTTAAATCCTAATTAGCGAATGATCAACGAAAACAATCTCTACAAAAGTTTTTGATCTCAATAACTGAATCCAACTCTCTGAAACTCAAAGTTGATTACTAGCTAGGAGATGTTGCTTGAATCCGGTTCCTTCTCTTTGGAAGACATCGAATTGTTGCAATGATCTCAAGCTTCATAGGACGGCCTGTCATAGGGCTAGCTACGCTGATCAGGAGATTGAAGCAATGGTGAGCTTCACTTTTTCTTCCATTTCTCTTGACTTGCAATTTGCAAGCATTATGACCGCTCTAGCCTGAAAACATACCGTGTCACTACTACCAAACACTGTGTAAGATTCACAAAAATGGCAATTTTAGGTCTACCATTAATCTTTTTCTCTTGGAGCCTAACTCCTTGGGAAAATGACGGTTCAGGATGCGTTTTGATAATTAATGTGCGCCAAGGACATGCTAAGAATATTTGTTAATGCTAAAAATGTTTGTGTCAAATATTAATTATCAAAACACGTTCTTGGCCGTCATTTTTCCTAACTCCTCCTATGGCCCAATTTCTTATCACATAGAAGTTAAACTTAGGGGTGACAAATTGATCCCAGACCCACTAAGAAACCCAAACCCACCTATTAAAAAATAGACCCAACCCAATCAATTTGTTAGTTGGATTAGAATGGGTCCAAACTCATTTATTATTGGGTCTTAATTGGGTTTCAATTGGATCAACTTAAATGTCCAATGGGTCATGAACATTACTCAACAAAAAAATAGAACTACCACATAAATGAAAAAAAACAAAAGTAAACATGTTCGTGAAGCGAACCTTTTTCTTAGTCAAATCGGGAACTGGTGACTTGGTTAGAACGGTTTCATGTTACGAATTCTAGTAACAGTACAACTCGAGTCGAGCTGAGTTTTGTAGTGAACTCGTACACTAAATGAACCAAAAATTCGAACTCAAACTTCGTTTGTTTGTAAACGAGTTGAGTTTGGTTCGAGCTGAGCTTGTACAAAACAGGCCGAGGATTTAGAGTGTTGAGCTCGACTCATCTACACTGCGAGAGATAGAGAATTGAGAAGGAAATTTTAGAGAGAGAAAGAGAATATACTGATCCAATGCAAGAGAGAAAGAGACAAATATAAAAACGAAATCCCAGAGAGAGAGAGAGAGAATATAATCAGATCCAATGCGAGAGAGAAAGAAAATTGAAAAGAAAATTCCAGAGAGAGAAAGAATATTCCGATCAGGGAATGACTTCGGTGTCCCCGGTCATTTTGGGGACACCGTAACTTTTGGCATAACAAAATCATTATAAGCATAACCAAATTCATTACAAGCATAACCAAAACCATTATAAGCATAACCAAAACCATACCAAGGCATAACTTGGTTGGTTATGCCTTGGTTGATTTTTGGTTATGCCTTGATTGGTTTTTGGTTATGCCTTGGTTATGCCATGCTATAGTTCTATTATACTTGTAATGATTTTTGTTATACTTGTAAGGGTTCTGTTATACCAAAAATTACGGTGTCCCCAAAATGACCGGGGACACCATAGCATTATCCATCAAGGATTTAATGGCAGATAATCAATTATAAAAAAGCAGAGTGCAATTTTTTTGGCGCATTCTACGTAACGGTATTTTGGAATACATAACAATACGAGTATCGCGCTACACGTTACAGGGATTGACTATCAGCAGTTGTAAATACTTATTTTTAAAACAAAAATCGACCAAAAATCTTAAAGCGCCTAGATCACCCGTAACTGTCAAGTATTGGTTATAAGAGTATCTCCATCCCATACTCCATTTCTTCATTTTAGAGGAAAAACATTCTCCAACCCATCGTCTAAAACTCTCCTCCATTTGGGAGGATGAACTTTGATCCTCTAAATACAGAGGATGAAGGGAAAAATAGAGGATCTCCTCCAAATATGTGTTGGAATTGAGAAATAGAGTATTGGATTGGAATTGAGATAAATAGTACAATCCTCTCAATCTACTTTTCAAATAAAATAGATTAATTTGATCCTCTCAAATAGAGATTTGGAGGGTGTTGGATTGGAGATGCTCTAATGACATTATAAAACTACATATCGAGGTATAGCGGTATTTTTTTTTTTTTTGACATAAAAGAGAACTTCATTGATATAAAGCATGATAATACAAGAAAAGGGGAATAAGAAATATTACAACAGTTGTATCACAAATATGAAAGAAAAACAAACGCAACAATAAACCTCTATAGCCAAAGCTATCATTAACTCCAGAATTAAGCAAGTAATCATTCTACGAGCCGCAAAGACCCAACCAGCTGCAAAAACCCAACCATCCTCCAGTAAACAAGTAAACATTCAATGAGCCGCAATAACCCAACGTCCGATACCAAAGCCTTCTCAAACCAAACCACAACCAAAAGCCAAACGGAACGCGCCCAATAAACGTCAGCCGAAACCGATGAAGAATACGAGACTAGTGCTTGCTATAGCGGTATTGGTATGCTAAAAAATCAACACTATCGACCGACACAGTGCACATTGCCCCAGAGGCAAGAACACGTAATGGGTGATATGGTCATTTCAGTGTATATAGGTATTTTAGTCATTTTTAATTTAATTGGGTTAATGGGCGGATTGGGTTTATTTTAAATAAATGGGTTGGGTTGGGTATAGGTAATTTAACTCCTAACTAATTGTCTCTAAATGAGTCAATAACCTATTAAAGACCCAATCCACTTATAACTTACCCAATTTGGCTCAAACCCGCACATTTGACACCCCTAAACTTAAACTACTAGATTATGATTATTTTGATTATTCACTTAAGAAACTTAAAATAAGTTGATGATCCTGGGTACAACTTTTTATAAGCTATTATAAAAAATTCAAGACTATTTTGGCTCAATAATCCCCCAGGATTATTTTTTTCGCATTATTAATTCATAAACATTTTGCATTTGTTAAATTTACGTCAATATTTTGTAGATTATTGGTTCATCTCAATAAAAGAAATCTATATGTAAATTTTTTTGCTCAAACAAACTGATTTTTGGATTAATATTTCTTTATTAAAATAATTAGTCTTGAATATAATTTTTTATTTTTTCATTTCCTGTCATTAAGACAAATCAATAATTTACAAAAATAAATAAATTAAAACAATACTAATACATGACATGAGGACTCGCCTGGAATAATGGGCTGGATTTAGCTTTACAACGCACCAGGCTAAGGCCCATGCATGAGGACTCGCCTCGCCGATCCTGCTGAGTGTTCTCAACTTGGTGTCTAAGTCCCCCTAATTTTAACGGAATAGAAACATAAAACTATAATTGATGACAAGGGCGAGGCCAATTCTGATAAAAAAAAAAAGGCGACGCCAATGTATTGGACCTTTTGGTCATGGGTCAAAGAAACAACAAGATACTCATGGTACGTTTGGTTCAATGGAATGGAATTGAGGTCTGAATAGAATTAGATGAAATGAGATTGGAATATCCATTTCTATTCCCAAATTTGGTTGTGCTTAGAAATAGTTGCTCTCATCAAGCAATAGAATGGTGTGACAATAGTAATTTTTTGAGTGGTAATATTAATTTTTGAATTGACAATTTGTGAATCTTGGAGTAGCACTAGTAATTTTGGTGTGACAAATAAATGGAATGGTGCTCTCACCATCTACCCTATCTTCCCGTTTCCAAATCCAGTGGCGATTTTGCAGCTTTGAAGCCCTCTATTGCCTCCATCTCTCGACCTCCATCGTTGACAGCGATGGAGGTCTTGCTCCACCGTCATCGGCTTCATTCCACACCTCAAGAGGGTCAAATTTGTGAAGCTCGCAAAGGTTTAGGCGGTTTGGTGTCCCCTCTAGTGAATAAGTGGTCGGATTCGTGGCAGCGGCTCCGGTGTCAGGTCTTGCGGGCAAATGTTCAATTTTTTTTTCTTTTTTGTTGGTGTTTTTCCATTCCTTGCATGGAACCTTTTCTATCCTCTGTGGCTATTTTTGTTCCTGGTGTAAGTCGCTCAGAGGGGAGGACAATGAGACTGGTCAAATTATTGATGCCGTCCTCAACTCCATTTCAGTCTTCTCCCCGCGTGGAACTGTTCTCACCCTTTTTGAGAAGCTTTACACTGTACTCGGTGAATTCCCATCCAAACCATATGGATAACCTGATTATCGTGGGTTTGTTCCCATCATCGGGCTCCAGTTTGGGGTTTGTAGCCCTTTGGGCGGATTTTGAGTATAGTAATCGAAATTTCTGAGTTTGGTTCAAAAAAGAAAGAAATAAATGGAATGGCAATTTCTTCGTTGCTTTAGTGGAATGACGATTCTTGACTAAGGTGAATAATGATTCCATTTGAAATGATCATTCTATCATTTAATGGTGAACCAAAACATAAGAATAAGTATGCCACTAGAGGGTCTTTGAATGCTAAAACCCTTTTAAAACAATTTCCTCTTTTCTCTTTCTAACTTTACTCTCTCTGCCTTATCCTGAAAGCAGCGTTTTGAATCTGGGTTTTGGCCGGGGGGGAGGGGCCGCCGCCTCTTTTCCCCTCCTCCCCTCCCGGCTCCTCCCCCCATCTCTCTCCTCTCCCCCCCTCGTCCTCTCCTCTCCGCTCTGCTCTCCTGATTTTGATCCCTCTCTTGTTAGGCTGAGTTTTGGGGAGTGGGTCGGGAGACGAGTCCCAGGCTGGAGCCTTGTGGCCTCGTTCTTTTCCGGTTCCCCTTTTCCTCCTGATATGGTAGCAGTGGTCATCGGGCGGCTGTGGTGGTAGGTGGTGGTGGCTGTGGGTGGTTGTTTGAGGTTAGGTTTTGTGGGGCTTTTCTTTTTCCGTTCTTTTCCTGCCGGTGTTTTTTCCGACTTTCTCCGGCTGGTTTCCCCAGTCCGGATTTGTACCGGTCTGGTTTCTCCAGATCCAGTGGGTGGTGATGGCGGGCAATAATGTTTTGTGTGTTGTTTCTGCTGTTTCTCGATTTTTCTGGTGTGGTGCTGTTTGGTGGCTGGATGGAGTCGCTGCCCGGCAGTTTAATCCGATTGCTCGGTGGTCCTGCGACAGTTGGAGCGGGTGATGGTGGTGACTAAATAAGGCTCAGGGGCATGGCCCTAGGCCATGAATCGTGGTCACCAAAGGGGGTGTTCGGCAAGGGAGTTTTCACGGCCATCGGCGCTGTGAGACCGGAGATCGGAGATCCTGCCTGGGATTCGTACTTCAGTTTCCGTGCTTGGAGCCTGTCGTGCCAGCGGAGGCTTGTCGGAGATGCTTTCTCCATTCCTCCGGGTCTAGATCAGTCGGTACCTCCATCGTCGGCACCGGGTGGTTCCTCTCGGCTGGAGGTGGCCGGCGTGCTTGTGGATTCCATCCATGATAGCCATGTTATCTTTCTTGTTTGTTTAATACCCCTGTTTCCATCGACTTGTATAGTTTATCTCTGATAGGTTTCCTTTATCAGGCTGGGGCAGCTAGTGGTTAGATGGCTGGCCCCTCGTGTCCTGACCCTTTGTGGTGGTGAGTCGTGCACAGGTCTAGTGACTAGCTGTTCGGTTGTTTACCGTTGCCCCTTGGTCACCTGTGCTTAGTGATTTTCCTCCGGTGATAGTTCTGATGAAGGTTCCCTCTCTCTGTAATTGGATGGATTCGCTACTTTAGCCTTGTTTGGCTATTTATGAAATGGGCTTTTGATCAAAAAAAAAAGTATGCCACTAGAGTTACTATTCAATTCCAACTTTGATTCTATCGAACAAAACATCACCTTAATATTTACTACTCCCTATGTCCCATTTTTAAAGTTTAGTATTCCATTTCGGACTGTTCCTTAATAGGGAATGACTTCGGTGTCCCCGGTCATTTTGGGGACACCGTAACTTTTGGCATAACAAAACCATTATAAGCATAACCAAATTCATTACAAGCATAACCAAAACCATTATAAGCATAACCAAAATCACAACAAGGCATAACTTGGTTGGTTATGCCTTGGTTGATTTTTAGTTATGCCTTGATTAGTTTTTGGTTATGCCTTGGTTATGCCATGTTATGGTTCTATTATACTTGTAATGATTTTTGTTATGCTTGTAAGGGTTCTGTTATGCCAAAAATTACGGTGTCCCCAAAATGACCGGGGACACCATAGCATCATCCCCCTTAATAAGTATCAATTTTGTAAAGTTAATGGGTAAAAATTGATACAGTTTCTATTTTGCCTCTAAAAGTAGATTCTATTTTGAAAAATTAGTGAATAAAAATGTAATAATATGTTTCCATAGAGGGTAAGTAGGAACAATGGAAGTAATAATTGATGTGAAAGATGTAATGATGATGTTTTCTTAATAAGTTGGAGTTATAAAGTGGAACAATTAAAAAGGGACGGAAGGAGTACCATTTTGGAGATGATTCGACAAACTTTTTTTTTTTTTTTATCCGATTCGACAAACTAATTGATAAACAGAAAACTTGAGTCGATTTAAAAGTAAACATTTAAGTAAGGGGAATGACTTCGGTGTCCCCGATCATTTTGGGGACACCGTAACTTTTGGCATAACAAAACTATTACAAGCATAACCAAATTCATTACAAGTATAACCAAAATCATTATAAGTATAACCAAAACCATAACAAGGCATAACTTGGTTGGTTATGCCTTGAGTGATTTTTGGTTATGCCTTGATTGATTTTTGGTTATGCCTTGGTTATGCCATGTTATGGTTCTATTATACTTCTAATGATTTTTGTTATGCTTGTAAGGGTTTTGTTATGCCAAAAATTACGGTGTCCCCAAAATGACCGGGGACACCATAGCATCATCCAGTAAGTATGTGCATAACTTTTTTTTGAGTAAATTACAGTAAACCCCCCTCAACTAACCTGTATTTTTACTTAACTCCCTCCGACTACAAAACCCAACAGTGTGCACCCTCTAACTATCCAGAATTGACACTTAACACCCTTTTGTTAGGTCTCCGTAGGAAAAATGCACCGACGGCCGTCTCCGGCCACCGGACGGCCAATCCGAGCCGTCCAAAATTAAAAAAAAAAAAACCGAGTGGGCTAACGCGGGAATCAACGGCATCCGACGTGCGTAGGTACTCAATCCAAACACCCTAAGAATTTAAATGAGGTGTTTAGATCGAGCACTTACGCACGTCGGATGCCGTTGATTCCCGCGGTAGCCCACTCGATTTTTTTTTTTAAAATTTTTGGACTGCTCGGATCGGCTGTCCGGTGGCCGGAGACGGCCCTCGGTGCATTTTTCCTACGGAGACCTAACAAAAGGGTGTTAAGTGTCAATTTTGGATAGTTAGAGGGTGCACACTATTGGATTTTGTAGTCGGAGGGGGTTAAGTGAAAATTTGAGTTAGTTGAGGGGGGTTTACTGTAATTTACTCCTTTTTTTTTTTCCCCGAACTGGCATAACATCTTGTTTAGTAGATCAGTTTAATTTGATCTTATATACTAACTTGTAGACAAATTTTTTTTAATGACCTCACTGCACAAAAATTCTAAAGTCCGCTGCTGAAGGCTGAACCTTACTCCATCTTTTTCCCCATTTTCACGTTGAATGGTTCGTCGGCGTAAGTCACGAGAACAAAATATAGTACTGTAGCAAATTTATCTCTCATTATAATAAGGGGATGATGCCAAATTACTGTAATTTTGAGTTAATAATAGCTAGTACCACCAAACCTACTACTTTGGTCGTCTCTCTATGTTGTCATCCACAAAGCAAGATATTCCTTCTATTTTACTGTAGTATTTGTCGTCAAAAGTTGTTCATTTTGGGTTTTGAAGAAAGTTTGAGTGGAGAGAGATAGATAGAGAAAATATACTGAGGATTGTGCGAATGAATTTTAAAGCCCCAAACGAACAATTACTTAATAACAACCATATTAACATATATATGCTATGTACGAGGCCTGAAAGAAGTAGAATTAATTTATACCGAAGAGAATTTACATCACCTTTAATTACAAAAATAAGTATTTATTTTTCAATAAATACTTATTTGAGTTAGTAGGACGAGATCTAAAGGAAGTAGAATTAATTTATAGAGGAGAGAATTGTCTAGTTTTATCATCCTGATAATCTATATATATATATATATATATATATATATATATAGTTATTTTCAAATAAGGAGGTCCTTATTTTAGTTAAAATAACGACTTCCTCATTTCTCCCATTTTCCGTTCCAATTTCGATAATCCGAACCGCTCAATGTGTTCAGAACATGATTTTAAGGGTACCCGTGGGAAATTGGCCAAAAAAATGACCGGGAACGGTTTCGTCCGAGCAGTTTTTATTTGAACCGTTTGATAAAAAATAAACAAAAACTGCTCGGATGAAGCCCTTTCCGGTCTTTTTTTTGCTGATTTGTTGCGGGTACCCTTAAAATCACGTTCTGAACACATTGAGCGGCTCAGATTATCGAAATTCGATCAAGAAAATGAGGTCCTTATTTTATTAAGTTAAGGTGGTCCTTAGGATAAGGGGATATATATATATATATATATATATATATATATATATATATATATATATATATATATATATAGATAGATAGATAGATAGATTAATGTAAAGTACTTTTTGAGTTAGCGAAAAATGACCAAAAGTGAATGTGTCGTGATGGAGCCATTTGAAGCCTTTCGAGGTGGTGTTCAAGAGCACCAGATAATCACTCCATTAATTATTATACAACCACAAACACACATAAATATATAAACACTTTACGCACATCCTGACTGACATATTTTGTTGGGGTCCACAAAGATTTTGAGATATAGTATGTATGAATCTTAATGTGAATATAAATAGATTTGTATAAATATTTATGTAAGTGGTTGTTGTTGCAGAAGGAGTAGGATTGATCACACTCCTCCCTACACGAAGAAAGACGTACGTGGACTGCACTCCGATGCTGTGACGCAACCACAAAACCCCGCGGCCATTTTCTTTTTCCCTAATTAAGCAGACGTGGTACTTCGGACTTCTCAGCAGCAGCCCGACTTCTTGGAAAAGAGAAAACCAATCAGGAGACTGGAGTAGTACTACAAAATTGATCATAAGTTCCTGTTTGTTTGTTGCACAAAATTGAAAAAAGCAATCTTTTGTCCCTGCTCTTCTCCCGAATTCTCCCTCTTCTTAATACTAACAATTGCAACAGTTTTTGCTCTGTATCACCTCGGAACTTCTTCGTTCTTTCATCTATATGTGATATAGATACAGTTGTCGATACACCTTCTTTGGGAGGTACTCCGTATTTCAAGATTCATTGTCATCTTTCCACGAGATTCTTAAGTTCCGCAAAGGAGGCCAAGTTCTGTTCTTCTGCAGAGGCTAAGGTCTGTTCTTCTGCATCATACACTCTTTCTTTTTCTTAAATGCTGGGGTCTTGTTCCCCTTGGGTCTCAAAACTCTGGACAGTCTTTAATTTTTTGTGTCTGTATGTAATCTCTCTTTATTGATTATTCTCAAAAATCTCCCTCAAAGGCTTAAGACGAATATTGGTTCAGCTTGCGCGCACCTCGAACGAATCTTTACAGCCCCTCCCATACCTATTTCACACGCAGGGTGAGGTAGCCTCAAGAATTGTTGCCTAAGAGAATCGAACATGAAACGTTAGAGTATCTCCACTCCCTACTCAGATTTTTACCTAAATTTGAATAAAGATTTGGGTAAAAACTTGATTTGGTATTGTATATTCCAATGGGTAAACTCAAACCCAAGCACAAATATGCATAAATTTGGGTAAAAACTTCATTAATGGCAATATTATAAATTTAAAGGTTTGAAATTTGCTTCAAAAATTTGAGCAAGAGTTTGAATCTTAATCAAATTTGAGTAAGAGTTTGAGTCTTTACCAAATTTAGTGCAATTAAGGTGCATGTTTCAGCTAGAATTCTCTAATTTGGATGTTGACTGATGGAGGAAACAAAGAATTTAGTAAGTATCATAATTGATGAAGATTCACATGTATTTAGGGAGAAAAAATGGATTAATAGCTATACTTGATTGAGAAAACTCAATAAGGTCAGAATATTGCTTTTCAAATGTAGGAAAAACAAGATTTGGAGTTGTGTAAGAGTTGGTCCTTCTCAGTGGTTATTGTTTATATGGATGGTGTCCAACTGATTGTATTAGTCTATGATTCAATTTGGCGATATTAAGTGAAAAACAGAAATCATGGTTCCATAAGTTCTTTCTGGCTTCCTTAAGTCAGAAAACAAAAGGTTTGATTGACTTCTTTATGGACTGGAGAATGAAGATACCTAACAAAGAAAATCCTCAGTGGTAAGCAAGACAGATGAATTGCGGGTTATATCTATCAGAAGTACATTTGACAAAGAGCTTTTTTGATTTTGTAATCTGGAGTTCATGAGCTTCCCACTTATCTACATGATACTAGGGGTAAAACTTTAGGAGTAAAATAACTTCAGCTGATAATATCAGCCACAATAGCGCTCTGCATTCCATATCAAGCCCCTGATTGAGCCAAAATGGGTAGCATATGATTTCGGGGTTGCGGCTCTTTATTGGGTATGTTTTGGGACAGTCTTCAGGGTTTGCTCTTGTAGCACTTCTATTGTTTCATTATTCACCTTCTTTCTCTTGAAGTACTACTTCTTTCTTGGGTATATTTTAATCTGAAAATGTTCTTTCCTTTTGTGTGCTGCATATATACATGTGGATTCATTGGTATATTGTTGAATTAAGTGTTTGAAAATTTTGAATGTCAAAATTGTTTGAAACGAACTTAGCTTGATCCTTACTGATATTATTTCAGGACTTCATTGTATAGCATAAATTGTGCGCAGGAAAGATGGATCAGATAACCAATGTTATGGAGTATCAAGCCATTGCAAAGGAGAAGCTGCCAAAAATGGTTTATGACTACTATGCATCTGGTGCAGAGGACCAATGGACTCTCCAAGAGAACCGCAATGCATTCTCAAAGATTTTGTAAGCTCTTATCTTGATGAATGTGAACCCCTCTCTCTTCCCTTTGTTTCCTTCTCTAGTGATTTATGGGATTAGTTTTTACCATTGCCAAAAAGATGAGGAATAAACCATGTCAAGAAACGTTACTACCACATTCCTGCACATTGTATTTCAGGTTTGAATGGTGCTTCTATTTAAGCTCTATTTTCTTGTTCAAAAAATAGGTTTCGACCTCGTATTCTCATTGATGTTAGCAAGATAGACATTACCACAACTTTCTTGGGCTTCAACATTTCAATGCCTATCATGATTGCTCCAACAGCTATGCAGAAAATGGCCCATCCCGAAGGTATCTTCCATTTTCGAAGCTCACGCTTCTTTTACTGAGTAAATTTTTTACGCACAAGTATGCATGGAAATGTATTGGGTACTCATAAATATATAGAGTCATGCATGATTGAAGATATATTCAGAGTGAATACAACAAACACACTTTCAGAGGGCATGTTTTAATATTGCATTATTGGAATGAAAGTCGAGGTAGATTGATGGGGGTGCTTTTAACTCTTTGTTGCAGGAGAGTATGCCACTGCAAGAGCAGCATCTGCCGCTGACACAATTATGGTCCAGTTTCTCTCCTCATTGTTTCGGTTTCACTTTCTTCCATAATACTGGCTTTTCTTTATGGACCAGTTGTACTTTGGCTCAGCAAGTTTAATTGCATTAAACATAGATTTTGCCTCTTAATTTACTAATGATTGGTTGGTTGTCCAGACTTTGTCCTCATGGGCTACTTCTAGTGTTGAAGAGGTTGCCTCTACAGGACCTGGCATTCGCTTTTTCCAGCTATATGTGAGTTTGAGAGTCCATCTTCTCTTTTTTCTGATCTTGTTTCTATTATTCCTACTGGGAAAAGTTGAGTAATTCATTGCAGTAATCCAATTGGTTGATAACTTATCCCTTCATGGTCCGATTGGATGCTGCCAAAGGTAGGGGGATAGCCTCATCTGGGAGGATGAGGAAATGAGGGGATGTTTTTTGCTCGGTTTGGCTGGAATAGGGAGGATGATGAGTGGTGAAAAGGTAAAAAAAAAAAACAAGGGGATTAAGCCGAATAACTTATGCCCTGGTCAGGAGCAGTCCAAATTTTTTGGCCCCAAATCCTGCTTCAGCGGTATTAAAATGGGAGGGGGATGAGTATATCCGGGTTAAAAGTTTTCAGCCAAATTAAGCAAAAAACGTTCCCTCATCCGCCCAGATGAGATTATCCCCCTGCCTTTTGGCAGCATGCAATTGGGCCGTAAAGTTATAGGCCTTTCTAATGTAGTTTTATCTCTTAGCTCTGAATCATTTGTGAATTTACGGGTTTTACCACAGATTCTAAAATGACACATGCAATGCCACCCAATCAGCAGTGTCCCATAGGCTCATTCTAAACGCTTGAATCTTAGCAAGTGTTTGATGTTTTCAGTATCTTTGCTCTATTTGCATTGCTTTATTAACTCTCTGTCTGCTTATCCTTCAGGTGCACAAAGACAGGAATGTGGTTGCACAGCTTGTTAGAAGAGCTGAAAGGGCAGGTTTCAAGGCGATTGCACTAACTGTGGATACCCCGAGGCTCGGCCGTAGAGAAGCTGATATTAAGAATAGGTGAATTGCAACAATCACCTCTTATTATTCACACACACCAAAAAACAATCACCTCTAATTGCGTTTTTAAAATTGTGTTGGTTGAGTCTTTCTTCTGTATTAGCTATTGCTTAACTGATTGAACTGGATGAGGTTACCTATGTCCTAATATTTTGGTGGATTCGTCTGAAGATTTACTTTGCCACCACATTTGACATTGAAGAATTTTGAGGGATTGGATCTCGGGAAGATGGATAAGGTGAATGACACCAATGATTTACTTTACTTATTGACCACTGGTTTTCATTTATTTGCCATGGTTTCTCATGATAATTTTCCGGGTGACCATGCAGACAGATGATTCCGGATTGGCTTCATATGTTTCCAGCCAAATTGACCGGTCTCTTAACTGGAAGGTGAGGTGGCTTTTACAGCATGAGATTTCGCGTGCCTCAGCTAGAAATTATTATTCAAATAACTTGCTTTGCGTTTTGGACAGGATGTGGAGTGGCTTCAAACAATCACCCATTTACCTATCCTAGTGAAGGGTGTCTTGACCGCAGAGGATGGTGAGTAAGAAATTGTTGAAAATGAGAGTTTTGTCTTCACACTCTTGAAGTTCTTGTTAATTTGGTAATATTCTTGTCATGTAATGCACTTCTTTGGAAAATCATGTAGCGAGGCTATCAGTGCAAGCTGGAGCAGCAGGAATCATTGTTTCAAATCATGGAGCTCGCCAACTTGATTATGTCCCCGCAACGATTATGGCTTTGGAGGAGGTATATCTGTTTTCTTTGAAATGTACCACAAATTCCACTGAGTTTTGAGGTACACATGGTGTTGTTAGTAGGCATTGCCACCAAGTAGTTTAGTTCTGTAAGAATAAAGAGACCCCTTTCTCTTTCCTGTGGTTTTTTTTTTTGAAGAATTATTCATTCTTTAACTCTTCATCCTATCTCTGTTCCTATTTTTATTTCTCATTAGGGTTGTAATCACTTTCCTATTGACCTTTCTAACAACATGGCCTCAATTTTTTTTGGGCATGGTTTCCAAATCTCATACTTCTTTCTTCATTGAAAAAAGAGTAATTGGTATTCAATTTGTCAATGCCATGTTTGTCATATTGTTGGGATTAATTTACAGGTTGTTAAAGCTGCACAAGGCAGAGTTCCTGTTTTCCTAGATGGTGGGGTTCGGCGTGGTACAGATGTCTTCAAAGCATTGGCTCTTGGAGCGTCAGGAGTATTTGTAAGTGGAATGGCATGTCTTACACCTTCGTAGCAAATTCAATACCAATGGCCCCGATGATCAGAGCATGGAATTATGTAGTTACCTATCCTCGACAATAAGTTGGAATGAACACAATCACGCTCCTAGAAATTATAGTAAGAGCCATGTATGAAGAGTGTTCCCAATGTCTAGGTTTTATTTTTCATCACTAGTTTTATGTGTCCACCCCTAACATCCACTACTAAATGACTAAACCTTTTTTATGGTGTTTCTAGATGGAGCACGTGACAGTTCCAGATGTATTTTTTATGCACGTCTTTTTACTACTAATCTTACGACTAATTCCAGATTGGGAGACCGGTGCTGTTTGCCTTGGCAGCTCATGGCGAGGCCGGTGTGCGAAAAGTGCTTGAAATGCTTCGCGATGAGTTTGAGCTAACTATGGCGTTAAGTGGTTGCCGTTCACTCAAGGACATTACTCGTGATCACATAGTGACCCCGTGGGATGCTCCTCGTGTTGTGCCAAAATTGTAAGATAAGCGGCACTGATCTGAAGCAAGGTTTGCGAAATGGTCCTCAGAACGGAATGATATCACTGAGTGGTTGATGCTGCCGTTGATGTATGTACTCTTTTTGAACCACAAACAGTTGTGTTGGGTAATAAATCTCGATTTGAACAAGGCAATAAAAGGGGAATATAT
The DNA here is from genome assembly GCA_019656295.1 of Rhododendron mucronatum var. ripense. NCBI lineage: Eukaryota > Viridiplantae > Streptophyta > Magnoliopsida > Ericales > Ericaceae > Rhododendron > Rhododendron mucronatum. The sequence goes on from BPLT01000001.1 coordinate 11,426,860, forward strand.
TCTGAAGTGCATTCCACTGATCGTTGTTAGAGTTGATAATGTGACTTGAATCTACTGGTGTGCGAAATCATATATTCTCATCATTTTCCACTTCCTCTTTATTGCATGCATAAGAATATCAACCTTTCTCGCACAGAAAGAGATGCTCGAGTTGAAAGCCAAAAGTTTTCCCAACCCATTTCTTGGACAGGGTTGGATTGAGTGCATATGCTAAGGCCCGTTTTTTTGACAAGATCCAAACACATATTTTTTGATCGGGGGAAAATTCCATTCAATATCAAAGCCATCCGGCACTTACAAAAGCGAGTAGGCAACTAAAGATTCTATCACAAAATATGGGAGTGAACCAAAATTACCAAAATGTAAGACACGAGCACAAGCACTAATTAATACTCTTGTATGTTCTATGACTCGTACTTCCAAAGCAGACCAACATGTGGTGTCGGCATAGGGTCCCGTCCACTATTTAGTAGTAGAGGATCCTAAGGGAACCCTAGCTCAAACCATTTTTAGGTAGCGTAGATGGAATCAACAGACAGAAATGCAAACCAGAGCTATGCACGCCGGTCAGCTATTGAGAGGAAAACAGTGCCAATGGAACATACTAAACAATTGCACTAATGTAGTACAAAGAGCCTGGCAATAGGAAAAAGGGGAAGCAATAAGTTGGGAAGGAAGGCAATAATTGATGACAAGGGCGAGGCCAATTCTGATTAAAAAAAAAAAAGGGCGAGGCCAATGTATTGGACCTATTGATCATGGGTCAAATGGGTCAAAGAAACAACAAGATACTCATGGTACGTTTGGTTCAATGGAATGGAATTGAGGTTTGAATAGAATTGGATGAAATGAGATTGGAATATCCATTCCCATTCTCAAATTTGGTTGTGCTTAGGAATAGTTGTTCTCATCAAGCAATAGAATGGTGTGACAATAGTAATTTTTTGAGTGGTAATATTAATTTTTGGAGTGACAATTTGTGAATCTTAGAGTTGCACTAGTAATTTTGATGTGACAAATAAATGGATTGGGGCTCTCACCATCTACTCTATCTTCCCGTTTTCAAATCTAGTGGCGATTTTGCAGCTTTGAAGCCCTCTATTGCCTCCATCTCTCTGCCTCCATCGTTGACAGCGATGGAGGTCCTGCTCCACCGTCATCAGCTTCGTTCCACACCTCAAGAGGGTCAAATTTGTGGAGCTTGCAAAGGTTTAGGGGGGTTTGGTGTTCCCTCTGGCGAATAAGTGGCTAGATTCGTGGCAGCAGCTCCGGTGTCAGGTCCTGCGGGAGAAGGTTCAATTTTTTTTTCTTTTTTGTTGGTGTTTTTCCGTTCCCTGCATGGAACCTTTTTTTATCCTCTGTGGCTGTTTTTGTTCTTGGTGTAAGTCGCTCGGAGGGAAGGACAATGAGACTGGTCAAATTACTGATGCCGTCCTCAACTCCGTTGTAGTGTTCTCCCTGCGTTGAATTGTACGTTCTCACCCTTTTGAGTAGCTTTACACTGTATTCGGTGAATTCCCATCCAAATCATATGGATAACCTGATTATCGTGGGTTTGTTCCCATCATCGGGCTCCAGTTTGGAGTTTGTAGCCCTTTGGGTGGATTTTGAGTAATCGAAATTTTTGAGTTTGGTTCAAAAAAAAAATAAAGATATGGAATGGCAATTTCTTTGTTGTTTTAGTGGAATGACGATTCCTTTACTAAGGTAAATGATGATTCCACTTGAAATGATCATTCTATTATTTAATGGTAAACCAAAATAAAAGAATAAATATGCTGCTAGAGTGACCATTCAATTCCATCGAACCAAACATTGCCTTAATATTTACTACTCCCTCTGTCCCTTTTTTCAATTTCAGTATTTCATTTTGGGTTGTCCATTAATAAGTGCCCATTTTGTAAAGTTAGTGAGTAAAAATTGATAAATTTTCCATTTTGACCCTACTAGTATATTCTATTTTAAAAAGTTAATGAGTAAAAGTGTAATAATATATCTCCATATAGTCGATTTAAAAGTAAACATTTGAGTATATGCATACAACTTTTTGTTTCCCCGAACTGGCATAAAATCTTGTTTAGTAGATCAGTTTAATTTGATCTTATATACTAACTTGTAGACAAATTTTTTTTAATGACCTCCCTGCACAAAAATTCTAAAGTCCGCTGCTGAAGGCTGAACCTTACTCCATCTTTTTCCCCATTTTCATGTTGAATGGTTCGTCGGCGTAAGTCACAAGAACAAAATATAGTACTGTAGCAAATTTATCTCTCCTTATAATAAGGGAAATGATATTGCCACATCATTTTTTGATAATGCCACACCCTACAAGTGTAATATTGCACCAAAAAATACACTTACAGTGTGTGACATTATCAAAAAAGGTGTGGCAAAATCACTACCCTATAATAAGGAGATGATGCCAAATTACTGTAATTTAATAATAGCTAGTACCGCCAAACCTGCTACTGTACTTTTGTCGTCTGTCTATGTTGTCATCCACAAACCAAGATATTCCTCCAGCTTTACTACGCCTAGAGACAATTTGCAGAGAATCACGCAGAGACAAATATGTTTGACCCCATTATGGGTCCCGAAAAATCTAGAAAAATATTCATAAATTTTTGAATATTATTTTATGGGGCCCTGTAAAAAATCAGCTCCAGTGGATATCGATAAGTATTACTTTTGGATTCGTAGGGGCGAATTGAGCAGTTTCGTCCCTACGAATCCAAAAGTAATACTTATTGATATCCACTGGAGCTGATATTTTACAGGGCCCCATAAAATAATATTCAAAAATTTATTGATATTTTTCTGGATTTTTTCGGGACCTGAAATGGAGTCAAACGCATTTGTCTCTGCGTGGTTCTCTGCAAATTGCCTCTGCTGTTAGTATTTTTGATATTCGATCTATTTTACTGTAGTATTTGTCATCAAAAGTTGTTCGTTTTGGATTTTAAAGAAGGTTTGAGTGGAGAGAGATAGATAGAGAAAATATACTGGGTATTGTGCGAATGAATTTTATAGCCCCCAAACAAACAATTACTTAATAACAACCCTATCAACATATATATGCTATGTACGAGGCCTAAAGGAAGTAGAATTAATTTATACCGAAGAGAATTTACATCACCTTTAATTTCAAAAATAAGTATTTATTTTTTAACAAGTACTTATTTGAGTTAGTAGAAAGATGTCTAAAAGAAGTAGAATTAATTTATAGAGGAGAGAATTGTCTAGTTTTATCATCCTGGTAATCTATATTTATATGTTATATATAGATTAACACAAAGTACTAATTATTATACAATCACAAACACACACACACATACAAACAAACACTTTACACACACTCTAACTCACATATTTTGTGATCCACACAAATTTTGAGATATAGTAGTATGTATGGGCTTCAATATGAATATAAATATTTATGTAAGTGGTGGTTGTTGTAAAAAGGTTAAAATTGATCACTCCATACATGAAAAGACGTACGTGGACTGCACTCTGATAATGCGACGCAGCCCCAAAAATTAACCCCGCGGCCATTTTTCTTTTCCCTAATTAAGCAGACGTGGGACTTCGGACTTCTCAGCAGCAGCCCGACTTCTTGGAAAAGAGAAAACTAATCTGGAGACTGGAGTAGTACAAAATTCATCATACGTTCCGGTCCGTTCACATTTGGGAAAATTTCACTGATTTCCCCGAGGTTTCTGACATATACAGATACCACACTTGAGGTTTTTGAAATAACACTGCCCTCCCCTACTTTAATTGACATTATCAACAGACCCCCTTGCTGTTAGTTTGTCATGGATGGCGTTAACATTTGCAAGAAAAGTACCAAAATACCCTTCTGACAAAGTAAATAAATTGCACAGACTTGCATGGTTCTTGAAATCACAATTCATCTATTTCATTTTGTGATTTGAATCCGCTTGAAAACCATTTGGCGTATTCTTCTTGTTATTGTTGTTATTTCGTCTTTTTTTTTTTTTTGTTCCTCCTATTTTTCTCAAACAAAATGATAAATGAAATTAAAAAAAAATAATGAATCAAGTTTATATTAAAGCCAAAATTATGCAAAAAAAAAAAAAAAAACATTCCTCAGCTTGTTTGGGCTTTATAGGATTCTACTTTTTGTTGATTCTAATACATCTTTTCCTTTATTTTTTCTCAATGTCGTTTTAAAAAAAAAAGGGGGCAAAGAAAAGTTGTGCTTGCAAATTAAATTTTTCGTTGTTTACAAAAAGGCATGAAGGCTCTCCATCTTTTGTGGTTTAATTTTTAAAAATTCTTTTTGTTGCTATCATGCTGCTGCTGCTGCCACCACTACCTCATATATAATAATGACAAATGCAATTTGAAATATGTACATTCGGTAAAACAAAAGAAAAAAAATCATCTTTTCTAACTATTTCCAATTTTGTTTCATGTGTTTTTCTAAATTTTTTTATTTCTCTCGTCGAGATAAACCAATAATGTATAAAAATTTGGCGCGAAACTAATTTATTTTTTAAATAAAATTTTAGACCCACCATCTCTTGAAAATCATAATATCTCGGACTAAAAGGGATGGAGATTAGTAATTCACATGCTCTAACATTAATCATCCATCAACATGTAACAAAAATAATTTACCAATTCATAAAAATGAAACTTGGCGTTCTTTCAACGTGTTTTTTCTATCAATAATTTACTGATCTATCAAAACAATTTACCGATAATATAAAAATCACAAATCTGAGACCTTGGTGATTTTACTTTTGAAAATTGATGCATTTGTTTAATTTTTTAACTTTATTGAGTTTTCCTAATCTGAGAACATGTCAATCAAATTTACTTGGAAAAATTGATAAAACAAAATTCAAAACCACTGTAAGCTAGATGTCTATGTACTACAATGTTAAAAAATACAACTTTTTAGTGTTTTGTGGTTCAGATTTTTACGTTGAAGGTCATTTTTCAAGAAGAAGAAGAAGAAATTCTCATTACTTCATTTTTTCCATATCCCTCTCCTTTGTTCTCAGTTACTCATCAAATGACCCTTAGTTCATATCTTTAAGTTCATCATTGACAAGGTTCGTTCTAGAGGAAAATGCACCTAAGATCAAATATTTCGAGCCAGTTTCCGTAAAAAATTTAGACTTTCTTTTAGATTTTGCGATCACATAAAAACATAAACTTTCAAATCTTTCATTGAACTTTAACTAAATTTGGTTCAATTTCAAAAAGAAGAAGAAGAAGAAGAAGAAATTCAATTTCGGCATGCAGAAAACACTTTAAAAATTAGAGAGAAGAGTTACTTTTAATATGGTCTACATAGTTGGTTGAAAATATATGAACTACTGTTGCAAATATTTATGCTTATGAGAATGAAGACTATTGAAGGGTTGGACCCGGGGAGTGTGCTGCGCAGCCCCGTGCTGCGCATCGTGCTGCGCGGCCTCCGGTGCCGCCTTGCCGGTATCAGTTCGACGATCGGAGACGTCCACTGCGTAGAGCTCGTCGAATACTACAAGTGTACCAAAAATCAACCCGATCAAGTATCGTTAAGTGTCTCATCGGAACACATATAATTCAAAAAGAATGGATTCAGTGGTTTTGATCCAGTGTTTCGTATCCATTAAGATTCATTTTTTTTCAAGTTATATGTATTCCGATGAAGTACTTAACGTTATTTGATCGGGTTGATTTTTGGTACACTTGTAGTATTCGACGAGCTCTACGCAGTGGACGTCTCCGATCGTCGAACCGATGCCGGCAAGGCGGCGCCGAAGGCCGCGCAGCACGCTGCGCAGCACGGGGCTGCGCAGCACACTCCCCCTGTCCTGAAGGGTTGGGGGCATTGTTGGTATATTCAAAGGAAGGACACCATGGCATCAGCATGTCTTGGAACTTTCCTTCAAATTTCTAACGTTACTTGAATGGAGGGGGAAATATGTATATTGTCAGTAAAAAGAAGGGAGGGCAGAGTCATTTCAAAAACTTCAAGAGATGTATCTATTTGTGTCAAAAACCTTAGGCGAAGTCAAAAGCTTCAAGAGAGGAATCTGTTTGTGTCAAAAACCTTAGGGGAAGTCAGTGAAATTTACCCCACATTAATTGAAAAAAAGCATCTTTTGTCCCAGCTCTCCTCCTGAATTCTCTCTCTTCTTATACTAATACTAATAATTGCAACAGTTTTTGCTCTGTATCACCTCAGAACTTCTTCGTGTTCTTCCATCTATATATATATAGATACAGTTATCGATAAACCTTTAGGAGGTACTCCGTATTTCGAGATTCATTGTCATCTTTCCACGAGATTCTTAAGTTCCGCAAAGGAGGCCAAGGTCTGTTCTTCTGCATCATACACTGTTTCTTTTTCTTAAATGTTGGGGCCTTTGTCCCTTTGTGTCTTAAAACTCTGGACACCAGTCTTTAATTTTGTGTGTGTATGTATCTCTCTTTATTGATTATTCTCAAAAATCTCCCTCCAATGCTTATAGCCACCTTGGACGAATACCGAGTTAGTTTGCACGCACCTCGAACTGTTGGGATACACCCAAGTGGTGTGGGTGTGTATTATAGGGGATAAAATCCCTTGGTCCTCTTTCTCTTTTGTATTGATTGCCTTTGGTAGTGTGTGTGCAAGAGACGTGAGAGAGAGCAGAGAGAGTGTGAGCCGTGAGGCTTCCCAGTCGGGGGAGCGGTGCTCCTCGGAGATGCTCGGATACTCCATCGGAGAGCCACTGGAGTGAGGGAGAGGGAGAGGAGTGAGGAAGCCGGATTGTGGCTATCCCGGTGATGTTTTTTTATACTTGTATATGTGATTTATACTAGTGGAGTTTTTTCTCGGATATCTCTCGTTTGTGCTTGGTTTATTTTCGTGCTCGTGCTTGTGCTTAGAGATGTGAATCGGGGTCGGGGTCTTGACCCAATAGTGGTATCAGAGCCGGAGTTGCTGGTTCGGAGCTGCGGCTGTACAACGGAATGTCACCGGAGAAGCACAACACAATCGGAAGAAAGCACGGAGCACCTCTCTTGCTGGGTTCTCGGTTGAGCCGTCTGAAAACTCAATCAGACCAGTAAGGGTTGTGCACCTCACTGAGACGAGTCTATAGGAGGTGACGGGGTCTAGTTTTGTCACCGAATGAAGGCTCGGGAGCCATTCGATCGCAGCGGGCGGAGTCGGCGACGGGCTGAGAGGCTGTTTTGAAAAGTCCGAGGTTGTGGATGATCGAAGACGAGTTTTGAGCACTGGGTTGTGTTCACCTCGAGGAGACGATCACGGATTGGGGTAGCACGTCGCCGGAGGAGCTTGGAGGTGGCGGCAATGGCCGGTCGAAGGCGGCGGCGAAGTGGCGGAGAGGCGATTCAAGGGTGGTTTGTTCCAGGAGTCGTCGGATGCAAGATTTGAGCACGGGGTTGTGTTCGTCTCGTCGAGACGAGCTTGGAAGTGGTCGGAAAATCACCGGGCCACGCCGGAGTGATCCGCACGCGCAGCCAGAAGAAGTGGCGCGTGGAACACACGCTGGCACGCGGAGAGCACACGCTGGCGTGTGGAGGCGTGTGCTGGTCAACGCCACATGGGCAGTCAACGCTGACTCAGCGCCCAGCCAACACGCCACGTCAGCAGAAAAGGTCTGAGGGGTGCCACGTCATATGACACGTCATCCGGTCAACGATGACGTGGCTAGTCAACGGTCAACGGCCTATGGCCGGGTCAGATTTGGTATTTTGTGATTTCGGGGCCGTTCGGGCTCCGTTTTTCGCATATGAGTAGTCAATTTTGACTATCTCGACGTTCTGGATGCAACCGCGCGCTCCGTTTTCAGTTTGGAGCCTCCTAGGCTGGTGCGATTGCTTTGTGGAGCGGAAAAAGCGTGTTTGGATGCTGTTTGGGTTGCGTGAAGGCTTGGCTTGTGAGCAAGGATACATTACATTTGAGCAGGTTTGTTCTTCTGGTAATGACATAGGCGCTTACGGCTTGTTGCAGCAAGGACAGTTGGTAATGATCTGTTACGGAGCTGGTAGGCAATGATACATTATATTCGGGCTAGGTTGCTCGTCTGGTAATGATACATGCGCTTATTGGAGTGATAGATCGATTCCGATGGAGATCCTAGATGCTGGGGAAAGCCAGGAATGGAACGGGAATGGACGAGTGGCAGGGAGAAGACTTGGGGAGAGCTGACGGGAGTGCAGGGAGTTGACGAAAATTGGCGGAAAGGACGATTGACGGAGCAGACTTGCAGGGATCGGAGGTTGATCGGGCAAACATGCGCGAAACTAGTGAGCAAGTATACACTCGGGTTTGTAGTGACACAGGCGCTCACTAGAGCGATGGTTTGCGGAGATGATTGACAGTGATCGGAGGTAGTCTGGTTCAATCGGGGTCGAAGACCTATCATTGGGAGTTGCAGTTGGGATTCGGGTTGCATGAGGATGATGATGGGCAACCTATACGGGCTTGTGGAGCGTACAGACAGATGGAACTGATGTTTGGTACGGAACAAGCAGTATGGGTTTATTGACAATGAACAGGATGAGCAGCAGTTGTGGACGCACTCTAGATAGGCACGGACTACGAGGAGTCGCGACCTGAGACGTACGGATGTGTGCGCCTGGATACGAATCAGGAGGTGTGGGGGATACCGGCCGGGTGATGATTGTTACTGCTTGCGGGGTTGTTCATTGGAGCTCCGGACAGGGGGATTGAGATGGAGACGCGACGACACATCACAGGATTCTCTTCCTTTTGGGATTTGGTGACTGGATCCTCTCCAGGATATGTGGCCACATGAGTTGGAGTGATGAAGTCACGGATTGTGTCCGGTGATTGGGCACGGTGCGTTCGGGGTTCAGCCACGGAAGATCTGGTCTTGTAAGGAGACACTCGGTCAGTTGATAGATACACTTTCGGTGTGGGGGTGGTGAAACTTTTGATGGCTAGCGGTGACACAAATGCTTGACTAGAGGGGCAGAACGGGATTGGCGAACGTAGATTACAGCATCCAGGGGGTGATGCGGGCGCTCAAGCAGCAGAGGAGCGCGGATAGAAATGGACTTTGCTGCAGACATCTCGGGATTGAGACGTGGATCATCCGGGTTTGGATGCGGAGCACTCTGTTGAGGGGGTACTGTATATTGGCGGTGATTGCCAATATGAGCCACAGATTGCAGCCAGATAGCGCTGCGGATTCAGCGATTACCCCGCTCGGGGGTTGGTGGTGATTGTTGGGATACACCCAAGTGGTGTGGGTGTGTGTTGTAGGGGATAAAACCCCTTGGTCCCCTTTCCCTTTTGTATTAACTGCCTTTGGCCGTTTGTGTGCGTGCAAGAGACGTGAGAGAGAGCAGAGAGAGTGTGAGCCATGAGGCTCCCTAGTCGAGGGGAGCGGTGCTCCTCGGAGATATTCGGATACTCCGTCGGAGAGCCACCGGAGTGAGGGAGAGAGAGAGAGGAGTGGGGAAGCCGAATTGTGACAATCCTAGTGAGGTTTTTTCATACTTGTATATGTGATTTATAATAGTGGAGTTTTTTCTCGGATATCTCTCGTTTGTGCTTGGTTGATTTTTGTGCTTGTGCTTGGAGGTGTGAATCAGGGTCAGGGTCGGGGTCTTGACCCAACACGAATGAATCCTTACAACCCCTCCCATACCCATTTCACACGCGGAGTGAGGTGGCTTAAAGAATTGTTGCCTAAGAGAATTGAACATGAGATGTTAGAGCATCTCCACTTCTTACATTTTTACCTAAATTTGAGTAAAAATTTGGATGAAAACTTGATTTGGTATCGTGTGTTCCAATGGGTAAACTCAAATCGAAGCACAAATATGCACAAATTTGAGTAAAAACTTCATCAATGGTAATATTGTAAATTTAAAGGTTTGAAATTTGCCTACAAAATTTTGAGTAAGAGTTTGAATTTTAACCAAATTTGAGTCTAAATTTGAGCAAGAGTTTGAGTCTTAACCAAATCTAGTGCAATTTAAGTGCATGTTTCAGCTGGAATTCTCTCTTTGAATTTGGATGTTGACTGATGGAGGAAACAAAGAATTAGTAAGTATCATAATTGGTGAACATTCATATGCATTTAGGAAAAAAATGGATTAATAGCTATACTTGACTGAGAAAACTCAATAAGGTCAGAATATTGCTTTTCAAATGCAAGAAAAACAAAATTTGGAGTTGTGTAAGAGTTAGTCCTTCTCAGTGGTTATTGTTTATATGGATGGATGTTCAACTGATTGTATTAGTCTATGATTCAATTTGGTAATATTTAGTGAAAAACGGAAATCATGGTTCCATAAGTTCTTTTTGGCTTCCTTAAGTCAGAAAACAAAAGGTTTGATTGACTTCTTTATGGACTGGAGAATGAAGATACCTGACAAAGAAAATCCTCAGTGGTAAACAAGACAGATGAATTGCGGGTTATATCTATCAGAAGTACATTTGACGAAGAGCTTTTTCGACTGTGAAATCTGGAGTTCATGAGCTTCCCATTTATCTACATGATACTAGGGGTAAAACTTTAGGAGTAAAATAACATTGGCTAATAATATCAGCCACAATAGCGCTCTTTATTCCATATTAAGCCCCTGATTGAGCCAAAATGGGTAGCATATGATTTTGGGGATGGGGTGCCTTATTGGGTATGTTTTGGGACCGTCTTCAGGGTTTGCTCTTGCAGCACTTCTACTGTTTCATTCTTCACCTTCTTTCTCTTGAAGTACTACTTCTTTCTTGGGTATATTTTAATCTGAAAATGTTCTTTCCTTTTGTGTGCCGCAGATATACATGTGGATTCATTGGTATATTGTTGAATTAAGTGTTTGAAAATTATGAATGCCAAAATTGTTTGAAACGAACTTAGCTTGATCCTTACTGATATTATTTCAGGACTTCGTTGTATAGCATAAATTGTGCACAGGAAAGATGGATCAGATAACCAATGTTATGGAGTATCAAGCCATTGCAAAGGAGAAGCTGCCAAAGATGGTTTATGACTACTATGCATCTGGTGCAGAGGACCAATGGACTCTCCAAGAGAACCGCAATGCATTCTTAAAGATTTTGTAAGCTCTTATCTCGATGAATGGAACCCCTTTCTTCCCTTTGTTTCCTTCTCTAGTGATTTATGGGATTAGTTTTTACTATTGGCAAAAAGATGAGGAATAAACCATGTCAAGAAACGTTCCTACCACACTCCTGCACATTGTATTTCAGGTTTGAATGGTGCTTCTATTTAAGCTCTATTTTCTTGTTCCAAAAATAGGTTTCGACCTCGTATTCTCATTGATGTAAGCAAGATAGACATTACCACAACTTTCCTGGGCTTCAACATTTCAATGCCCATCATGATTGCTCCAACAGCTATGCAGAAAATGGCCCATCCCGAAGGTATCTCCCATTTCCGAAGCTCCGGCTTCTTTTACTGCATAAAATTTTTAACGCACAAGCATGCATGCAAATGTATTAGGTACTCATAAATGTATAGAGTCATACATGAATGAAGATATATTCAGAGTGAATACAACAAGCACACCTTCTGAGGGCATGTTTTAATATTGCATTATTGGAATGAAATTCGTGGCAGATTGATGGGGGCGCTTTTAACTCTTTGTTGCAGGAGAGTGTGCCACTGCAAGAGCAGCATCTGCCGCTTTCACAATTATGGTCCAATTTCTCTCCTCATTGTTTCGGTTTCACTTTGTTCCATAATACTGGCTTTTCTTTATGGACCAGTTGTACCTTGGCTCAGCAAGTTTAATTGCATTAAACATAGATTTTGCCTCTTAATTTACTAATGATTGGTTGGTTGTCCAGACTTTGTCCTCATGGGCTACTTCTAGTGTTGAAGAGGTTGCCTCTACAGGACCTGGCATTCGCTTTTTCCAGCTATATGTGAGTTTAAGAGTTCATCTTGTCTTTTTTCTGATCTTGTTTCTATTATTCCTGGTGGGAAAAGTTAAGTAATTCACTTCAGTAATCCAATTGGTTAATAACTTATCCCTTTATGGTCCAATTGGATGCTGCCAAAGGTAGGGGGATAACCTCATCTGGGCGGATGAGGAAATGAGGGGACATTTTTTGCTCGGTTTGGCTGGAATAGGGTGGATGAGGAGTGGTGAAAATGTTAAAAAAACCAGGGGGATTAGGCCGGATAACTTATGCCCTGGTCGAGAGCAGTCCAAATTTTTTGGCCCCAAATCCTGCTTCGGCGGGATTAAAATGGGAGGGGGATAAGTATATCCTCATAAAAAGTTTTCAATCAAATCAAGCAAAAAACGTTCCCTCATCTACCCAGATGAGATTATCCCCCTGCCTTTGCAACATCCAATTGGGCCGTAAAGTTATAGGCCTTTCTAATGTAGTTTTATCTCTTAACTCTGAATCATTTGAGAATTTACGGGTTCTACCACAGATTCTAAAATGACATATGCATTGCCACCCAATCAGCATTGTCCCCATAGGCTCATTCTAAACGCTTGAATCTTAGCTAGTGTTTGATGTTTTCAGTATCTTTGCTCCATTTGCATTGCTTTATTAACTCTTTGTCTGCTTATCCTTCAGGTGCTCAAAGACAGGAATGTGGTTGCACAGCTTGTTAGAAGAGCTGAAAGGGCAGGTTTCAAGGCGATTGCACTAACTGTGGATACCCCGAGGCTCGGCCGTAGAGAAGCTGATATTAAGAATAGGTGAATTGCAACATTCACCTCTTATTATTCGCACACACCAAAAAACAATCACCTCTAATTGCGTTTTTAAAATTGTGTTGGTTGAGTCTTTCTTCTGTATTTGCTATTGCTTAACTGATTGAACTGGATGAGGTTACCTATGTCCTAATATTTTGGTGGATTCGTCTGAAGATTTACTTTGCCACCACATTTGACATTGAAGAATTTTGAGGGATTGGATCTCGGGAAGATAGATAAGGTGAATGACATGAGTGATTTACTTTACGTATTGACCACTGGTTTTCATTTATCTGCCGTGTTTTCTCATGATAATTTTCCGATTGACCATGCAGACAGATGATTTTGGATTGGCTTCATATGTTTCCAGCCAAACTGACCAGTCTCTTAACTGGAAGGTGAGGTGGCTTTCACAGCATGAGATTTTGTGTGCCTCAACTGGAAATTATTATTCAAATAACTTGCTTTGCATTTTGAACAGGATGTGGAGTGGCTTCAAACAATCACCCATTTACCTATCCTAGTGAAGGGTGTCTTGACCGCAGAGGATGGTAAGTAAGAAATTGTTGAAAATGGGAGTTTTTTCTTCACACTCTTGAAGTTCTTGTTAATTTGGTAATATTCTTGTCATGTAATGCACTTCTTTGGAAAATCATGTAGCGAGGCTATCAGTGCAAGCTGGAGCAGCAGGAATCATTGTTTCAAATCATGGAGCTCGCCAACTTGATTATGTTCCCGCAACGATTATGGCTTTAGAGGAGGTATATATGTTTTCTTTGAAATGTACCACAAATTCCACTGAGTTTTGAGTTACACGTGGTGTTGTTAGTAGGCATGGGTAACCAAGTAGTTTAGTTCTGTAAGAATAAAGAGACCCCTTTCTTTTTCCTGGGAATTTTTTTGAAAAGTTATTCATTCTTTAACTCTTCATCCTATCTCAGACTCTCAGTTCCTATTTTTATTTCTCATTAGGGTTGTAATCACTTTCCTATTGACCTTTCTAATTGCATGACCTCAATTTTTTTTGGGAATGGTTTCCAAATCTCATACTTCTCTCTTCATTGAAAAAAGTGTAATTGGTATTCAACTTGTCAATGCCATATTTGTCACATTGATACATTGTGGTTGTTGGGGTTAATTTACAGGTTGTTAAAGCTGCACAAGGCCGAGTTCCTGTTTTCCTAGATGGTGGGGTTCGGCGTGGTACAGATGTCTTCAAAGCATTGGCTCTTGGAGCGTCAGGAGTATTTGTAAGTGGAATAGCTTGTCTTACACCTTCGTAGCAAATTCAATACGAATGGCTCCGATGATCAGAGCATGGAATTATGTAGTTACCTATCATCGACAATAAGTTGGAATGAACACAATCACGCTCCTAGGAATTATAGTAAGAGCCATGTATGAAGAGTGTTCCCAATGTCTAGGTTTTTTTTTTCCATCACTAGTTTTATGCTTCCACCCTCTGTTCAAAAAATCAAAAAGTTTTGTGTCCACCCCTAACATCCACTACTAAATGACTTAATCTTTTTATGGTGTTTCTAGATGGAGCACGTAACAATTCCAGATGTATCTTTTATGCACGTCTTTTTACTACTAATCTTACGACTAATTCCAGATTGGGAGACCGGTGCTGTTTGCCTTGGCATCTCATGGCGAGGCCGGTGTGCGAAAAGTGCTTCAAATGCTTCGCGATGAGTTTGAGCTAACTATGGCGTTAAGTGGTTGCCGTTCGCTCAAGGACATTACTCGTGATCACATAGTGACCCCGTGGGATGCTCCTCGTGTTGTGCCAAAATTGTAAGATAAGCGGCACTGATCTGAAGCAAGGTTTGCGAAATGGTCCTCAGAACTGAATGATATCACTTAGTGGTTGATGCTGCCTTTGATGTATGTACTCTTTCTGAACCATTAACAGTTGTGTTGGGTGATAAATCTCAATTTGAACAAGGCAATAAAAGGGGAATATTTTCTGAAGTGCATTCAACTGATCGTTGTTAAAGTTGATAATGTGACTTGAATCTACTGGTGTGTGAAATCATATATACTCATCATTTTCCACTTCCTCTTTATTGCATGCGTAAGAATATCAACCTTTCTCGCACAAAAAGAGATGCTAGAGCTGAAAGCTAAAAGTTTTCCCAACCCATTTCTTGGATCAGGGTTGGATTGAGTGCATATGTTAAGGCCCGTTTGTTTGACAAGATCCATACACATATTTTTTGATCGGAGGAAAATTCCATTCAATATCAAAGCCATCCGGCACTTACAAAGCGCGTAGGCAAGTAAAGATTCTATAACAAAATACGGGAGTGAACCAAAATTACCAAAATGTAAGACACGAGCCCAAGCACCAACACTCTTGTATGTTCTATGACGCTTACTTCCAAAGCAGACCAACATGAGGTGTCGGCATAGGGTACTGTCCACTATTTAGTAGTAGAGGATCCTAAGGGAACCCTAGCTCAAACCATTTTTAGGTAGTGTAGATGGAATCAACAGACAGAAATGCAAACCAGAGCTATACACTTCGGTCAGCTATTGAGAGGAAAACAGTGCCAACGGAACGCCAACGGGCCTTCGTTGTCTCGAGCATGGACACCACTCCGGGGCAAGCCCCTGCTATCACAGTAGGCTCCAGCGCGCGGGAAGGCAAAAGTCGGCGAACTCGATGCCCACGCAGCCACGACGGGCACTGGTTTCCATTTTTGAGACCCAAACCACACAACCGAAATGAAAAGAAATTATTCTCCCACCACTAGCACCCACCGAACCCGACCAGTATAGTCGCCAGACTGAGAAAACCAGCTAGGAGAAAATCGAACAAAAATAACTGGAAAAGAAAACAAAACCCCAAACCCAACCTCATTTTTATTACCTCACCACCAGTCTCAATCTATCCGATTTGGAAAGCCAAGGAGGAGACGGACCAAACAAGGTACACCCACCAACGGTCGGAGACCTTATTGTAGCTTTGCAACGCTTGGACAACACCAAAACGGAGATCAATGAGATAACCCAAACGGGGGGGGGGGGGGGGGGGGAGGAGGACTAGGGGGGAGAGGGCGGTGGAGGAGGCATCCCTCTCCCCCCTGAAGATACCCTAGTCACATGATTTATCATTAGGAAAGGGTTTGCTCCCTCTTAAGATCTTGGGTTTGAAACCTTCTAGGTCATATTAGCTCTTTTGGGGCCATACACTCCCAATTAGTAGACAGTAAGATTGGTCCTTCAAACCGTTTATTAACTTTAAAATAATTTTTCGAGTGGCCTTCAAAAAATTAGCTCAATTGGATATGTCTTAATGGTTGACACAATCTTTCAAGTTTTCATTTAGAATTTAAGATCCAACGAAACTTAAGAGCTTGGAAAATTGAATCAACCACTTACACATTTCCAATTGATCTGATTTTTTGCAAGGCCACTCAAAAAATTATGTAAAAATTAATAAACGGTTTAGATTATTCTTGTGGCATACACATAATATTTCGGTACCCATCGTCGAGTTCTATTATGCTACTCCTAGGCAACACAACTCATGTCAATCAAAAAAATCTACAATAAATATGTTTTTCCCCTTTTTGTTGTTGCTTTTTTCTGTTGTTTTGTTGCAGTTATTTGGTTAGTTGTTTCTTATAAAAAATAAAAAATTGAGCCGAGGGCTAAGTTGAGATTTCGGTAGTGACAGTAGTTCATATTTTCTTTCTGAAGCTCATGACTCATGTATTTTTCTTTTTTAACAGACCTCAAATTTTGTTCATTTATCAATATATTAATGAAAATTTGCATTTCCGACAAAAATAAAATAAAATTACATGCGTGCCCCGTGGCCTAAGCAAGGATCCCGAACTGAACAACAATCTATACAAAAGCTCTTGATCTCTTGGCCTAAATAACTAAATCAAATTATACTCTCCCAACTCAAAGTGGATCACTAGCAAGTGTGTATATATACGGGGCGATTTCAGGGACACCTATAAAAATATCTAAAAAAACACCCTAAAAAAACACCCCAAATCCAGGGAATTATAAGGTGTTATTTTTATATGTTTTATAGGTGTCATCGGAACCACCACGATATATCTCATTTTTTTAAAATGAGGGACTTTCATTTTCCAATCAAAATTTGAAAATCCGAGCTGCTCAATGTGTGCAGAACGTGATTTTAAGGGTACCTGCGAGAAATCAGCAAAAAAAAAAGACCGGAAAGGGCTTCATCTGAGCAGTTTTTTTTGAACCGTTCAATGAAAACTGCTCGGATGAAGCTCTTTCCGGTCATTTTTTTTGCTAATTTCTCCCCACGACCCTTAAAATCACGTTCTGATCACTTTGAGCGGCTCGGATCATCGAAATTCAATCGGGAATGGGAGTTCGGGATCCCTCACCAGAACCTAACTCATATATATATATATATATATATATATATATATATATATATATATATATATATATAACAAGTGATCAATCAATAAGGAGATGTTGCTTGAAATCGGTTCCTTCTCTTTTGTAGGAACCGTTGCAGTGATCTCTTCATAGAGAGGCCTGTGGTAGGGCTGCACACTGGAGACTGAAGCAATGGTGATGGGAGCTCTGAACTAAGTAAGCTCTTCACTTTTTCTTCCATTTCTTGACTTGCAAGCATCATGATCGCTCTTGCCTGCGCGCAAACATAAATGATATGATTGAACAAGTTATTGATAATATTGCTGACAAAAAAAAAAAAAAAATTAAACAAGTTGTTGATATGTTTAGACAACCAAGACTCATGTGATCGTTCTTTTGATGAAATATTATTTCTTTGCTGTTCAAAAATAAAAAATTTAGACAGTCAAAACTCATGTGATCGGAAGAGGTGGATCTCAAAAGTTAAGAAAGATTTCTCTCCCTGACTCTTGGGCTCTACGCATCAACCCAAGTGCTATATTGGAAGGTTAGGGTCTCGTTGGCCTCAAGTAGGGTGTTGTGCCCTTCGGATGCAAATTAGTCTCCTAGATTCGAGATTAGACCTACCCGGAGTCGCAATATCCGATCTACACAACCACTGAATGATATTTCAGAGTATTTGGACATGCTCAATTAAACTAAAGTTCCGTGTGATAACCCATCGCATTTACTTTTTAAAAAACAAAAAAAACAAAACCCACATAACATGATTTTCTAAAAACTTATCATGGTGATTTGCTTATATTTTTCCATCACTCTGCATAACAATGAGCAAATAAACTAAAGATCAACAAAACAAACTTATTTGGTGTTTTGCCTTACTTAGTTTGAGAAATAAGCAAACAATAAGGATTCCTGAAAAGTTTAGGGACAAGTTAGCTACAGAGAGAGAGAGAGAGAGAGACCTGAAGCTCTGTAACGTCACAGACGCAGACCCTTCCGTTATAGAATATAGTCAGCGGCTGCGGTTCTTCTCTCTCCACCTCCTCCTCCTGGTGGCGGTTGTCGTCGGAATCCGGGAAACGGAGAGCCGCGGAAGGCGGTACGAGGCGGAGGTCCAAGTTACAATTCCTCTTCATTTTTCAAAGACCCGAGGAATTAAAAAAAGAAATTCAACAAAAACGAGGTTTTAAAAACGAACGGACGAAGTCGATGAAGAAGCCCAACAGCTATGAGAGAGAGAGAGAGAGAGAGAGAGAGAGAGAGAGATGTAAAGGGATATGTCTGCTGGCCGATATATAGGGAAGGTGGTTTGTGCGGTGATCACATGGGTCCCCCATGATTTTTAAATAAATAAAAAACGTTTTGCTTTGTGAAGTACGCCACGCACGCAAAAAGGAGAAATCGGCGGGTGAGGAAATTGTGTTCGTTCAACGCCCCCCTACCCAAGAAAATCAACAAGGGAAGGGAAATTACATGAATGGAACGTGAAGAAATTCAGAGCACGTGGAACACGATTTCCCCACGCACCCTCCCCACCCCACCAACGAAAACCGCCCCCTTTTTTACTGCCCCCACTTCGCCAGGAATTTTTGCGTGCCGGTTGGGTGTATCTCCTGCGCAATCTGGACTGTTTAAATGTGTTTTTAATGATTCGGATTTTAAGAAAAGAAAAAGAGGAGAGAGAGTAGTTGGGTGAGGGAAGAGAAGAGAATAAATTTGAGCTCTTCGAAATAAGTTTGGACGGTCCAGATCGCCGACGGGTGGTACCGGCTTGACACCCAAAACTTACTTTATGTAGGAATATGGAATATGCTCCGTATTGTTTCACCGCCTAATGTTTTCTTCAAAGAATAATTTTCTAATTTAGTTCCCATTGTTTTGGTTTTATTTGAACCATTGATTGGTTTTTTTAAACCATTGTTTGGTTGAACAACATGCATATGTGAAATGTTTTCTTCTTGCAAAATAATTTTTGTGGATGGCCAAAAATGACTTATGTCTTGTTTAAAAAAAAAAAATTACTTATGTCTAAAATTTTGGTAAATCATTTTTCGTAAAGAGTCCGTCCTCTGCAAATTGAGTGTGACGTGGATCCATACAAGTTGGAGAATAAAAATACTCCACATATATTTCAACAATTATCTTGATCATTTCAAGTCCGGCCTTGAAGTTTCAAGGCCCAAAGCAAATCTTTTTTTTTTTTTTTAAAGTAAATCTTTAATATGAGATGCATTCATTGAAATTTGAATCTTAAATGGATAAAATAAACTTTTATATTAGATAATGATCCTAATCTGTTAGTTTGATGGTCCTAATCTGTTAGTTTGTATTGATATACAAAATTGGTAGTCATGTATATCACAATCTTGTATCCTTACAAGTATAAATACGACTGCTCTCTCACAGTTTTCAGTGTGAGAGATTACATCATTCCAATATTATTGGTTTATCTGTCTAGAATTATTTTAACCACATGGGACACAAATTTTGCTAAGTGCAAGATAATACGTATGTAAGCAGGTCATCTCTAAATGAAAAATTGATTCGAAAATAAAAGAACTCAACGACCGTACCATTAGATCAAGATGTCTTTTAAATCATGTATCCACTAATGAAAGAGAAAGAAAAACATAACTATGGCAATTTGAATTGACAAATCATTCACAAGTCCAGATACATCCACATTCCCGATCCACTAATGAAAGAGAAAGAAAAAACATAAACTATGGCAAACATAAACTATGGCAATTTGAATTGGCAAATCATTCACAAGTCCAGATACATCCACATTCCCGCTTTAGTTAACATTACATATATCAGCTAAGCAAAACAGTAAGGGGCTGTTTGATAAAACTGAAAACTGAAACTGAAAGCTGAAAAATTAAGTACTGGAAACTGAATTCTGAAATTTTTAAGCTGAAAAGCTGTTTGATAAATATATTAAGTACTGAATTAAAAAAATGATGAATTAATTTTGTTCAAATTCTCTCTTAATTTACTAACGGTCACAATATACTTTTGGTAATGGTGGAGGTGGTGGAGTGGTGGAGGTGGTAAGAGTAGTGGTGTAGTGCTGGTAGTGGTGGTGGTGGTGGTGGTGTAGTGATGGTAGTGGTGGTGGTGGTGATAGTGGTGGAGGTGGTGGTAGGAGCGGTGGAGGTGGTGGTAGTGGTGGAGTGGTGGGGCTAGTTGTGGTGGTGGTAGTGGTAGTGGTGGTGGTGGTGGTGGTGGTGGTGGAGGAAGTGGTGGTGGAGTAGTGGAGGTGGTGATGGTGGAGTGGTGGAGGTGTTGGTGGAGGTGGTAGTGGTGGTGATGGTATGATGGTTGAATGTAAATACACAAAAATTCAGCTAGAATTAAGTAGCTCAAAACTACTTAATTTTTTTCAACTTTTTGGCCTATATTTTAAGTGGTACTTAATTTGTTAAGCAATATAAAATGTGGTTATCAAACCTACTGAATCACTTATTACTTAATTGATTCAGTTTTAAGTGCTGAATTTAGGTTATCAAACAAGCCCTAAGTCTGTAGATAAGTAAAACAGTAAGTCTGTTCACACAGATATTTTAAAAAAAGATAGTGCATAGATTTTTGTGTGGGACCCATTATGGGTCTCACACAAATGATTCGAGCCGTTCATTAAATGTAAAACAGTTTTTCAAGGGCCTTCAGAAAAAATCAACTCAATCCGATACCTATAAGTGCTCGATTCAATCATTCAACTTTTCTTAATCCAGAAATTTATGAAAAGTTATATGACCTATAGCTATCGGATTTATCTATTTTTTTGCTGCAACCTTTGAAAAAATGTTTTACATTTAATGAACGGCTCGAATCACTTGTTTGGGACCCGTAGTGGGCCACACACAAAAATCTGTGCATGATTTGCTTTAAATTGTCTGAGTGGGAAGCAGCAGTCTAAGCAAAAATAGTTAAATGGACACTTAAATAGTGCAAAGTATTTCTCCCCTCTGAAGTTTTTTTTTTTTTGGTAATGCAAGGTGTCCCGGAATAGCTTGCGCGCACCTCGGACTAATCTATACATGGTATCCCGGAATAGTTCCACACAATTATTTGTGTACGTATCAAACACAAATAATTCATCCTGATTTTTTTTTTTGTATTTTTATACTTTTCTTGATAATTCGTCTAAAAAATTGTTTCGCCTTAATTTTTGGGATCAATTATTCGCCTCGATGAGAGAAAACAGAAAAGTTTAAATGTGTGGACCAATGTTAAACAAATTTCATATAAGACGATATTTTAGACAAAAAAAAAAAAAAACAGTTGTTTGGTATTTTTCGTCTTTAATGAACTTTTGCTTTTAGTCATATATATATATATATATATATATATATATATATATATAATTTTTTAAACTCCTCTTGTTGAGAAGGATAATTAATTCAAAAAATATGACGCGAATTTAAATTATTTTTAGAAAAAACAAACACAGCACACAAAATGGGAAAGTAAAAAAGTTAGGGTGAATGGATCCTAAATGGGTTGTGATATAACATTCATAATTGACGAAAGAATTCAAGAAACAATAAAAATATGAATAACTCGCTAGACTGTTGAATACTATTTTTCTTTATTCAGATGTTCTGTTTCAACGCCGTCGAAAGAATTTATATAGCAACACATTTATGTAACGGGGCCGGTTCATGGGACATCAAAAAAAATATCTAAAAAATAATTCTAAATTTCAATCTCATAGTTCCAGATCAAACCTATATGATCCGAGCCATTCAATGTGTGCAAAATGTGATTTTAAAGGTGCATGCAAGAAATTAGCTAAAAATATGACAAGAAAGTGCTTATTTTGAGCAGTTTATAATTGAACCGTTCATCAAATCTAAGCTAAAAACTGCTCAGATCAAACTTTTTCCGGTCATTTGTTTTGCTAATTTCTCGCGGATACCCTTAAAATTACATTCTGATCACATTGAACGGATCAGATAGTCAAAATTTAATCGGAAACAATGATTTGTTTTTTCAAGTGTCTAATTAGTTATTCTCAAAACCGCCCCGTGTATGTAATAGCCAATAAACTAAGGATCTATTTTACAAGAGTCGGCATGATCTTCTTTTTTAAATTTAGCAGACTTACCATTTGAGAAGTTAAATGTGAATATAACTTCTGGGGTTAGCTCAGTTGGTGTTACATCTCATTAGGGTATCCACAATGTTATAATTAAAAATTAATAACCAAAAGTTACCACATCAGTTTTTGATTATTTATTTAAGAGATTGCTAAAGTTAACAATGTAAATGTCTACAATGATATAATTAAAATTGGATAATCAAAACTTGTCACATCTTCTTTTCAAATTACAAAAATCTAATAATTGTGAATAACAGAAAATAGTGTTTGAACTTTTTTTGAAAAAAAAAACTGTTTCCTGAAAAAAAAAACAATTGTTTAGTCAATTTTTTTTTTTCGAAAATATTGTTAGAAAAGAAAGAGTGAGGAAAAGGGAAGAGAGATAGAACATTTTTGTATTATGATTATTGTATTTGATTGGGAATATGTAGGGTTTATTAAATTTGGTTATTGTTAAAAGGTTGCTAGTTTTTGTTATCCAAAGCCTAAAATTTAATTATTTTTAAGGAGGTTGTTAAGTTTGATTATAGCATTGTGAACCATATTTTGCACCAGCATTATTAATTTTAAAAACCTTTTACTTTTGATTATAGCATTGTGGATACTCTTAAAATGTGAGGAGTTCGAATCTCCTAATCTACTTGCAACTTAGAAGGATTTTCTCTTTTATTCTTTTTGTTCTTCCCTATGATTCGCTTATTTACTATATTGGTTGAGTTGTTAGGCTTAGTTATATCGTGGGTTCTCATAATTGATATAGTGTCTCGACTCTCGAGTTTGTAATTTGTATTTACACATGATGTAAATAATCACTCCTATCGATTGATGCAAAAAAGAGAAGTTAAATGTGAATTTTATGTAGTTGGATTTCGCTTTTGTTGGATACATAGTATATTCTTAATTTCATTTCTTGTTCAATTTTCAGGATATTTTCAAATTAATCTGTGGGCAAATGCGATTTTGCCCGAAGATGCTGCCGGTTCGCGGGAGCGCTTTTTGAAGCTGGACGACAAGCGCTCGCGAAAATACAGAGTCGCCACTCGGGTTTGAAGGTCCGACACCCAAGGAACCGTATTTTGAAGCACTTGCCGCGCTGTTTGATTTGAAAAGGTTAAGGAACCAGTCCGTCATAACCATATCTGGGTTCGGGAGCCAAGTTACGAGAGGGGAAGGGTTTTATGGCACCCCTCTCGCCCAATCCGGAGATCGGTCTCTACTTAGGCATTTGCGAAAAATGTTTATTTGCGATTCTGTTTGATTAATCAATTTTTAGCCAATTAGGGCGGGGGAACAGTTAATCGGGGATTAAAACTGTAACATGTTTGCAGGATGTGATAGATAGCATGAATGAACAGTTAGTATAGGATGAGAACAGACTGCTGTGGGAGTTTAAACAAACTGGGAAGCCCTTGTTTTGGAGTGACGTGTGCAGGAAGAAACCAGCATGCACTGAACAAGTCACTGCATGCTGTTCACTCATGCGCGCACAACTCTAAAACACGCGCTTACCGGTGAGTTCAAACCCACAGCTCTTATTCTCAAACCCTCTGGGCTCTGGAAGGACCAGTGCACACCCAGGACAAACCACGCAGTTTATAGCAGCATAATATACAGTTTAAAAGCTGAAAAAGCCCTACAAATTGATAAAACACCCCATAAACAGTGTGGGGACAAAATAATGGCCTAAAGCCAAGCTACCCGTGCAAGGCCACTCACTGGTCGGAGGCAAACTGTCGCGCGATGGAATCACTCTGTCGCGCGAGGATGCGCCCTGGCGCACTGTCGCGCGATGGTGTGAGTCTGGCGCGCGATGGTGCGCCCTGGCGCACTGTCGCGCGATGGAGTGAAACCCTCGCGCGATGGTGCGCCCTGGCGCGGGATGATTGCGCCCTGGCGCGGACAGACCAGTGCTTGGTTCACATTTTCTGGGTTCTGGGACAGATCCAGAATTATCCCAGGGGTACTCCGAAACAACAAAAACACAAACTAACTACAAACTAGCAGTTTATACTAAGGAAAGCAGTAAACAGGTTATTATCATGCTTGCAGAGTGATCTATATACACATGGATGCAAAACAGTAGGACACCAATCCCCACGCGGTCCATCTCACGCAGCACCGGAGTGTCGCGCGAGAGAGTGGGACCATCGCGCGTTGGTTCCTACCATGACGGTTTTTGAAACCTCGCCAGCTTTAGGACCAGAACTGGTATTGATTACCAGCCTTGGCCCTGCCAGCCCCCCTCAGAGATCAGAACAGAAACAGAACAAAGGTAAGCTATACCTTTGGCTTCGGGTTTGAAAGAGTATTTGAGCTTTTGATGTTTGAAGTTGATTGAGGTGGAAGAACAAAGTGATTGAGTTTGATTGGGGTGTGAAAATGGTTATGGGATGTCTTAACCCTTTGAATTTTTGTAACCCTTCAAATGGATGAGCAAAGGGGGTATTTATAAGGAGGAGGAGGTAGGTTCGGGCTGCAAAGAGAGGAGTTCAGCTAGTCCACGAGGCCTGGCTGAGGTTGCATTGGTGGCCAACTGTCCTCCTTCAGAAAGGTTGGTGGTAGGTTGGACCATCGCGCGACGGAGTCAGTCTGTCGCGCGATGGTGCGCCCTGGCGCACTGTCGCGCGATGGAGTGACTCTGGCGCGCGATGGTGCGCCCGGGCACACTGTCGCGCGATGGAGCCAAATCGTCGCGCGATGGTGCGCCCTGGCGCGGGATGGTTGCGCCCAGGCGCGAACCAGCAAGGTTTTTGGTTTTTGAAGTGGCTTAGGCTAGGTTAAGTTCAAGGGTTTTGCAAACACTCAAAGCTCAAACACGCTATCATTCCCGGGGTGTTCTTGATCCATTTCATCATCGGGGAATCAAAAACCGTAAGTAAACTAATTTGGAAGCCCAGATTGGGGTGTCTACAGTAGCCCCTCTTTGACGGCACTTGAAGCACCATCGACTTGGTACAAGTAACGTCAAAGAATTCTAGACACCCCTCAAGGCAATCCAGAGCAAAGCATACTAACAAAGTAGACAAGTTAACTTAAGGAACCTGATCGGTGGAATGGACTGGCTGTCCATTGCCAGGGATGGAAGTAGAAGTGGACGAGCGAATCGCCGCTTGTTGATCGAAGTTGGACAGGACAGGCTGTCGCTGCAGATGTGGACGGGACAGGCCGTCGTTGCTGGGGATCAAGCTATCCTCGGCACGAAGCATTCCAACAAACACGGGTAGGTCGTGTCAGGCAGGTTAAATTCCATCTGTTGGGAATCAGAGCCAATCTCCTTATCAAAGACCATCCGAGACAGAGCAATAAGCCTGCTGGAAGATGCATGTGAAGCTAGACTGATGTAGAGGCAGTTGTTCAGGGCATGCCGAGGCGGACTCTCCTGGGGAACAACTAGTTGCAGATGGTGGACCATTGAACAAGCTATCGGACGATAATCTAATCGTCGTTGTGGATTGGATGGACGATATGGCTAGATACCGTTGATGGATTTGACAGGACCGGCTGTCGTGGGTGCGGACGGAGAGATCAATTAGCTGAGTGATCAAACCGCTGAGGAATTTGACAGGATGGGAGGATCATCAGTATAAATGATCGAGCCGTTGAAGTCTGGATGGAAGGATCATCAGTATAAATGACCAAGCCGTTGCAGACAGGATGGGACAATCATCAGTATAAATGACCGAACCATTGTAGACATGGACAGGACTGGCTGTCGTTGATTTGAGACGGGCAGATCAGTGTGCAGAATGATCAAGCCGTTGAGAAATGGACAGGACCATTGAATTATATTCAGATCGTTGCTGATCGGGGTGAATACGGACGATATGGCTGATTGTCATCGCTGAATGAACAGAGACAGGCGATGGCTGATTGTCGTTGCTGAATGGGCAGAGACAGGCGACATGGTTGATTGTCATCGCTGAATGGGCAGAGACAGGCGACGTGGTTGGTTGTCATTGCTGAATGGACAGAGACAAGCAATGTGGTTGATTGTTGTCGCTGAATGGGCAGAGACAGGCGACGTGGTAGGTTGTCATCGTTGAATGGACAGAGACAGGCGATGTGGTAGGCTGTTGTTGATGATATGGCTGACCATCACTGAATTGAGAAGGACGATTTTGCTGACCGTCGTTGATTGGATAGGACCGGCTGTCTTTGATTTGGATCGGGCGGATCAGAGTGCGGAATGATCAAGCTGTTGAGATTTGGACAAGACCGGCTGTCGTTGATTCGAGACGAGTAGATCAGTGTGCAGAATGATCGAGCCGTTGAGATATGGACAGGACCGGCTGTCGTTGATTCGAGACGGGCAGATTATGCATGGCAAATGAGATAAGGAAGGTGGCGTGTGGCACTCCTCCATATTTGCACTATCCCACAGAAGCGATTCCGGCATAGAATTTTCCTGCTTTAAACATTTGATACACAATATGCAATGTTGTATACAATATGAATGCACAAATTGAAAATGCAGATGCAAGCTAAGGGCGACTCCTAGAAGGACAACGATGCCTAAGGACTACCACTGAGCCCCAGTACTTTACTGTCTTTTGCTTCTGAGATGTGCATCCAGATAGAGATATGTTGAGCGGGCCAGCGTGCCCAGTTGACATTTAGGAGCGGTGTGGCATTGGGCCTGCATGCCCCTTCTTCGATGTTTGGGTGGATAAGCCCCAGAGATATGCTTTGCTTGGCCTTGGACTGATGTGCTCTTGCTGTCTCAAGAGAGTCCACAACTTGTGGATTATAGAAGCAAGGGTAGCAATATAAAAATTGCATTTCCGCAGTTTATTGACATATAAACCATGCGCTAATATCTAATTTGCATTGACAAGCGGCCTGAGTCAACACAGACACACATATATGTACAGACATGCCTAGCTCGAACGAAAAGGGGGAAAGATCGCAAGGAACAATGCGAACCCTTAGACGCATGGAATACAATGAAATTTTGGACATTAGCGTGCCAAAACTCACAATATCCCTTTAGACAGGTGAAACTGACACTTGTAAGGTCAAACATATGTACGGTGACCTGGATGAACAAGTAGAACTGAGAAAAGCATCTCGACATGACAATGGATTGAAATCTAGAAAAATGCCACAAAGACGGACATAAGACGCAAATGATGACACATATAGGCCCGGACTGAAACCGACACCTCCGTGCAGTCACATTAGGTCTGCACAGTATGACCAAACTTGGCAAAAGCCCCTTGAACAGGACTCGAAGGCAGTAACTGACTGCTATCGATTGTTGTACGAATTGAAAAAGTGCGCGCAGGGTTGAGACCAACGCACATAACTACGAATCAAATGTGCCTGAACCTCAAACTAGCGCACATGACTGCAAAGCTACTGCAACTGCTCACATCAGACTTCGCTGAACTTAGAATAAACTGTGAGCCGTTAGGCCTCGCTAGCATTTCATTCTGTTTTTGATGCTTAAATTCTTTTAAGGCTTTATGCTCAGCTTTGAAATTGAAGAAGTAGTTTGCAATAAAATTGAAAGACAAAGGATTTCCCCGTCAGACGCCTCCCATGCAGCTTGATCTTCGATCCTCTTCGACGTTTGATGTGTACCAAATGTTAACCATGGACCCAATTTGATAGATTGTGACCGAGTCTCAAAGAGAGACTGCCTACGTATCCCAGCTGGGGAATCAGGTCAAAACGTAGTTCAGGCAAAGGTTCACTCGAGTGTTTTACCTCACCTTTTGCGCTCTAACTTTTGCCTAGAACCGCCCATTCGGGTTTTCGGTCTAGCGAGCTTTCAAATATTGCCTTTACTTTTGCCTAGACCTCCTTCATAGGTTCTCGGTCTAGCAGGCTGCTCTAACTTTTGCTTGGAACTGCCCACCCTTGGGGTTTTCAGCCCAACGAGCTTCTCTCAGGGAAAAGGCTTTTGAATTGATCCATGCTGACCAAGGTATTTGAATTTATTGCCGTTGAGGTCAAAGAAATGGCTGCACCCCCAGATGAAATGGCTATAAGGTCCAAAGTGCTTCAGTTGACATGCCTTGCTCGAGGCCACTTTTGAACTTTCCAATTTGTGCTTGGCGAAACGCTGTTCCTGCAAATTTGAGGATGGTATGAGGTGCTAGACCTTCTGAGCTTCTGCTTTTTGGCTTGGCATCCGGTAGCAAAGGGATTCGATGTTTCTTTATGTCAAGATCAATACCAGGCGTGTCTTTGTGAGACCATGCCAAGCCATTGATGAATTCTTCGAACCTGTCTGACCGGGCACAATGCTCCTCTGGGGACAATGTTGAACCAGTTTTGAACCATTTGGAGGTCTACTTCATCTTTCAAGTTTATTTGAAAATTACTATTTCAATTATTAGGCTGAGCACGCCTTTCGTCTTCCCTTTCGGCGAGGGAACACATTTCCTTGGGGATGATCCCATCGAAATCTATCCCTTCGTCGTCAGGGTCGACACAATTTATTCAAAAGTCAGCAAAGTACTTAGAAGCAAGATAGTGCATATCAAAAAGAAAGCGCCTCGGGGTTGCCAAGTACAGCAGACTCAAAACTTGAAATGAAAGCTACGACGTGGAGGGCCAAGAGGCACAACCTCCGACTCAGAGCTAGATTTAGACAAATGCAAACGACTCTGCGTCAGACTCAGACAAAATGCTAATGCAAACTAGACGCGGTTTGAAAATGCAATATTTAAAAAGCTACCCATAGCTTCCACAAAAAGAGGTAGGATCCAGCGGATGTCAGGCCCAAGCAACAGCACTTCGGCTTCCTTAGCTTCTTTGACCAAACCTACTCGGTGCTCCTTTGAACAATGGACCTCAGCCAGTCAGTTTTCTCCTTTGTAAGCCCCTCATTACTGTCAACCCAGGTGTCGGCAGAGAAAACCTCAATTGCCCAACCTACAGCCATCATGTTAACCTCCGGTTCAGACGGGATGGATACGATGGGTTTGGGTTGATTTGCTGTTGCATAGCAGTGATACTATTCTGGAGGTTCATGAGCATGGTTTCCAGAGTGAGCGGTTGCGGCTGATCTGCCATTGCAGGTTTTCAATGGAGCTTGATGAAGAAGCCGAAGATGGGGAAGCCGGCGGCGTGACTTTTTGCAATATCGATGGCGAACCCGACTGCAGGGTGGCCAACAATGAACCTGGAGAAGCCTCCGTTGTAACTGACTGGGGTCTTAGCCTGACAAGCCTTTGAATCGGATTCCGGTGCAGACGTCCCCAAGTAGGTTTGGCTCTTCCTTTCGGTACTCTCTTGTTCGGTGCAATGGTTCCAAACTAGACAGTAAAGTAATTGAAAGCTCAGTGGCGTTCCTGCAGCAATTAGAATGCAATATACATGACATCGTCGGTGTCCTCCTAGACTCTACAACTACAGACGAGTCTGTCTCATGATGTTTGGACGCTGCCAAAATCCTCGGAAATCTTTTCCAGGGTGTATCCTTTGAATAGATCGACTAACACTAAGAGATGTCAAAATAGTCTAAGCCTTTGACTATTCCGTTCTCGAAATTTCAACTTTGGAGTTCGAAACAACTCAGTATTGACGACATGACACCTTAACTTTGAACACCGCGGTGTATAGTGACTTCGCACTTCAACCTGGGTAGTGCCAGTGTCATGGCATCCATACTTTGTGGTTCCTTATTTTCGGTTGAAACTTCAATCGGGCATGAGCCAAGGACTTAAAAAGGTTTGATTTCCCAAAGTTTTGTTGATCTAAGGACTTTGAAAATTGACAACGTGCACCATCGAGATGCACGACTCTTCATCGGGCCATAGCAGCGTCCTAATAGGCATAAGACAGACTCGAAAGAGAGACAACCTAGAAGCCGCCCTAAACATGCTTCTACGCAAAACAGTATGTATGTACAGAAATAGAGACGAGTTTGCCTCACGAATTTCAGACGTTGCCAGAATCCTCAGAATTCTTTTCGGCCATATGTCCCTGAGTAGATCGTCAGATCCTAAAAGATGTCAAAATAGACTAAATCTTCGACTAGTCCCATTTGAAGGTTCAACTTTGAATTTGGAACAACTTGGTGGTGATGACATGGCACCTTAACCTTGAACACGGCGGTGTATAGTGACTTCGCACTTCAACCTGGGTAGTGCCAGTGACACGGCATCACTACTTTTGTTGTTCCATATTTTCGGTTGAATTCTTAACCGGGCATGAGCCAAGGATGTAGTAAATTTTGATTTCTCAAAGTCTCATTGAATTAAGGACTTTGCGATTGATAACGAACATTCGACAGAATGAACGACTCCTCATCGGGTCCAACAATGTCTTAGACTGCGCAAGACAAACTCGAAAGGAAGAACCATTCTAAGCATGCTCCTATGCGAAATAATGTATGTACAGTACATGCGATAGGGAAAGCAGTAACACGTTGACAGTATATGGGGGTTAGATGCAAGTAATCTTACCCTGTAGGTACCTGTCCTAGTTTGGAGAGTTCTAGTGCTTTGTATATGCAAAGGCTGGTTTTGGCTTGCAACAGGTTCCTCGGACTAGAGCCAAGATATACCTCCCGTTGCCCGCGTAACCGCAGAGCAACAGTCGAACGGTAGAATGACTCATCATCGTCGAAGGTTGTTGGTCATTCGGGGTCCCCGGGCTCCGGTAAACCGTGCCGGATTGCCAAAACGATCCAACGAGGCTTATCCCACATCGATGCAAATGAAGAATGCTAAAAAGTTGATTAATGAAATAGAATCGCAAATTCACAAATGCCTTTTTCAAATTTGGCTCTCTTTATTAATCAATACTTAGAGGAAACTACACGAGAGAACAATCAAAAAACCCCAGATTGGATGGCCGGACACGAGGTCCTGTTAAATCACCAATCCTTTCTTCGGCAGCGCGAAGCTCACCGTTTTGACAGGCTTTTATGGGATTGTTCCCAAGCGTATTAACTTCTAAGTATAGACTAATATTGATTCGATCCCCAGCAGAGTCGCCACTGTGGGCAAATGCGATTTTGCCCGAAGATGCTGCCGGTTCGCGGGAGCGCTTTTTGAAGCTGGACGACAAGCGCTCGCGAAAATACAGAGTCGCCACTCGGGTTTGAAGGTCCGACACCCAAGGAACCGTATTTTGAAGCACTTGCCGCGCTGTTTGATTTGAAAAGGTTAAGGAACCAGTCCGTCATAACCATATCTGGGTTCGGGAGCCAGGTTACGAGAGGGGAAGGGTTTTATGGCACCCCTCTCGCCCAATCCGGAGATCGGTCTCTACTTAGGCATTTGCGAAAAATGTTTATTTGCGATTCTGTTTGATTAATCAATTTTTAGCCAATTAGGGCGGGGGAACAGTTAATCGGGGATTAAAACTGTAACATGTTTGCAGGATGTGATAGATAGCATGGATGAACAGTTAGTATAGGATGAGAACAGACTGCTGTGGGAGTTTAAACAAACTGGGAAGCCCTTGTTTTGGAGTGACGTGTGCAGGAAGAAACCAGCATGCACTGAACAAGTCACTGCATGCTGTTCACTCATGCGCGCACAACTCTAAAACACGCGCTTACCGGTGAGTTCAAACCCACAGCTCTTATTCTCAAACCCTCTGGGCTCTGGAAGGACCAGTGCACACCCAGGACAAACCACGCAGTTTATAGCAGCATAATATACAGTTTAAAAGCTGAAAAAGCCCTACAAATTGATAAAACACCCCATAAACAGTGTGGGGACAAAATAATGGCCTAAAGCCAAGCTACCCGTGCAAGGCCACTCACTGGTCGGAGGCAAACTGTCGCGCGATGGAATCACTCTGTCGCGCGAGGATGCGCCCTGGCGCACTGTCGCGCGATGGTGTGAGTCTGGCGCGCGATGGTGCGCCCTGGCGCACTGTCGCGCGATGGAGTGAAACCCTCGCGCGATGGTGCGCCCTGGCGCGGGATGATTGCGCCCTGGCGCGGACAGACCAGTGCTTGGTTCACATTTTCTGGGTTCTGGGACAGATCCAGAATTATCCCAGGGGTACTCCGAAACAACAAAAACACAAACTAACTACAAACTAGCAGTTTATACTAAGGAAAGCAGTAAACAGGTTATTATCATGCTTGCAGAGTGATCTATATACACATGGATGCAAAACAGTAGGACACCAATCCCCACGCGGTCCATCTCACGCAGCACCGGAGTGTCGCGCGAGAGAGTGGGACCATCGCGCGTTGGTTCCTACCATGACGGTTTTTGAAACCTCGCCAGCTTTAGGACCAGAACTGGTATTGATTACCAGCCTTGGCCCTGCCAGCCCCCCTCAGAGATCAGAACAGAAACAGAACAAAGGTAAGCTATACCTTTGGCTTCGGGTTTGAAAGAGTATTTGAGCTTTTGATGTTTGAAGTTGATTGAGGTGGAAGAACAAAGTGATTGAGTTTGATTGGGGTGTGAAAATGGTTATGGGATGTCTTAACCCTTTGAATTTTTGTAACCCTTCAAATGGATGAGCAAAGGGGGTATTTATAAGGAGGAGGAGGTAGGTTCGGGCTGCAAAGAGAGGAGTTCAGCTAGTCCACGAGGCCTGGCTGAGGTTGCATTGGTGGCCAACTGTCCTCCTTCAGAAAGGTTGGTGGTAGGTTGGACCATCGCGCGACGGAGTCAGTCTGTCGCGCGATGGTGCGCCCTGGCGCACTGTCGCGCGATGGAGTGACTCTGGCGCGCGATGGTGCGCCCGGGCACACTGTCGCGCGATGGAGCCAAATCGTCGCGCGATGGTGCGCCCTGGCGCGGGATGGTTGCGCCCAGGCGCGAACCAGCAAGGTTTTTGGTTTTTGAAGTGGCTTAGGCTAGGTTAAGTTCAAGGGTTTTGCAAACACTCAAAGCTCAAACACGCTATCATTCCCGGGGTGTTCTTGATCCATTTCATCATCGGGGAATCAAAAACCGTAAGTAAACTAATTTGGAAGCCCAGATTGGGGTGTCTACATAATCAATACTACAATTTTGGGGAATGTTCAAGTATTGTATTTGTCGAAATAAAACAAACTGCCGCGGGATCAGATGTGTATACACTACTATACCTATGAAACTGCCGCGTGATCGTAATGGATTTGGAGAGCCTGCTGCCCGAAGGGGTAACTACTTGAAGATATTTGGACCAAATTAGTTATTCCATGAAAACTGGCTTATTCTCATTGTCAGTAATTTTTTTCTTAAAACTTTCGATCAAATTATTTGGGATTGAGAGTTTGTCTTGATAAGAAAAAGCTCATATAGATTGGAACTTAATTGGTTGGTTTTTACATTTCGAACCAACCTGTGGTTGGCTGAATATAGTTTGGTCACAGGTTGGCCCGTAGGTTGATTCGGCAGGGCTAGGAGACGAGCGTGACGGGTTAGACTCGTGCACGCGGTTTAGGCGTAGGCCCTATGCGAGTAGTGGGTTGAGCCGAGAAGAGGTGGACCGGACCGAAGGGTTGGGCCCACCAATGTCAAAGGCCCAGCTCGTGAGCCTTTTGACCGAACCTTCGGGTCGGGCGAATGGGCCGGTTGGGCTTATAGAGTCGGTTCGACCCAGGCGGGGGGCTGCGTAGAGATCCCTCTACTCGGTTCTAGAGGCTTCTAGAACATGCCAGAGTTGGGGCTAGTTTGGTCATGTGTTGTGCACACTTGGCTTGGAGAGCAAGTATATTTGTCTATAAATAGGAGAGGATAAACCCTAAGAAATGTACACAATTTCAGACCCTACTACAATACTCTCTCCTACTGTATACTGACTTGCTCGTCGAAGGGGCATGAGGCGGGCAACCGCCTCGCGCCTTGGTGCAGGTACGTAGCGGAGCGAAGGAGGAAAGATCTAGAGAAGTCCGACGGAAACCACCACACCAAACTACCATTGAGTGAGACTATTTTACATATCATATTAATTTTCAGAATCTCAAAACTAATACGGAGTAATTTTTTTAAAACCGAAAATTGATGCAATTCAATTTTTTTTAACAATCCAAAATCTCGAAAATTTATAATTTTGTATACCCAAAACTACTATTTCTTGCTGTGAAACTTTTTAACTTACTGGGTTGGGATGGAATAATATGAATTCTTCTATCATGTGACATAAAAGTACAATTTGAGCTTCTTTTTCAAATCGTGTTAGAAATCCATGATTTAAGTGTTTTGGTTGGATGAGGAATTTTCAAAAATAATCCTTTAAGCAAATTTGTGTAAGCTTTCGTCATAGTTTTGCACTTTTTAGAATCATCTAAGCAAGATGATTAAGTAATTCAAAACAATTGACAAAAAAGATCAAGTAAATATAATACTCCTATAAACAACCAAAAAAAAAGGGCTAGGCTAAAAAATCCCTAACTCAACTCGGATCCGGGGGCTCTGCTGCCTCTGTGGGCGCAGCAACCCCTACCCAGTACTAAAACGTTGCCGTTTAAGGGGAAAAAAATCTTTATCTTAATTTGCAATTTTATGAAGCAGAAACGTAATTATGAGAGCTCTAAAGACAAAATTTAATTATGTCTCTTTAGAATAAAATGATAAGAATAATAACATTTTTGTACTGGTTCAAACGGAGTGAAAATTGGAACACTGAATTTTTTAACCATATTTTTTAATATATAACCGTTTAAAAAAATTAAGTGCTCAAATTTTCACTCTGTTTGAACCGGTGCAATAATTTTGTTATTTTTATCATATTATTATAAAGAGTCATAATTAATTTTTGTTTATAGAACTCTCATAATTACATTTCTGTTCCACAGGGTCCCAAATAAATAGCATATACTTAATATGAGAGCCCTGTACATAAAAATGAATTAGTAGTAGGCAGGGACTACTGCGCCCATGGAGGGAGCAGAGCCCCCGGGTCCAACTCAACTAATGAGAAAATATTTAATATTTGTAGTAAATAAAAAAAAAGAACTAGAAAAGAAGACATAATCAAAACACTTGGAGAATGTAATTTGAAGGGCATCGTCAAATTGAACACCATTAGTGAATTAGTTAACAGTATTTGAAATATTGGTAATGGTTTCAAAAGTAAGGGGGTGTGGCGTTAGAATATTCGTATTTTGATAACTTGAGGTAGGGTCTCTGCATTTGTGAGAAACACAAAGGAAAGGTTAGTGAAATTTACCCCTACTTTTTTTGTAGGGACAGCCGACAGGAACGGCGGCAAAATCAAAGTACAAATGGAACATAAGAATCGGTCAAAGTTTGTTTTTGGCAAATGAAATTACTATTCACTACTACTACTACTACGTTTCAGTTCTTTCTTCTTTTTTTTTTTTTTGATCCACTTTCAGTTTTTTCTTTAACTCGTTCATCAATCCGTGTTTGACGGATCTTTCTTTCTTGCCCCAACTTCTAAGTGTCCGGCAAGAAGTTGAGAAAATACTGTAGAACAGGATAAATAAATAAAGGGGATTGGGGATTCCAATTAAAGGATATGGCACTGAGCCAGCAACTACAGCAGGCGACCGAATGCGAGGAACATTGGTTATGAAAGACAGAATAAGATGACATTGCCGGCCCTAACCAACCAAGTCACCCAGACGAAATTAAGGCGATTGGATCGAACATTTACAAGTATCGGATTGAGTTAATTTTTTGCGGGAATCCTTAAAAAAAATGTTTTACATTTAATGATCGACTTAAATTATTTATACAGAACCTTTGATGGGCCCCACAACAAAATCTGTGGACTAATAGTATGTGTGAATAGACTTTCTGTTCCATTAACCAACAAGTTATGGGCAACAACTTTTTTATTTTGTTCTCATTTAATTTTTTTTTTTTTTGCATTTGTTAAGTTTTGCGCCATTTTTCTGTAATATTGATTCGTTTCGATAAGAGAAATTGAAAAAGTAAAAATTATGAACTTTACATATGTATTTTGAGAAAAATTCAAGCAAAAGCTCAAAAAGTCAAATTTTTAGACTGTTTCATGGATATTTTCAAAATTACTTGTGTAAAAGTCATAAGTTTTTACTTTTTCGATTATTTTAGTTGAGACGAAACAATAATACATAAATTGAATCAAATTAACAAATGCGTAATTTTTTTGAACAATCAAAAAAGCAAAAAGTGTGGTTCACAAATTGTTGGTTGGTGGAAATCATTATTGAATAAGATTGTAAGACATTAGAGCATGATCCTTCCAATTTTAAGTCAAAATTGTACTTTTGTACCTCATATAACAATTTGAAGAGTAAACTTTTTGATGTTGCATGTTGACCTTTCAAACGTGACACTTCAGACACTATAAACTCAATAAGAATTCATAACGCTTTTAAAAGATTAAAAATTAACTCAAAAAGCAAAACAAAAAAGTAAGAGATTTTAAGCAAGAAAGTAGTACAGTCTGGGATTTGAAAGGTCGGTAGCATCCTTCAAAAATTGCAGGATGAGATTAAAATTTGAAAGGGGAGATATAACATTTCTAAATTTATAAAATGTGCGATATTTTTTCAATTTTTGTTGATATTAATATTTGGAAAATCTATCTTAGGATTTGCTTTTCTCCAAGGATATTAGATTTGAAACATCTCAAATGCTATCAAACTCTTGTGGAAGAATCATTCTATACGGAACTTTGGTTCAACTTTAATTGGATTTCCACAAATGAATGGGTAGATAGGATTCTCAGAATTAATCAATATATGCTTAAACCTGGACACTTAGATTATTAAATAAAAAAAAACTGCATACAGATTCTCCTAAACTCTCATGTTTCTTTTCTGTAAATTGCTTTTCCTACCCCCACACCACACCACACCACACCACACCACATCCTTTTCCCGCTACTACCCCCCTCCCTTTCCGTAAAGTACCCCCGCCCTTTTAATTTCTTTCTTTATTTAATTTCTATAAATACACTCTTTCTATATTAAAAAATATAATTAAAAAATTAAGTACTCCAATTTTTAATTCAGTAGAACCTGGGTGAAGATCGTTTTTTTTTTTATCATTTTATTCTAAATGGTTATAATGAATTTTTTTGCGCTAAAGTCTTTCAACGAGCACCCTAAAACTCATTATTTAGTTTCAGGGCTTTTTTAGGGTGTCCATTGAAAGGACTTGGAGCAAAAAATTTATTACGACCATTTAGGATGAAATGATCAGAAAAATAACATCTTTGCACCGGTTCAAACGGATTGAAAATTGAAACACTTATTTTTTAACTATTTTTTTGATATATATATATATATATATATATATATATATGGAAAAAAAATAGTCGAATTCATTAGAAAAATAAGTGTATTCATTAAACAGTCGGATTCAAACCGATTAATTTTTAACTATAATTTTTAATATATAAACGATGTAAAAAAAAGTGTTTCAATTTTCAATCCGTTTGAATCGGTGCAACAATATTATTTTTCTAATCATTTCATCCTAAATGGTTGTAGCAAATTTTTGGCTTTAAGACCTTTTAAGGAGCACCCTAACGCCTTTCAATAGGTACCCTAAGAGAGCTCTAAAATTAAATAAGGAGTTCTCTTAGGGTGCCTATTGAAAGGTCTCAGATCCAAAAATTTATTACGACCATTTACGATGAAATGATCAAAAAAATAATATCTTTGCACCGGTTCAAACAGATTAAAAATTGGAGCATTTATTTTTTTAACTATATTTTTTAATCTATAAAGGACAAAAAAAAAACAGAAGAAAAAAAAACAGACGTACCATTTTAGCTATGTATTTCAATAGATTTTAATCATACATATATCTATATATATACACACACACACGAACTTTCTAGGAAATTCTTAACTAATTTTTATATTGTGTTGTCACATTTAAGTGGAAGACTTACCATTTCATCATTTCTAAAATTTAGCCTTTTATTATTCTAGATTTTACTTACAATCTAGACCTAGGATAGAATGACAAGAGAAGGGAAGGCTTTAGCATGCTTAAAGTTAGATTGGACTTGATCATGGAGCAAATAAGCACATCGGCAACAGAATTTAGTGAAAATATTGATTAAAATTTGTATTTTTATGTATTTTCATGTTTTGACAATATATACTCAATTATAATAAAATGAAATTTTGTTTAAATTTATTATTATTGATTATAAATTTATTAAGTATAAAGTCAATTTTAATTGAAAAAAAATTTGATTAACAAAAAAAGAGGAAGAAAGAAAGGAGGGAAAACGGAAAAGGAAACAAATAAAAAGAGAATTGAAAATTAGAAAATAAAGAATAAAAAAAGGCAAAAAAAGAAAAAGAAAAGGAAAAAGAAAGTTTAAAACTGGGGGGAGGAGCTGAAAAACGGGGGGTGTTAAAAAGATGGGGTGGGGTCGGGGGTTGTGTCAGGGGGGAGGGAAGCACCTCTCTTCTTTTCTTCCCATAGCCAGTTGCCCAGAATTCCTACTTGGAAAAGGAGTGAAGCTACAGTTCCCAACGGGAGTAATCCCAATCGGAATCCCGATGCCTTGCAGGGCATACTCTGGCCACCGGACGGTCAATCCGAGCCGTTCAAAAATTTTTAAAAAAAAAACCGAGTGGCGTTGCACAAGCATAAACAGCATCCGATATGTGTAGATAGCCGATCCAAACACTCCATTTTTGGCCGATCCAAACACAAAAATGGATTGTTTGGATCGGCCATTTACACACATTAGATGCTGGTTATTCCCTCACAATGCCCACTCAGTTTTTTTTTAAAAAGTTTTGATCGGCTCGGATCAACCATCTGATGGCCAAAATGTGCCCAAAAGAGCGTCGGAATTCCGATCAGAAATTTAGATCGGTAAGGCTAGACTTTCTGCTTGGAAAAGGACTTGCCTTTCAAAAAAGTAGCCTCGCTATCCTGTGTGACCGCATGATGTGATCCATTTATGTCCCCCTGGTTATTTCCCACCTGTTTTTCGTTTTGTCCCAAAAATATCTCGATCGAGCAGCCCAAAACCACCTAACGTGGAACTAAAAGTCTACTTACTTTTTCAAGTGGAAATAACTACTACTTCGTTTACTAAACGCTAATTATGCTAATTAGGCTCCGTTCCAGAAATCTTCTTATTTTATAAGTACTTATTTTGGAGTTTTCTTTCACAAAGCTTAAATAAGCAGCTTATTTTCACATTTTCAAACTCAAAAATAATGTAAATAAAAAATAATTTTTCAATTTTTTTTGCACCGTATTAAAGATCTCAATGAGATCTATCAAACAAGATCCATAGTGATAGGAAAATTATTTGCGTAAGCACATAATTTTTGAGCTTGAAATTACCTTTTTAAAAAATAAGTACTTATACACCCTTTTCTGGAAGACACCTTATTATTGGACAAAAAATAAGTTCTTATTTCGGTTTCGGAACGGAGCCTTAATGTCTAAATGAGCACCCTTGTTACAAAAACAAATTTGTTGATAATTGAGGTGTCCGGTGCCAGCTTAAGTGCATCTGAATTAAATTTAGGAAAATGACGGCTCAAGACGTGTTTTGATAATTAATACCCTCCAATGACAAGTTATGAACATTTGTAAATGTTAAAAATGTCATTGGCGGATATTAATTATCAAAACACGTCATTGGTCGTCATTTTCCCATTAAATTTGAGGATCAACTTCATCGTTCATTGCCACGGACCCAATTAAAGTTGGATCAAAATTGCGTATGGACTAGCCCAATAAAAGTTGATAATACTTAGGAAGGAGGTTAAAAAATTGCAGAGAGCTTTAGAGAGAACAAATCACAAGTACCAAACCTTGGACTACCACGCATATACTTCAGTTTGGCTTGTTTTTGCTGTACTTCGGTTGTCATACCTATTTCAAATGAATAAGAATCCATCTCTCTATCATAGAATAAGACTCACAAATGCAGTACTCCTCGATCCTTCCTTTTCTTAACTCTAATTTCAAATTACATTGAGATGGAAGTGTGTAATAATACTATTTGTGATTTAGATACAGGGCAGGGATCAATAGGGTATGTTAGCATGTATGACTTTTAAAGAGTCATACAGGTGGTGGCTGAAATTTGGGCTATTGTATTGAGGGCTAAAGATCATTTTTGAGAAAGGAAATGTCAAACGCGAAAATCGAATCTGATTGAAACTCATCAACAAAGGAGCTCCCATGGACAACCCCCAAGGTCAATTGGTCGAAGATGCAAAGATGTTGGCGATCAGAACTCACACCACGATCGGTCATACATATCGTCAATCTAATCAAACAGAAAACTGCCTTGCCCGCATGGGTGCAGAAAATGAAATTCTAGTTGTTATGGATTGAGTTCCCTTTGCTGTGACGGAATTTGATGTATAGCAGATCGCCTAGGTGTTGGACATCTTAGGACATAAACATTTAGCATGTTGCTAATGCTTGGACTATTGGTTTTTTTTTTCATTTTCAAAATGGTAGCATTACCTTTTGGAACAATTTGTTTGTGGCTGTATAGATAGCTAATTTATAATATTTCTGTTGCACCCAAAAAACCAAAAAAATTATCATGCGATCAATCAAATTTTGTCGCAAAAACTCGCCTCTCGCCCGCTCAATTCAACTCATGCATGATCTTCTCATACCTTGGGTCGCGAAGATGCGGATTAGTCTAGGTTAGTACGATTTTTTCACATTCCAAAAGATGAAACGACTTTGCATCACATTTGCCCACGATAAAGTATATGTGTCACATGTATATATGGATTGCCCCCATCATATATATCACCTGATGGCCCTGACGCTTATATAAACAACTAAATGTAGTTGGACTATCCTAGTTGTCATATCATATGACGCTTAAATAATACTCACAAATACAACGACCGTAGCAGTATTCTCGTTGATTGAATTCCTTATTTTGTTTATATCTCCTATCAATCGATAACGTAAAATCTTGTTATCAATTCAAAATCAGACATCTGATGGTAACATCCAAGTAGCCCCAAGTCAGCTTAATCATCCCTCAATGGTACGAAATTGCGTCTAGGGTTTCAATATATATATTCAACACATGTTTCACGCCCATTTTTTACGTAAGATTGTCCAGTCAAGCAAAAAGATCATAGCTTGTGTAATGTGGAAAATTTGTTTGATACAAATGAGGAAGTGGGGTACAACTATTTCTAGGTTATTCGATCATGAATCATCATCCCTATATACTTGATGGAACCGTTCTACACACACAGCAATCTGTGTACAGATTGTGCACAGATTTTGTTGTGGGGCCACCACGGATCCCACACAAATCATCCGAGACGTTCATTAAATGTAAAACATTTTTTCAATGGCCCCCGTAAAAAATAAGCTCAATCCAATAGATATAGGTGCTTCATCCAACCATCTAACTTTTTATTCAGATTTCCGGATAATGAAAAGTTATATGGTTGGATCGAATACTTATAGGTATCGGATTGAATTTATTTTGTACGGGGACCCTTGAAAAACTGTTTTACATTTAATGAACGGCTCGGATGATTTGTGTGGGATCCGTAGTGAGCCCCAAAATAAAATCTATGCACAATCTGTACACAGATCTACTGTATGGGTAGACTTTTTGTACTTGATGTGCAACGTTGATCCTCGTGCAAATTGTAAACGAACGCAACAAAATTATTTCTGCTTTTACATCTCTCTCTCTCTCTCCCTCTCTCTCTCTCAATCAATCAAGTAATCAATAAATTTTGATATGGTTATCTGAGTTCGTCAAAGACCCCTTCCTCTCACTAGAAAATCAGAAGTGCGAATGTGCTTGTTGAGATTTTGTTAGGTTGCGTTCCAGAAACCAAATAAGAGCTTATTTTTTATTGAATAAGAAAGCTTGTTCTCCAAAAAATAAGGAGGA
Source organism: Rhododendron mucronatum var. ripense (assembly GCA_019656295.1). Classification (NCBI taxonomy): domain Eukaryota; kingdom Viridiplantae; phylum Streptophyta; class Magnoliopsida; order Ericales; family Ericaceae; genus Rhododendron; species Rhododendron mucronatum. The sequence goes on from BPLT01000001.1 coordinate 11,468,786, forward strand.
GGTGCTTATTTTTCAGAATTTATATAGGTACCAATGGGCGCCGGAGAGAGAAATCGTACCGGCAGCCGTGTCGGGCCGTCTCCGGCCACCGGACGGACGATCCTAGCCGTCCAAAAATTCTAAAACAAAAACCGAGGGGGTCAATGCCGGAATCAACGGTATCCGAGGTGTGTAGGGTGCTTAATCCGAGCACCCATATATACACGGAAAAGGGGTGCTTGGATCAAGCATCCTATACACCTCGGATGCCGTTGATTCCGGCATTGACCCCCTCGGTTTTTTTTTTAGAATTTTTGGACGGCTCGAATCGTCCGTCCGGTGGCCGGAGACGGCCCGGCGCGGCCGCCGGTACGATTTCCCTCCGCCGGCGCCCATTATCATAGCAACAGTCTTATTTTTTGTATAAGGCAACTTCAAGCTCAAAAATCATGTGTTTACGCAAATAATTTTCCTATTACTATGGATCTTGTTTGATAGATCTCATTGCGATCTTTAATACGATGCAAAAAAAAAAATTGAATTTTTTTTTCATTTACATTATTTTTGAGTTTGAAAATGTGAAAGAAACTTTTTGTTTGGATTTTATGGAATGACCCTTCTTATTTTTGAATGAGAAGTGGCAAAATAAGTACTTATTTTTTAAGAAGGTTTCCGGGACGGGGCCTTAGTCTCCTCACAATTGTTGAGATTATTTTATCCCCTTGATCAAGGGCTTATTAGGTGGGTTGGACAATGATTATGGACAATGTTTAAATTCTTTCTACTTTAGGTACACAATGTGTAATTAAATTTTCATTAAACAGTGTCACCCCACGTCGGAATCTTGGCTCCGCCACTGGAGAGGAGGAGCGTGCTTACCATTTACCAAGTCATATAGCATGGCTGATTTGGTCACCACTCAATTGAAATTCTAGCAAAACTTTTTCTTTTGGGCCTGTACTATTAATCCTTACCTCAGAAAACGCAACCAACAGAGTTATTGGTGGCCCATGGGCTTCACAATCAAATCACATGCCCCACAATAAACATCAAACAGGGCCTTAGTTTGAATCTAGGTTTTTTTCTTTTTCCAACATTGTATACATTGAGAGGTTAGCAGAGAGTTAATAAGTTAGTCTACTGAAGATCCAGAAACTGTCTATAGTCCTAAATTTAAACCAACCGCTCCTCATAGAGCTCGAACTCAAGCTTCCACTAAGAAAGATGATGGATAATGCTAAATGAGCTAGGAGCTCATTGGCAATTTGAATCTAGCTTACATATCTTAAATTTCTAAAAATAATCCAATGAATAAGCGTACTATCCAATGTATTTTCTTGGTATACGATTTCCACAAGAATCGAGTTGACATACTTGGTTACAAAACTATTGATTTATAGGTCAACTTCACCCCAATTATGCAAAATGAACATCATTTTATTTTATACAATAAAAGTTTACTTTGATAACCCTAACTGTGACACCTCGCTTTCTGGTGGCCGGCGGTACTGCAGGAAGCAGGTTCCATCCGGACGGGAGAGGGCAAGTCATGATTTATAAGAAAATATCCTTCCTACTTGAACAAGGCCTTTTAAAGCTGTGAGGGCGGGTCAAAGTACATAGAAACTTCACAGTTAAGCGTGCTCATCCTGGGGTAGTCCAGAGATGGGTGACCTACTGGGAAGTCTATGGCCTTTGGGCGTCCAAAGCGGACAATATTGTACAAAGATGGAGCGGGTTGTTACAAATGGTATCAGAGCCCCGCCTTGGGCAAAGTGGTGAGTAGGATGCGCTCTGCTGCCACGAACCCAGAGATGGGTGACCTACTGGGAAGTCTATGGCCTTTGGGCGTCCAAAGCGGACAATATTGTACAAAGATGGAGCGGGTTGTTACAAATGGTATCAGAGCCCCGCCTTGGACAAAGTGGTGAGTAGGATGCGCTCTGCTGCCACGAACCCTAGGGGAGGATTGTGACACCCCGCTTTCCGGTGGTCGGCTATACTGCAGGAAGCATGCTCCGTTTGGACGGGAGGAGGCAAGTCATGGTTTATAAGAAAAGATCCCTCTTACTTGAACAAGGCCTTTTAAAGCCATGAGGGCGGGTCAAAGCACATATGAACTTCAAAGTTATGCGTGTTCATCCTGGTGTAGTCTAGGGATGGATGACTTACTGGGAAGTCTATGGGCGTCCAAAGCGGATAATATTGTACAAAGATGGAGCGAGTCGTTACACTAACCATTGTGATATAGTATACGTATCAAATCCAAAATAGTACAATGACACATCAATATGCGTGGGTGGAATCATGTGACGCAAACTAGAATATATTACAGCCTTGTTTGACAATCCTTTTAAACGAGTCAAATTTGTCTTAAGAGTAGTCTAACCGCCTATTTTTTAACGAATCTTAACAAATGTCTATTAAACTTAGGCCCCGTTCCGGAAACCTTCTTAAAAAATAAGTACTTATTTTGCCACTTCTCATTTAAAAATAAGAAGGGCCATTCCAGAAAATCCAAATAAAAAGTTCCTTTCACATTTTCAAACTCAAAAATAATGTAAATGAAAAAAAAATTCAGTTTTTTTTTTTGCACCGTATTAAAGATCTCAATGAGATCTATCAAACAAGATCCATAGTGATAAGAAAATTATTTGAGTAAACACATGATTTTTGAGCTTGAAATTGCCTTATACAAAAAATAAGACTGTTGCTATGATAATGGGCGCCGGCGGAGGAAATCGTACCGGCGGCCGCGCCGGGCCGTCTCCGGCCACCATCATATATACACGGAAAAGGGGTGCTCGGATCAAGCACCCTACACATCTCGGATGCCGTTGATTCCCGCGTGGGCCCCCTCGATTTTTTTTTTAAAGAATTTTTGGATGGCTCAGATCGGCCGTCTGGTGGCCGGAGACGGCCTGGCGCGGCCGCCGGTACGATTTCCCTCTTCGGCGCCATTGGTACCTATATAAATTCTGAAAAATAAGCACATCCTTCTTATTTTTTGGGGAATAAGCCTTCTTATTCAACAAAAAATAAGTTCTTATTTGGTTTCTGGAATCCAGCCTTATTTTTTTTAACAAGTTACTTACGAATCAAGGTTTACAAAATGAACAATTCAAATCTTTAAACAAGACCATAAAATGACCTAGTTTTCCTCTACATGAGTAATCAAATAAAACAAATAGAAAATCAAATAGAAACATCTTTCACATGAGATTAGTACCCATTATGTAATTTTTTTTTCAGTTCGTATAACTTTTTAATTGATGATATCCTGTAATCCATAATCTTCTAGATGATTTTGAAAATATTGTATAAAATTACTAGTAATTGAAATTTATTAAATTAGATTCTCATTGCATATAAAAAGTAGGCAGCTGATTTTGTCACTCTTCTATTTGTTAATGCCACTCTCCTTTTTGTTTTGATTAGAGTGAATTTAATAAAACACCCTTACATTTGGAAAATGAAAAAAAGCTAGCATCATAAAGTGCAATGGTGTTTCAGTAAATTAACCTTAATAAAAACAAAATGAAAGTGATGTTAACAAATAGGAGAGTGGCAAAATTATTAACCAAAAAATATTACAAAATGAAAAAATATAATTACTATAATTTCTTATGCTGTTAGAATACAACGAGAAACGGGCTAAAAATGAGGACAGAGGGGTATAATTTCCCCCAACAATGCTGTAACTATACAAGAGTACTTACACGTGTTCTCAGAATAGGGATGGATCCCCACACATTGCACACCTCCTCAAATGTGTGTGCGCGTGCTACCCATTTTTATTGTGTGTATATATGTAAATGTTTGTGTAGGATTATAATCATAATATTGAATTTTCCCCACACGTTTACCTCTTGAAACGACATTAACGAGGCGTTGGTAGGTAATCAAGGCAGGTGGGTCAGCCAAGCTATGATATCCTGTAACCGAGCCTACTCACATATATTTCAACAATCCCAATCACGGACGACACCTATGAATATAATAAGCACATCAGACTCAACGAGTAGAAGATCACAAAATGTTGTAATTACCCCTTTCAAATACGTGGCAGGTTTCCATTCGTTCAACAGAATCACCTGGTGAGGAAACGGTTGCACAAACCCAACCTGGGCGATGAAAACGAAGTTGGGGCTTGTGTGGCACTGGCGCTCTCTCTCTCTCTCTCTCTCTCTCTGACTGGAAGCCTCTCAATTGTATCGCCGCATCGGCATCTCCCTCATTCTCTCCGCCCAATCTCTCTCTACAACCCCCCAACCTCCTTTCCTCCCTAGATATAACTCTTCACCGTCTCTCTCTCTCTCTCTCTCTCTCTAACTTTCTTCATCCCCGCTCTCTACATTACCCATTCGCAATCACAGCCTTTTCTTTTTGGCGCGATGGCCGTGGTTTTCCAAGCAACCGGAGCAGCTACGGCTCTCTCGTCTGCAATTATCTTCGATTCGAAGCGGATTCAGTTCTCACATCTCAGATCCCTGTCGGGTTCGGTGCATTTTGTTGTCTCATATCGCTCCCGTTCTGTATGGGGTTGACTGATTCTAAATGAATCGGCTTCAATTTCGGGGATTTTTCGTTTCTTGTTCTGATTTATCTGTTTTGGTTTCCGCAGAGAGGAAGACAATCTGTTGCGCTGTAAAATCTGATGGGAGGTTGTACTCCGGTTCGAGTCCCAGAGGTCGCAAAGCCGAGCCATTGATTGCCAATGCTGTTGCAGTAAGTCGATTACAAGCATTTGTAAATCGTAGTGTAAGGGCTAATCATGAAGTGGTTTTTTTAGGCTGAATTATTATACAGGGATCCTTAAAAATACATTCTACTAAATAAATTGAGCTGCTCACATCATTTGTTTGGGACCGCGAGATAGGTTCCACACAACGCGGTGTGCATTTGGTGTGCACCCAAATGGTGTACCCAAAGTTTTATTGTTCTTTTTACGCTGGAATTTAATTAGTTCCGAAATTTTTGTAGACAAAAGCTGAGAGTTCAACGGCTTCAGTGGCATCCAAACCTGGGTATGCTCAGTTTTTATTTTTCTTCTCAATTTTGTGTGTGCATATGCTACTTTTGTCATGTCTTGCTGTTTAGCTCAATGTGTTTCCATTCTAGCCTAGTATTCCTTTTCTTACTATCTCTTTAATGAGTTTATTACTCCCTCCGGATTTGTCCCAATTTAAGCGTCCTCTACGGTAATTTGAGCTTTTTAAGAAGTAAAAAATTGTTACTCTAAATTTCCAAAATTAACCTTAAAAATTGTGAAGTGAATTATATGTATTTAAAGAGCTTATATCTTTCAATACGTATCTCATATCTCAAAAAATATGTAATATGGATCTTGTTTTTATAGATCTCGTCTCAATTAGTTTTATTATACAAAGTTTTCTAAATCATGAAAAATATTATAAATTGAAAGATATTCTCAATTTAAAAATGACATGAATATCAAAAACTGTCAAATCAATTAGGAAGGGAAGATACTTTTTAGGGGTAAAATTGGAAGTTTGATATGTTTTGATGGTTATTTTTAGAAAGTGGACACTTATTTTGGGACATCCCAAAATAGAAATGTGGACACTTAAAATGGGACGGAGGGAGTTTATGTGGATAATGAACAAACGACATCATGAATTGAAGATTCCAGTGTTGGTATCACTTAATTCATCTGAAATAGTGTGGGCTCTGGGCTCCTTTCAAAATGAATTTCCGTAGAATTACTGTAATACATCTCCACACAAAAAGGTCCGCTTTAGAATTCATTTATTAACCACTTGATTTGTTATTCTTGGTAGATTCTGAAAATAGAAATGTGGACACTTAAAATGCGACGGAGGGAATTTATGCAGATAATGAACAAACAACATCATGAATTGAAGATTCCAGTGTTGGTATCAATAAATTCATCTGAAATAGTGTAGGCTCCTTTCAAATGAATTTCCGTAGAATTATTGTAATGCATCTCCACAAAAGAAAAAAAGAAAAAAAAGGGTCTGCGTTAGAATTCATTTATTTAACCACTTGATTTGTTATTCTTGGTAGAATGTAAGTTTGATGGGGGGACGATAAGAATCTTGGGTATGATCTCAAATGGGCAAAACTCATAAGTATCAACCCTGCATATTGTGGTGTTATTTAAAAACACAAAGAGAATACTATAGTTGAACAGATGACTGGGCAAAAAGAAATCTTAGCGTGGCTATTTGTGGATTTGTAGTGGCCAAATAAATCAGTACCGCATAGATCTTCCGCTCCCCCCCAAAATAGAAATGTGGGGTTTGAAATGCCTCTTTTCATCCAAGTCCTTGGCAATCGCATAGAGTTTTGATAGAGTCTTGGTTAAAATTTTTTCTTCTGTTCTTCGGTATTTGTTTTGTCTTGCAAAACCTGCAACACAGTAGAAACAAGCCAAGGGTGAATACCTGCAGGAGACACCACCACTATGTACCCAACTGAGGTAAGTGTAAAACAACAAGAAATAACCAGAAAAGAAAGACTTAGCAGTCATCCACCCCACCCCCATATTCTTGGCATGAGATCTCCATGGATTGTGAGGCATCAGGATCTAGTCGATATGTTCCAAGAGAGACAGAGCATCCAATTCGCCTATGAATTATCTACCTTCTTCTAAGAGCTGATTGTCTCTCAGATCACTAGTAATAGCCCAGTCCAATTCATTGTTCCAAGAACCAACATAACTAGTAATTTCAAAATTGCTTGTTTCTCAGAAGGGTTGCCCAAGTATGAGAAAGCTATATTTAATGATCAAGTGATCATTCGTTTCAGTGGTGGCAAGATTGTAGACAACACAGATAGGATTGACCGCAAGTGCCACTGCCTTAATCTATCCTCTGTACAGAGCTTCCTGAGACAACTCAGCCACATGATAAATACCAATTTGTACTATATTTTTCTTTTTTGGTAATTGAGAATTCTATTGAATGAGAAAACAATACAAGAACAAGAAGTTCATACCCTCCAAATACAAAGAATTAGCGAGACATCTTATAGGAATCTGCCAAGATTGGCAAAGATCTTAACGGGACAGGGCTTGGCATTATCTGTATGGGAACCTTTGTTTCTAACATCATTCCTGATCTTGTAAAGGACTGTAGAAGTTGGTCTTCGGACACCTTGGAAAATCCTGTGATTCCTTTCTAGCCAAATGTAGTAAGCCATAGCTGCTCTGGCAATCTTCCTACTTATGGCGGGAAAGTTTTCCCAGAAAGGTTTCCTTGTGATCCAATTAATTTTAGTGTCCCAGGTATGGTTGGCTTTAGAAATTGCACACACTTGCTTCCAAACTGCTCTAGAGAAAGGGTACTTCAAATAGATGCGACTACGTGAGACAGTTTCATTAGCTTGATTGCGTAGGGAGCAACCAGGGGAGGAGAGAAGACCCCACTTCATGATATCTTTTGGTTCTTAAGCCTGCTTTGATGGCCATCCAAAAAACATAGCATTGCCTTGTATTGTATTTTTGTGGTTTGAGCTTTCCATTTTTTGGGTTGTGTACCGTCTCACCTTTGAATGACTCTACCCCCGAACTTGATTTCGGTCTTCTTACCAGAATGTGTTAAAAGAGCATCAGGCTCACATCAAGGACATGGTGATTTGATTTATTTTCAATATTTGTGATGAAATCTTTGTCCGTGCCACTAAACTTTTTTGAGTGAAATTTCTGTTGATAAAAAACGAAGAAAAGAGTAAGAACCAAGAGGTACTGATTTCATCAAAACCCCCTACAATGACATGGATGTGCTAACTCAGGGGTTTGTTGTAGTTCACATACTTCGAGTACAATGTGCTTTCACACTCGCATGTTGTTATTGTTTGTCTACATGTGATGACTCTTAATCTGGGAGTTACCTATGTTGTTATTGTTTGTTTACATGTGATTACTCTTAATCTGGGAGTTAACCTTTTGTGCATTACTACCTCTATTGTAAGCATACATGCGGCGTGCCGCATCCCTATAAGAGTAAATGCTCTACTGTCTTTATTAGAGTATATGCTGCATTGTATAATACCAAATCTGTATCCTTCGTCTGCGTTTGTCTTTACGTTTAAATCTACTGAGGACGAATGCTATAAATTCTTTGTTTTGCCTCTTAATACATGGACATGGCTAAAACGCAGCCAAAGTAATAGCAATGAACTACACCCTTGTTTCTGCGTTAATATCTGTTATTGCTATTGCTTGTTAGTTGAGGATACAGTTAATTTATTAACCTTATATCTTCAGGCATGAACTTTTACTGTATGAAGCCCTCCGTGAAGGCCTAGAGGAAGAAATGGAAAGAGATGCCACCGTGTGTGTAATAGGTGAAGATGTGGGTCATTATGGAGGGTCATACAAGGTGACCAGAGGCCTGGCTGACAAGTATGGCGATCTCAGGGTTCTTGACACACCCATAGCTGAGAATTCTTTCACTGGCATGGCCATTGGAGCTGCCATGACTGGTCTACGACCAATCGTTGAGGGAATGAATATGGGTTTTCTCCTTCTCGCTTTCAACCAGATATCCAACAATTGTGGAATGCTCCACTACACATCTGGTGGCCAGTTCAAAATACCAGTGGTTATTAGGGGACCTGGTGGAGTCGGCCGCCAGCTCGGGGCTGAGCACTCACAACGCCTGGAGTCTTATTTTCAATCGATCCCTGGTATCCAATTGGTGGCGTGCTCAACCCCTTATAATGCAAAGGGGTTAATGAAAGCTGCAATACGAAGCGAGAACCCGGTGATACTTTTTGAGCATGTTTTGCTTTATAATCTCAAAGAGAGGATTCCAGATGAAGAGTATGTGTGTAATCTTGAGGAAGCAGAGATGGTTAGGCCTGGGGAGCATGTCACTATCTTAACCTACTCCAGGATGAGGTATCATGTGATGCAGGCTGCGAAGACTTTGGTGAACAAGGGTTACGATCCTGAAGTTATTGATATCCGGTCTCTAAAGCCATTTGATCTTTACACGATTGGGAATTCAGTGAAAAAGACACATCGGGTGCTGATTGTTGAGGAGTGCATGCGGACAGGTGGGATTGGAGCTAGTTTGACAGCAGCTATTAATGAGAATTTCAACGATTATTTGGACGCCCCAATTGTGTGTTTGTCATCCCAAGACGTGCCAACGCCATATGCTGGAACGTTGGAGGAATGGACAGTGGTTCAGCCACCCCAGATTGTTGCTGCAGTTGAGCAGCTCTGCCGGTAGTTGCAGCATAAATAGTCGTGACGGAATTTCAGATCCTGGTATTGCTGTCATGTTCCTATATAGTTTATAGCATTGCTTGCACTGGCACTAGATTTTGAGAGGGGATTTCTGGTTAAAGAACTTGGCAAGTGTTTGTTTATTTGATGTGTTTGTGTTATCTTGTTTGCTTCATTTCCAGTGGTGGTTGGGACCTTGTTAAGAGATCTAATACGGGTTGGATGCGAGGATTACATTTGTGATACATCCATACAGTAACCAATAAGCAGAAATGTTCTTGGAAATGATCCCAGTTCTAAACTTTGTTAAGCTTTGGTGTGAATCCTTTTTTGTTTTTTGTTTGTGCACGCGCTTCCTCTTGATTGTATCAACCAAAACTGCCACTGTATTGATGTCGAAGTAATTAGAATTGTGAAATATGTATCTCAGTGTAATGGTTACGTAACTTTTATCGTTGGTGTTTCCATATCGAATTTCCAGACGTTTTGTTCTTTGGGTACAGGAGAATCAGCTCAGCTTCCACGGAGATGTGCATGTTTTGTATTGGTGTTGGTGTTGTACTATGTACTTGTATTGTTGGTGTTTCCATATTGAATTTCCAGATGTTTTGTTTTTTGGGTACAGGAGAATCAGCTCATCTTTCATAGAGATGTGCAGGTTTTGTATTGGTCAGGTCCAATCCTGAAATTTTCGACGCCGCTCAAAAAAAATAATCGGGAAGGGCTTGATCCGAACAGTTTTTTATTGAACGGTTTAGTAAAAAATTGTTTGGATCAAACCTTATCTGATCATTTTTTTTTTTGCTGATTTTTCGCGGGTACTCTTAAAAAATCACATTTCGAACACATTGAGCGGTTCGGATCATTATAAATCAATTGGAAAATGAGAAATTCGGACCATAAGAAAATCCGGGCTACTGGACCTGAAAAGAACTATGTACATGTATACCACCCTTCCACTAGGGGATCCCGCACAAAGAGTTAAATGCGAACTTTTAACATGAGCTGTTGGATTGTATTTTCAGTGGTCCGGATCCGTGGACGATCTTTGGGAGGATGCGGACCATTGAAAACACAATCTAACGGCTCATGTTAAAACATTTAACTAAGTATCCACTAGTGAAAGTTTACTCTATACATGTATATATATCAATAATGCTACACACACAACAATCCGGACTTTGAGTTACTGTGTGCAGTGAGATGCACAACACTGTGCTGTGCACCTCCAAGCCATCGGATCGTACATCCGACGGCTCGGATCTCATATTGACAACCAACAATCGAGAGCCGTTCATTTTCGAGATGAGTTCCGAGCTGTCGGATGCACGATCCGACGGCTCGGAAACCACTACACAACACCATCCCGCAATTTCAACAATCCAAACACAACTTCTCATATACATATAGAACCCATACATAGTGTGTGGGTGTTTGGATTGTTGTGCCTAAGGGAGTTCTCATTTTAGTTGAAATGCAAACCTCTCTATTTCTCCTATTTTTTGATCGAATTTCGATGATCCAATCCGCTAAATGTGATCAGAACGTGATTTTAAGGATATTCGCGAGAAATCAGCAAAACAAATGATTGGGAATGGCTTCATATGAATAGTTTTTTGTTGAACGGTTTAAAAAAAATGCTCAAATCAAGCCCTACCCGATCATTTTTTTGCCGATTCTCGCGGATATATTTAGAATCACGTTATAAAACACATTGAGCGGTTCGGATCATTGAAATTCGATCAGGAAAGGAGAGTCCGTATTTTAAGATGTCCTTATTTGAAACTTTCCCTATATATATACTAGCGAATGCCCGTACCTAAAGGCATGACGCAACACATTTTGAAGACAACTAAAATTATTGGTCGAACAATGCGCAAAGGGAGGATCAAACTAAACTTTGGTATATGTGCAGGACAAATCGAGGTGTAAATAATATTCAAGTTTTACACAAATTTCCAAAAATTCATAAATCCCCCAACACACATAATAAAAATTAAATACTGTCAAATCAACTATATTTTTGTAAAACTTAACCTAACAAATAAAATATCATTATGATATTTTCAATGTCTTAAGAAAACTCTTATCACGACGACCTCATTGTCTCTTTGCCAGTTCTCGACTTCCCTATATAATAAATAAGAGTAAGAATTATTAAATTCATTGCAAATAAAAATGATCTGGCAATGATATCAAAAGGACAACTTATTACCATTGAAAATGTGCCAACACTCTTCCGACCAATCAACTTTTAATACAAAAGTCACCATAGGGGCCCAATGTTCAAGGCATCCAAATTTTGGAGCAGGAATAATAAACACGTATGAGCATTCATAAAATTGAGAAATATAGTCTTTGAGTATTTGCACCCCATTATTCTGGCACAACATCACAAATAAAAGTATTACTATATTATTTTAATTCTATACATTGTGATTTATATGCAGCTTTTTAGTATTTACCTTTAACATTAATTTCTTCAAATACGAGGGGACACATTGTAAGATGAATTCTGCCTTTGTATCATTTACCATTTGGATGAAAGTCAGAAAAATGGGGATAAAGGACATCAACATTTAACAAAATATGGAGATGAACAAAGCGACATTTGAAAAACATGAAAGAATAAAATTGTTAATAACAAAATATACAGTGCTTACCATTTGATGAGCTACTATTGAAATTTGACACTCCACTTAATCTTTGAGCATCCCCTTGCGACTGAACTATTTCAGTTGGCAGCTGCAGATTATTTTCCACACCTATGTGCAAAGGAATTTGGGTTTAATTATTTTAAGTTCAGGTTAAAATGAATATATTTTCAAACACTAACTCTTTTTTTTTTGTATTGAATTCTATAAATACATACCATTTATTAGGTCAATCTCAATATTTTGTTCTTCGTTTGCTTCTACTGCATTCTCATGCAAGCTAACTCTTTCAGATGTGGGGCACACATTTAAATGTTCATCTGAAAATATTGCAGTGTTTTTGAATAGTATATATATTTTAACGTCAGCAAGATTAAAATCGCAGGTTATATGGTATACACAGATATTCTTGTCATGGAAAGAATGCTTGTGGAAAGAATGCTTGCCAATTAGTTGGTCGACTTCCATATTTTGCTACAACTGATATCTGATTATCTGCATGCGTCTCAACACAATTAATCACTGGAAGAGTATTAATTTCATTCTTAATGCTCATCTTGCAACTCTGGACACAAAGAAGGAGATACTTATACAAAAAGAAATCATGACAGATTCAATACCCGTGTGCCTTGAAAGACCTTTTAAATTGTCATAGATCCTCTACTTCTTTCAAAAACTTAAAAAGTAAAAAATACATGATAGTGCATGCCCGTGCCCGTGAATTCAGTACACGCAAATCAATAGTGTGATTACGTGCAATATATATCTCAATCCCTTGTCCAACCAAAAAAATAGCAAGTATACTCATTGATCTGGTTAACTTGATTCATCAAATTATAAACGAAAAAATATTTATTAATCCCTAACTTCTGCATGTACTCAACCTCTCATTCCTATTCATCTTGCCAAGAAAAAGTTTGCATGTTGAATCAGAGATGCCTAAAAATTACTCTCCCCACAATAATGCAACTCCAACCAAACCACGTTGGACACAAATTACGACCCTGAAAATTTAAGAGGTAGAGATCACGGAGAGAGAGAGAGAGAGAGGAAATAAAACCTAGTAATTTTCACAACTCAACTGCTATTCAATGGCGTGAATCTCGTTGCTTGAGTTTGTGATTTAAAGGAGGAAAATGGTTAATTTGTGTGTGCTGGAGAAGAGGAAGAGAAGAAGGGAACTCGTACATTTGGGAAGATATTTTTGGGAAACGTAAATCATGCTATTAGATTGGAAATCATGGGATTTAGATTAAGAGTCCTATTATGATTAAGGAATGAAACTGATTAGTGATAGTGATTGAAGGAATTTTGATCTGGTGGGGTTTCAAAATAAAGTCTTATAAGATTAGGGAAATAAGGAAACAGAATTAGTTTGAAATTAAGATTTTTGATTTACCAGTTTAATTTTAAGGGTTTAAATGATATACTTATTCATGTTTAAACCATCCATTTTTAAATGACATACTTTACTCACGGAACCATCCATTTTTGGTTTGCTCCGCTTATATTCCGATATTTAACAGGCAGATTTTATTGGTTAAGATTTTCATTCTCAAGTAAAAAGGCTAAATCAGTTGCTATGGATTACTTTTGAATTATATATGGATTACCATATATGTACGTATTCTCCTTTTCAGTTTATAACCGATCCCATAAATCATGGGATTTCAAATGTTTGGAGATAATATACGAATTGAATTTTAATTAAAAGGGCCAAATGTTTTCTTTTTAATCGAAATGAGTATTTTAGGTTTCCTTTCATTAATTCTTTTCAAATATGTCACTGGCTATTCTGTGATTTTGGGTACCAAACATACCATTTTAATCATTCTGTAAATGTCAATAATGCATTTACCAAAAATCCCTCCCACATTTACTTGTTCAAACTTACCAAAAATGCATTTAGCAAAACTGAAAATGAGAATCAAAACCCAATCAAGCTTTCATTACTAATAATCGGCAATCATTCATTACCAAAAATTGTTCATTAAAAAAACAGAAAAGCTACAGCTCTTAAAAAAATCAAAAACTTACCGTAAATTAAGTCTTTGTCAAACAAGTCTTTATTAAGTCTTTGGTTTTTATACATAAAAAAAATCAAGTGTTTGCCAATAACGTCCCGTGAATATTATTACCATTACCAAAAATTTGTCATTGTATATTTTCACCCAATCAAGTCTTTGTATTTACGGGCTTGCCATTGTAGAATGAAGGGTGTAGATTTATACAGGAGACAAATCTGACCGTTGATTGTCTTTTGCATTCAAACCCAGACCTATCTTATTATATAGATAGATATACATATATATATACACACACACACACAGTTCCCTTCTACTAAGAGCGTCCTTAACCTACTAAGTTAAGGACCTCATGAGTTTGACATTGTTCCCGACCAAATTTTGATGATCTGAACCGTTCAATGTGTTTAAAACGTGAATTTAATGGTACGCGCAAAAAATCGGCAAAAAAAAATACAGTAACTGGGAAAGGCTTGATCCGAGCAATTTTTTATAAAAATGCTATAAATACTTTTTTATAAAAAATTATTCAGATCAAGCCCTTTCTAGTCATATTTTTTGCCGATTTCTTGCACGAACCTTTAAAATCACGTTTTGCATATATTGAATGGTTTAGATCTTTAAAATTTGATCGGAAAAGGAAAAGTCCTTAACTTATAAGTTAAAAGCACCTTTAGTAGAAGCTTGGTATGTGTGTGTGTGTATATATAGGTTATGCTCGTAATGGTTTTATTATGCCAAAAGTTACGGTGTCCCCAAAATGACCGGGGACACCGAAGTCATTCCCTATATATATTGCCTTTCAAAACATCCATATAGGGAATGACTTCGGTGTCCCCGGTCATTTTGGGGATACCGTAACTTTTGGCATAATAAAACCATTATGAGCATAACCAAAACCCATTACAAGCATAACAGAACTATAACAAGGCATAACCAAAACCATAGCAAGGCATAACTTATTTGTTATGCCTTAGTTGGGTTTGGTTACGCTTTGATTGATTTTTTGGATATTCCTTGGTAATGCCTTATTTGGGTTCTGTTATGCTTATAATGGATTTGGTTATGCTAATAGTGGTAAAGTTATGCCAAAAATTACGGTGTCCCCAAAATGACCGGGGACACCATAGCATCATCCATATATATATATATATATATGTATATGTATGTTTATAGTCCTTATTCTACGAAGGATTCCATATTTTGTTAAAATGCAGATCTTTTTTTTTTTCGATCAAATTTTGATGGTCCTAACCGTTCAATATGTTCAGAACATAATTTAAGGATTCCTTCGTGAGAAATCAACAAAAAAATATAACTCAAAAATACTTAATATGAGCAATTTTTGTAGGACCATTCAATAAAAAAACGTGGCACGTTTCCATTTGCTCAACAGAATCAAGCGGGGAGGGAATGGGGTTGGATCCAGTCCATTTGCTCCAAACTGGTTTGATCCATTTGAATGTACCTGAGCCGTTCAAAACACTTTTGAACGGCTCGGATGCATCAAATGGGCCGAACTAGTCGGTACCAAATGGACGGGATCCGGCCCCGTGAGGAAACGGTTGCACAAAACCCAAACCCACCCTGGGAGATGCAAAACGAAAAAGTTGGGCCTTGTGTGCATGGCACTGGCGCGCGCGCGCTCTCTCTCTCTCTCTCTCTCTCTCTCTCTCTCAAAGCCTGTATCGCCATTCGCCACATCAACATCACCCTCCCGATAATCGTTCTGCCCTATCTCTCTCTTTAACCCCCAACCTCCTTTCCTCCCTAGATATAACTCTTCACCGTCTCTCTCTCTCTCTCTCTCTCTCTACCTTACCCATTCGCAATCACAGCCTTTTCTTTTTGGCGCGATGGCCGTGGTTTTCCAAGCAACCGGAGAAGCTACGGCTCCCTCGTCTACAACAATCTTCGATTCGAAGCGGATTCAGTTCTCACATCTCAGATCCCTATCGGGTTCGGTGCATTTGTTTGTCTCATTCGCTCCGGTTCTTTATTGGTTTGACAGATTCTAAATGAATCGGCTTCAATTTCGGGGATTTTTTCGTTTCTTGTTCTGATTTATCGGTTTTGGAAACCGCAGAGAGGAAGACAATCTGTTGTGCTGTAAGATCTGATAGGAGGTTGTACTCTGTTTCTTGTCCCAGAGGTCGGAAAGCCGAGCCATTGATTGCCAATGCTGTTGCAGTAAGTCGATTACAAACGTTTGTAAATCGTTGTGTAAAGGCTAATCATAAGAGTGCTTTTTTTATGCCGTGTTTTTACAGGGATCCTTAAAAAACATTCTAAATAAACCTAGCGGTTCCAATCATTTGGTTGGCGTTGAAATGGGTCACACACACAATCTGTGTGGATTTGGTGTACATCCAAATGGCGTACCCAAAGTTTTATTGTTCTTTTTATGCTGGAATTTGATTAGTTCCAAAAATTTTGCAGACAAAAGCTGAGAGTTCAACGGCTTCAGCGGCATCCAAACCTGGGTATGCTCAGTTTTTTTTTTTCCTCTTAATTTGTGTGTGCATATGCAACTTTTGTCATGTCTTGCTGTTTAGCTCAATGTGTTTTCATTTGAGCCTAGTATTCCTTTTCTTATCATCCCTTTAATAAGTTAATTAAAAATTTACGCGGATAATGAACAAAAAACATTATGAATTGAAGATTGCCGTGTTGTTATCACCAAATTCATCTGAAATAGTGCAGGCTCCTTTCAAAATGAATTTCCGTAGAATTTACAATAATACATCTCCAAAAATCGAAGAAGGTCCGCAGTAGATTTCATTTATTTAACCACTTGATATGTTTTTCTTGGTAGAATGTAAGTTCGACGGGTCCTGACAATAAGAATCTTGGGTATGATCTAAAATGGGCAAAACTCATAAGTATCAAGCCTGCATATTGTGGTGTTATTTAAAAACACACACACACACACACACACACACACAAAAAAAAAAACTTGTTGAACAAATGACTGGGCATAAAGAAATCTTAATGTGGCTAATTGTGGATTTGTGGTGGCCAAATAAATAAGTACCACGTAGATCTTCCCCTCCCCCAAAAATAGAAAATGTGGGGTTTGAATGCCTCGTTTCGTCCAAGTCCTTGGCAATCACATAGGGTGTTAATGGAGTCTTGGTTGAATTTTTTACTTGTGTTCTTGGGTTTCTGTTTTGTTTTGCAAAACAAGCAACACAACATAAAAAAGCCAAGGGGGAATACCCGCAGGAAACACCACCACTATGTACCCAACTGAGGGAGTGTAAAACAAGAAATAACCACAAAAGAAAGACTTAGCAGTCGGCAAACAACATATTACAGCGACAGACCTCCACCCCACCCCCATATTCAAGGCATGAGATTTCCATGGATTGTGAGGCATCAAGATGTAGTTGATATGTTCCAAGAGGGAAAGAACATCCAATTCGCCTATGAATTATCTACCTTCTTCTAAGAGCTGATTGTCTCTCACATCACTAGTAATAGCCCAGTCCAATTCATTGTTCCAAGAACCAACATAACTAGTAATTTCAAAATTGCTTGTTTCTCAGAAGGGTTGCCCAAGTACGAGAAAGGTATATTTAATGATCAAGTGATCATTCGTTTCAGTGGTGGCAAGATTGTAGACAACACAGATAGGATTGACCGCAAGTGCCACTGCCTTAATCTATCCTCTGTACAGAGCTTCCTGAGACAACTCAGCCACATGATAAATACCAATTTGTACTATATTTTTCTTTTTTGGTAATTGAGAATTCTATTGAATGAGAAAACAATACAAGAACAAGAAGTTCATACCCTCCAAATACAAAGAATTAGCGAGACATCTTATAGGAATCTGCCAAGATTGGCAAAGATCTTAACGGGACAGGGCTTGGCATTATCTGTATGGGAACCTTTGTTTCTAACATCATTCCTGATCTTGTAAAGGACTGTAGAAGTTGGTCTTCGGACACCTTGGAAAATCCTGTGATTCCTTTCTAGCCAAATGTAGTAAGCCATAGCTGCTCTGGCAATCTTCCTACTTATGGCGGGAAAGTTTTCCCAGAAAGGTTTCCTTGTGATCCAATTAAGACCCCGTTCCGCTTTCTCTCAAAACCTTCTTTTCCAAAAAGAGGGTAATTTCAAACTCAAATATAACGAAAATGAAAAATAATTTTTTAATTTTTTTTGCACCGTTTAAAAGATCTCAATGAGATCTATCAAACAAGATCCATATTGGTAGGAAAATTATTTACATAAACACATAATTTCTGAGCTTGAAATTACCTTCCTTTTCCAAAACCTTCCTTTTTTTAAAACCGGAACGGCCCCTAATTTTAGTGTCCCAGGTATGGTTGGCTTTAGAAATTGCACACACTTGCTTCCAAACTGCTCTTGAGAAAGGGTACTTCAAATAGATGTGAGGGAGTTTCATTAGCTTGATTGGGTAGGGAGCAAATAGGGGAGGATGGAAGACCCCACTTCATGTGCTTTTCTTTTGGTCTTAAGCCTGCTTTGATGGCCATCCAAAAAACAAAGCTGTATTTTTGTGGTTTGAGCTTTCCATTTTTGGGGTTCTCTACCATCTCACATTTGAATGGCTCTACCCCCAAACTTGATTTCGGTCTTCTTAGCCGAATGTGTTAATAGCATCAGGCTCTCATCTAGGAGACGGAGGTTTGTGTTATTTCCAATATTTGTGATGAAATTTTTTTGTCAGTGCCACTAAACTTTTTTGAGTGAAATTTGTGTTGATAAAAAAAAGAAAAGAGTAAGAGGTACTTATTTCATCGAAACCCCCTTACAATGACATGGATGTGCTACCTCAGGGGTTTGTTGCAGTACACATACTTCGAGTACAATGTGCTTTCACACTCGCATGTTCTTGTTTGTCTACATGTGATGACTCTTAATCTGGGAGTTACCTTTTGTGCACTAGTATCTCTATTGTAAGCATACATGCGGTGTGCCGCATCCGTGTAATAGTAAATGCTCTACTGTCTTTATTAGAGTATATGCTGCATTGTATAATACAAAATCTGTATCATTTGTCTGCATTTGTCCTTACATTTAAATCTACTGAGGATGAATGCTATAAATACCTTGTTTTGGTTCTTAATACATGTACATGGCTAAAAGGCAGCCAAAGTAATAGCAATGAACTACACCCTGGTTTCTGCATTACTATCTGTTATTGCTATTGCTTGTTAGTTGAGGATACAGTCAATTTATTAGCCTTATATCTTCAGGCATGAGCTTTTACTGTATGAAGCCCTCCGTGAAGGCCTAGAGGAAGAAATGGAAAGAGATCCCAACGTGTGTGTAGTGGGTGAAGATGTGGGTCATTATGGAGGGTCATACAAGGTGACCAAAGGCCTGGCTGATAAGTATGGCGATCTCAGGGTTCTTGACACCCCCATTGCTGAGAATTCTTTCACTGGCATGGCCATTGGAGCTGCCATGACTGGTCTACGACCAATCGTCGAGGGAATGAATATGGGTTTTCTCCTTCTCGCTTTCAACCAGATATCCAATAACTGTGGAATGCTCCACTACACATCTGGTGGCCAGTTCAAAATACCAGTGGTTATTAGGGGACCTGGTGGAGTCGGCCGCCAGCTCGGGGCTGAGCACTCACAACGCCTGGAGTCTTATTTTCAATCGATCCCTGGTATCCAATTGGTGGCGTGCTCAACCCCTTATAATGCAAAGGGGTTAATGAAAGCTGCAATACGAAGCGAGAACCCGGTGATACTTTTTGAGCATGTTTTGCTTTATAATCTCAAAGAGAGGATTCCAGATGAAGGGTATGTGTGTAATCTTGAGGAAGCAGAGATGGTTAGGCCTGGGGAGCATGTCACTATTTTAACCTACTCCAGGATGAGGTATCATGTGATGCAGGCTGCAAAGACTTTGGTGAACAAGGGTTACGATCCCGAAGTTATTGATATCCGGTCTCTAAAGCCATTTGATCTTTACACGATTGGCAATTCAGTGAAAAAGACACGTCGGGTGCTGATTGTTGAGGAGTGCATGCGGACAGGTGGGATTGGAGCTAGTTTGACAGCAGCTATTAATGAGAATTTCAACGATTATTTGGACGCCCCAATTGTGTGTTTGTCATCACAAGATGTGCCAACGCCGTATGCTAAGCCATTGGAGGATTGGACTTTGGTTCAGCCACCCAAGATTGTTGCTGCAGTTGAGCAGCTCTGCCAGCATAAATAGTCGTGACGGAATTTCAAATCTTGGTATTGCTGTCATGTTCCCATCTACACTAGTTTTATAGTTCATAGCTTTGCTTGCACCGGCACTAGATTTTGAGAGGGGATTTCTGGTTAAAGAACTTGGCAATTGTTTGTTTAGTTGACGTGTTTGTGTTTTCTTGTTTGCTTCATTTCCAATGGTGCATGGTTTGGACCTTGTTAAGAGACCTAATACAGGTTGGACGCGAGGATTACATTTGTGATACATCCATACAGTAACCAATAAGCAGAAATGACCTTAGAAATGATCCCAGCGCTAAAATTTGTTCTGCTTTGGTGTGAATTTTTTTTATTTTTTATTTTTGCACGGGCTTCCTCTTGATTGTATCAACAAAAAACCTATGAAACACCTACACTCCTAAAAGGCGCCGTATCCACCGTATCCACGTATTGGGCAGGGGGACACGCCTAAATATGTATTGGATACGCCACGTGGCGTGTCCAATATTTTATATTATTTTTTGATAGGGGACACGGCGGGGGTTAAAATGTAATTTTTTAAAACTTTCAGGGGTTAATATGAAAGTATTCAAAACTTTTGGATTAAACTGTAATTATACCTTTAAAACATATATTCTGCTGTTGGACTGGTGTGATCTCGATTACTCTTCAAAATTCCAAGCCCTAGGTCAACAACGAAGAGCTCTCTCACAGTCTCCTCTCTCTCTCTCTCTCTCTCATCCCTCTTGTCTCTCGTCTCTCGTCCCTCCCTATCTCTCTCGTCTTTGTCTCTGTCTCTCTCTATGCATCTCTGCATATATGTGTGTGTATATATGTATGTATTTGTGTGACTGACTGACTGTGTCTCTCGTCTCTCCTACTTACCGGTATACTGTTTTTTTTATTTGAATCATATTAATCTCTTACATTAACCATATTAAGTTGTTCATTATTTACATTTTGCAATGTAAGTACGGAAGAAAAGAAAAAAAATCTTATATATATATATATATATATATATCGGGGCAGTTTCAGGAACACCTAAAAAAATCCAAAAAAACACCTCAAATCTCAATCTCATAGTTCCCGATCAAAATTTTAAGATCCAAACCGTTCAATGTGTTTAAAACATATTTTTAAGAGTATCCGCAAGAAATCAGCTCAAAATATGACCGGAAAGTGCTTGATCCAAATAGTTTTTCATAAATATCTATATATATATTGTTTTATGAAAAACTATTTGGATCGAGCACTTCTTGGTCATATTTTGAGTTGATTTCTCGCGAGTACCCTAAAAAACACGTTTTAAACACATTGAATGGTTTGGATCATCAAAATTTGATGGAGAAGTTTGGGGTGATTTTTTAGTTGTCCCCGGAACCGGCCCGTACATACACGTGCCGTGTCTCCCGCCGTGTCCGTATTTTCTTTTTTTTAGAATTGACGTGTCCCGTGTCCGTGCTACTTAGACCAAAACTGCCACTGTATTGATGTGAAAGTAATCAGAATTGAGAAATATGTATCTCAGTGTCATGGTTATGTGATAACTTGTATCGTTGGTGTTTCCGTATCGAATTTCCAAACATTTTGTTCTTTCCGTACGAGAGAATTAGCTCATCTTCCGCGTAGATGTGCATGTTTTGTACTGGTGTATGGTTATGTGATAACTTATATCGTTGGTGTTTCCGGCCATATTGAATTTGCAGACATTTTGTTCTTTGGGTACAAGAGAATCAACTCATCTTCCGCGTAGATGTGCATGTTTTGTACTAGTGTATGTACAACCTTAATGTGTTCTATTGACTATTGTCCGATTCCATGTCTATTTATGAATGCTGAATCCTTAATTTTCTTACGATTAAGTCCCTTAGGGTTTGAAGTATTATCCATAATTCTGCATCAGGAATGTCCTGTTCAGCCCTTGTGCACGTCTCTCGATCTTGGCGGGTATACTATTGCATATCTGTTATGTTTGCGTACGCTATGTTCTTTGCTGTTTTAAGCACGGCGTACGGACAATTTACAACAACTTTCTTCTACAGAACTTCTGATTGCTGAATTGTTTTACTTACATGGCACTGATGATGTGAACTGCAAATTCATATTTGGTTGATGAAGATCAACCCATTAAACTTCTCACTTGTTACAATACCAAATGCACAAATGTTTTCTGGTGTAATGTACTATAGACTAGATAGGAAGTTAGACTACCAAGGGGCATGCACCATCTCTAGCTGAATCTTCTAAAATTATAGTAATGTATGTTTTCTGGTTAAATTTATGGAGGCAAACGGGAATGGGATACACTCGGCGGAAATGTTTTGCATACCACAAAATCATATCATGCAGGCCGGTGTGGCTCAATGGTCTTGAAGTTGCTAGAGCGCAGGCCAGGTGTGATCTTGTGACTTGATGTACTATGTGTTAGAAGGGTTGTAATAAATGGGATGTCGTGCCTCATTAGCGACTTCTAATTCTGGGTCAGGAACTATTAGATTTTCGAGGTGTGAATATTGCAAGTTGTTATTGTACTCTTGAAAGCGTTCTTTTAATTTGCCCCCTTCTTTCTGTCTGGTCTCAATGCATAATGTGGTACATTTGGAGGGGAAAGAACATTTGGTCTTTTGAAGAACGAAGTTGCTCCATTCCTACGTACTTTGAAAGGAGTGGTGATGTCTTCGGTTTTTTGGCCTCATTGAAGAGATTATGGGGAACCATATACGTCTCTTTCGATATTTTAATGAATTCCATGCTAATGTGTGTGTACAAGGTTATGTCCGTTATGACTTTTATGTTAATGTATTTTTTACCCGTACGTAAAAAATGAAAGTGTGGGAACTGAAATTAAATGCTATCAATATGTGGCTCGGACCTCTTACAGTATACGAGGAGATTATAGGACACTGTATGATTCCATATTTTCCAAAGTAAGACTATCTGATTTATATGATCGCTGTTGATATACGTCGATATTGTGTACGACTGTACGTATGTGTATATCGATGATACCAACAAAGTTATATACTGTATACACATAGTATATCAGAGATTAGATCATGTGACTTGGGTTTGCTTGCCCCTGGCTATTATCAAGTGGCCTTTTGGTGTAGGTTTAAAAGGTAAATTAATGGATCGAAATCTTCCATTTCCAGTTTCTGTCAGGACATGTCTAAACATGCAGTTTTTCGGCATTTGTTGCTTTTTTTTCCCTGTGCATGTGATTTGTAAATTTATATGGTCATGACGATATTAAGTGTTTTGGTGCTTAATTATTTCGATCGACTCTTGGAAAAAGCAAGGAATAAAAAACAAAATCCACACCGATGAACATTACGTAATGCTATATAGCACTTTTTTTATTTCCAAAGCAACTCACAGTACTACTCAACCCTAGTCCAAATCTGCAACAAATGACACATGATTGGTCTGATGATGTTCTGTTCCTTTCCAAACATCGTTAAACATCTCCCCATGTTGCAATACATACTTCTGCAGCTATGACTCATGAACACTTAGTTAATTTGAGTCATCATCATAACCTTGTCCAACACATATCGGACTCTCAGGGGACGTGTCAGGCTCACCACATGGCGTGTTTAATACTCGTTTGTTGGTCCCAGTTAACAGTTTTTACCGTTCTAAAATGATTGTCTCATTTCAAAACTAAAAGGGCAATAGTTAATGAATTTTCCATTTTACTCTCTCAAAAGATCCCATTTGACTGGTGTCAAAAGTAATATATATATATATATATATATATATATATATATATATATCCACCAATCCCTCTATTCACTCCAGGCTCTTATTAAATTATGGATTATTCTTATGATAATGATAATTTTGAGAATGATGAATCTTATGATAATTCATTTGACATGGTAAACACAGAAGAACAAGATCATGAATATGATCATGATAATGAACCTATTTATGATGGAAAATCTATTTTTTCATCCAAAAAATATGATTATTTCTATACTCATTATGCTGAAAGTTCTTATAATAATAACTTCAGTACTTCTCCTAGGGAAATAGGAATAATACCGAAGACTGATAAAACAACCATGTTAAAACAACAATTAAAAGAATTAACCATTGAATTAAGAAATATTGAATCCAAAGAGAAAGTTTATAATAAGTTATATGCTGATTATAAATCAGATATTAATAAACAAAAACGAAGAGAATTTAGGAAAAATTACTCTTCTAATAAACAAGAAAAATTATTTGCTAAATGGGAAAAATATATGGATAAAAATAATATTGAAATCCGATTCTTTGATTATCTAGATAAATTCTATCATGTTAAATGTAAAAATACTAATCAAACAGATTTAAAAGTAATTACTAAATCTACTTGGAAAATGCCAGATAATACCACTACTAAAACCAGTCATCCTCCTTTGGAGCCAATTATTATTGATTATAAAGGATCACGCATAACTGCTTCTCCTTTTAAATTACCCAGTGATAGATCTGAATGTAAACAAATTATTGAACAAAATAATTATACTAATCAATGTTTACAAACTATAGGAAAACAACTTGATAAAATAGAAACTAAGATTAATGATGAGATGCCAACTTGCATCCCATCCACAAGTAAAATTATTGAAAAACCATTACTAATGTTGCCAGAGAAAAGGCCACATGTTAAATTAAATCAAGATAATCATATTCAAAAGATTGAAGAAATATTAACAAAACTAATTATTAAACCTGAAACCACAGAACCACAAATCACTGTTTTAACACATGAAGATTGTGATTCTAGTCAAACTTCATCATCCACTGATAATGAGATTTCTAATCTCCAAGCTCAATTTACCAGTCAACCAATTAAACAAGGTAATATTAAGCGATTAATTTACCCATCTGCTAATCCAACTAGTACTACCAAAAATTGGTATTCTAGGCCAACACCTCCTGATCTTCAATTTGAAGAAAATAATTTATTAAATCAATTTTCTGTTTCATCTACTAAGTTATATGAATGGAATATTGATGGATTAACTGAACACCAAATTTTAGAAAAATTAAACCATATGTCTATGGCTGCTAATAGTTATCTTAGTAATACTGATCTTGATCAAACACAAATTGTTGACTTACTAACTTCTGGGTTTACTGGAATGTTAAAAGCTTGGTGGGACAGATATCTTACCAGCACTAATAGACAAGAAATTAAACATGCGGTTCAAACTGATGACAATGGTGTCCCTATATTTGATCATGAAATGGGAACTGTTGATCGAGTCATTCTAGATGGTGTTAATACACTCATTTATACTATTATTAAACATTTTATTGGTCAACCCAGTAATATTACTTCTCGTATCCATGATCAACTTAGTAATTTACATTGTCCAACATTAAGTGACTTCAGATGGTACAAAGATGTATTCATTTCTAGAGTCATGTTAAGAGATGATTGTATTAAACCATTTTGGAAAGAAAAATTCATTAATGGTTTACCTGGCTTATTTGCTCACAAAATTAGAGATGTTCTTAGTCAACCTACTGGTACAATTGACTATGATAGATTAACCTATGGTGATCTAGTTAGCACTATTCAAAAAGAAGGATTAAGAATGTGTATTGATATGAAGCTTGCTAAACAATCCCAAAAAAATAAAAATAAGGCTAAATATGAATTAGGTAATTTCTGTGAACAATATGGTCTACCTCCTGTAGCGCCATCACGGAAAAAACACAAAATTGTTAAAAATTCAAAAAATAAACCTTCTAAAGAAAAATATTATGATAAACCCAAATCAAAAGGTCAGCATCCTAAAAAGAATAAATCTAATAAAACTAATGATGAAAAACCTAATAAATCTAATGCTGAAAACATTACCTGCTTTAATTGTGGTAAAAAGGGTCATTATAAGTCCCAATGTAAGATTAAACAAAAGATTAACCAATTGTTTATATCTGATGATGATAAACAAAAAATACTAGAAATATTCAAAATGGAAAATTTAAATGATTCTGAAAATGAATCATCTGATTATCATTCACTTAGTGAAAATTCTAGTAGTGATCCTACTGATCAGATTAAAATAGGATGCACTGATAATTGTTGTAAAAAGATAAATGTGCTTACTAAAGAATTGTCTGAGGAAAATCTATTAATTGATCTTATTAGTAAAATAGATGATATTGAATTAAAACAACAATATATTAAAAAATTAAAACAAGTTTTTGTTAAACAAAATCAAACACCCCAGAATAATAAGCCAATGATAAATATTTATTCAACTCTAGAAAGATTTAATAAAACTACTAAAGAAATTACTTTGCAGGATTTATTAATAGAAATTAATATAATTAAAAAAGAAGTTATGCTAGTTAAAAAACAACTTCCAAAATGGACACAAAAAACCAAAACTGTTAAAATAAATAATCAACTTTCTAGTACATCTTCTAGTAATTCCTCTGATGACCAGGAGAATACTCCCATATCTCCACTTTCTAGTCATTCTAATAAAGATATAACTAATCTAGATAACCTTAGATCAAATCTACTAAACCAGATTCACATCCAGAAATGGCATGCGAATGTTAAAATAATAATTGATGATTTTGAACTAAACACTGTTGCTCTAATAGATACTGGAGCTGATTTAAATTGTATTCAAGAAGAATTAATCCCTAATAAATATAGTCAAAAAACTACTGAAAAATTAAGTTCTGCTAATGGTAGTAAAATGATAATTAGTCATAAAATACAAACAGCCAGTATTTACCAAAATAATGTTTGTTTTAAAACCTCATTTGTTTTGGTAAAAAATTTAACTGATAAAGTCATTCTAGGAATGCCTTTTATTTATTTGATTTATCCATTCACGGTTAATTATAATAAAATTACTTCCATATTTTCTGGTCAACAAGTAATTTTTGATTTACTTCTTGCACCTGATCAAAATGATTTACAACAATTACAAGATAACTCTATTAACTATTCTGATCTGTTTACAGATGACTCAGCAGAGGATCAACTTCGGCAAGATCTACCTGCCAATTGTTCCTGAGGATTCTAGCCTCAGTTTTAAAAAATTAAATTATTTAACTAATATTGATGAAACCCAACAGTGTCTCCTAGATGCACTATGGAACCTATGTGGGGAATATCGTCATAATCAACTATTTATTAACAGTTTAAACTGCTTGAATCATTATTTTTGTGAACAAAACCTAATTTTGAAAAACAATGATGATGCTTATGCCTCAATGGCCTCTGAGTTAAATCATTTATCTGCTAAATATTCAAATTTATTTCAAGAAAATATTCAAATTCAAGCTAAATTGCATATCATGCATCATGATTTAAAAACTAGTAAAAAGGAGTGTTTGGCATTGAGGGAGCCAACTGGTGAGTTACCTAGCAGATACATTAAATTACCAGTGGGGAGTGCACAGTATGCCACCCATAGTAATTCTGACCAAGACTTAGCAGCTAGCACCAGCAGGACTAGCAGATACATTGAATTACCAGTGGGGAGTGCACCGTATGCCACCCATAGTAATTCGCATAGTACACACATTGTCTCTATGAGGAACTATTTCACTGCTCTATTACAGAGTATCCCTCACACACCTGTTTCATTAAAAAATCAAATCATTTTTCCACAGGATTTTCCTGTTGATTTAATAAAAAATATTCAAAATTTGGCCAAAAGGGACGGCCACTATTTTCAGGAATTTTTATTCCAATTATTAACTGATTTATCTACTAAAACTACTCCTGGTTTAGAAATATCTTGCGAAACTCTTTATTTTAAAGACCAAGATAGGATTGAATGCCCAAGAATAAATCCTATTTGCTCAAATTATCCTTTGCACAGGATTGATTGTCCCTGTAATTTAATATATAGTGTTCCAAGAGCTTGCATTGATATGCAGTTCTTCAAAAATATTAATGTTGAATATAATAAAAAATTAATTGAAATAACCCCTATGACTCTATTGGATCATGGGTTTTTAAGACAAGTTATTTTTACTAACCCGGAGCAGACTGATAGTTTTACCAGAAAACTGGCTGTCTCCATTTTAAACCTTTTTGCTAAATATGGTTCATTAAGATGCCAAGTCCTGATCAAAAGCAAAATGCCAGAATGGACTTGGACTGGTAACATTATCCCTGCTCAACACATCATGCACATTGCAGTCAACTGGCCATTCAGCAGAGTTCATCTCCCTATTCACCTCATTGGGGATGAAGAACCCTGGCCTTGCTCAAAACCAATTCGCAGTCAAATACGCCACTACAGGGCTTATTCAATTGCTGATAAACTGGGAGATGCTTATCAAGATGATGATCTCCATGTCTATGTTGATCCCAGATCAATCTATTTAATTTGTGAAGATTCTATCCAGAAGATTCGCTGTACTGAACAAATTCAAGAAGTCCCATTCATTCACCATACTCAACATAAAACATTGGTCAACTATTACCTTGATCGATTAACCAATGATCATCTGGTCAATTCATCAGTATCTACTCCTGTAGATGAAGATCCCTTTGATAAAGGAGAAGATTATTGGCATAATCTTTCCCCTGGCGAAATGCACAACCTTGATAATATGATGGAAGATTAATCTGATCAAACAACTGGCACCAATCGCCCAGTCCATTAACTGAACCTATTCAAACTCAATATAGTCAATCAACTTTCCTACTCAGGAAACTATTCTTTCAACGACTGACTATTCAACTGCCCCCTGCCATGTCATGGGTACTATTTAAACAGTAACCACTTTTTACTGTTCACTCAACCGACAGTCTACTGTTCAATCAACTGTTCAACCACCTGCTGTTTACTTTTCCACCGAAAGTAAAAGGTTCACATGGTTCACCCTGTTTATTGTACAGTCTTCAATCCTTAGTTTATAAAAGGATTGCTAGCTCTTAGTTAAGGGCATCCGAATTCGGAGTTCCTTCTCCAATTCTCTTGCCTTCTTTCTCTCTCTTCTCTTTCTCTCTCTACTCAAATGTAATACTGCTTACTGCAGTACCCCTTCCCCCATTAACCCTGTTCACCTCCTTCTTCGAAGGTACTATTAAATGTTCTTCCTCTTCGAGGACTACTCAATTAATGAGTTGATCCTCTCTGATCTCTATCAATAATAAACTGATGTTTATTCTGTTTTCTGTTCTATGGTTGGCTTTGCCACCTACTGCTTAATGTTGTTTTGATTTCTGTTCATGGTCGGCTCAGCCGCCTTATTAACTGTTTAATTTCTGTTCATGGTCGGCACAGCCGCCTGTTTACTCTGACTATGCATCTGTTCTTCTTACTGTGTCTCTCCTTCCGCCCCCAAATATATATATATATATATATATATATATATATATCAAATTCAAATTCAAATTCAAATTTAAAAGATTGAAGGGTAAAATGGGGAAATCAAGTGATGACAAAATCAATAATTATGTCTCTTTAATAAGTTGAAATATATATTCTCAAAAGGAACCAACAAATGAGAACGGACGGAGTATGAATTAGCATTTTTTACCCAGGCGGACACACATCGTGATGTATTTTTCGTCTTTGTATTGTAAGTTAACAATTCATGTATAATGATATATAGGTTTTGCAGATGGATTCTCCCTCAAATTAAAGCATGTATCCATCTCCCTCAAAGCATGTATCCACTCTACCAATCCAATATTAATTATTCTGTTGCATGCAAATAACATGGTGTTCCAGACCGACTTTTTGCATGAAAGCAATTAATTGTCCTCTGAGCGATAGCTGGGGCTACCACTAAAATCATATATATATATCTCGATTTGATCAAGTATTCATGTGAGTTTGTTGTGTTTCCGGCTCCACACAGATGTAAGAGATCACCCAATATTTCACTCTCAAGCAATGCAGAATTATATTTTCTTAATACAAGAGTTTTTTTTTTTATTATCCAAAACCCATTTCATAAAAGCCAAACTAGGCTAATACAATGAATCCATCGAAGAACAGAGAATGGAAACTTACAGCAAACCATCACCGAAGGAAAAACAAGAAAATAGGAGACAAAGGGACAACAACCAAGAGTCGCAAAACTAGTGTCTAGACCTAAGCACGACTCACCGCCGCAAAGGGTTGGGACACGAGAGGCCAGCAATCTATCCACTAGCCGCCCCGGCCTAGAGCAGGAACCTTATCAGAGGCAAACAATACAAGACAAAAAAACACGACCACCGTGGAAGGACTCCACAAAGCACGCCGGCCACCTCCACCCGAGAGGAACCACCCAACACTGACGATGGAGGCACCGACTGAATCTCGACCGAAGATACATTTGTCCAAGTGCAGTCCGGCCCGCGTAAAATGCATTAAAGATACATTTGTCCAAGTGCAGAAACTTAAATTAGCACAGATACGATTTCCCAGATTCCAGGAGAGCAATCCGGCCCGCGTTAATTTCTTTTTGGTTTCGCTGCCTTTGCATTCAGATTACCCATGTGGAAAACATGATGCATGTGGCAGCTGGTAATTCGATTTTGAGGTACTAGTTTGCAATATGTTTATGTAAGAGATGATATGTCATGTTCTTATGTCTGAAGCTTTTGGTATTGATTTTGGATCTACCTACTAAATAAATGAGTTGCTTCTCTCTCTCTCTCTCTCTCTCTCTCTCTCTCTCTCTCTCTCTCTCTCTCTCTCTCTCTTTCTCTGAGTGAGCAAATTGGCATGGGTGTTGATCGAGCAGTGGACCCATTGCTCAATCTAATTGTCATTTCCTGTCTGAACCATGCCTAAACATGGTGAGTGGCGTCTGCTGCTATATGTGCATAGTAGAGAAATACATGCCATGCCAATATATATAGTATTTGCGAAGTACTCCTAAGTTTGGCTTTAAAATAAAACCAAGTGGGTGATCACTTTGTGTAACTATGCATGCTGGATTGAAAGCATTCTCTCGAGGAAGTGTTTCCATGTCCCCCGGCCCAGTCCGAGGCTGCAATTTTCCCATCCATGATTGGTCAAGTGGGATTAAAACCTAGCTACCCATGTGTGAGATTTGTGGGATGATCAAATCAGATCTTGGTGAGCTGGTTTAATTTGGATATACTTTTACATGCTAGCTAGCTTTTGATGATTCTATCGGCTTGTTTCTTTCTTCTTCCCAATCTTTTCGATCGCTGACAAGGTTATTAATATGTTAGGTTGTGCGAGCAAGATGTGAATATGAACGCGATACGTTTAATTAGTTAGTGGGCCTTGTATAAACGAGATTACACGATAAGAATATTATACAAAAGGAAAAAGCTATGGTAGGGTACATATGACGCTTGTATGAGTTTTGTGTGGTCCATTACGGGTCCCAAAAAGATTATTCGAACCGGCCATTATTTTTAAAACATTTTATTATGGAGCCATGTAAAAAATCAGCTCAACTCGATATCGGTAAGGATTTTTTTGAAATGTGGGGGTGAAACTACTTAACTGCTCAGTTTCGCGCCTACAAATTCAGAAAAAAATCCTTACCGATATCGGGTTGTATTGATTTTTTACTGGGCTCCATAAAAAATGTTTTAAAAATAATTAACGGTTCGAATCATCTTTGTGGGACCTGAGGTGGACCCCACAAAATCTATATGTACATTGCATATATACACATAGCAGTATTCTATACAAAAATACTATTAGAATAGTAAAACCACAAACTCTTGCACACACACAAGCGTACGTATAGTATACTCTCATAATATGCGGTGTGAATGTATTTGTGCAGTTGTGTGTGCATTTGTTTGCGAATATAACCTGAACCGACACTACGGTCGTTGCTGATCCCAACGAATCCCATCCAAAATAAATGCTTTGGAATTATTAAAAATAAATGTTGTTTTCTCATTATACAATATATTCTGATATTCTTATGGAATGGATTGGACTAATTGTGTCTCTAGATTATCCCTTGCATTCTACAAAAAATGAAACATGGTAAGCCAGGTTGTGCGTGGCACCCTCCAGTACTTGTAGTTGTATGGACATGCATTACGTATCAATGGAGAGAGAGAGAGAGAGAGAGAGAGAGAGAGAGAGAGGGTATAAGGTCAGCAAATCACATGTTGGTTAATTGTAGAGGTGCCGTGCGTCAGTCTTAAAAGCCGAGAGATCGATCTCGAGACTTTATTGCTAAGAAAGATCGAGGAGAAGGTGTGGCAACATAGTATTATTCCACTTGCGGAGTCTTTGACACTGCCTCGTCTACACCTTCCCCCGTTGACGGGGTCCAGTTAGTTGGATGAGGAGGCGGCAAAAATATCTTCTTCGATCGGCTTTAGCTTTCCATTGCTCCAAAGGCCACAAAGTAACCATCAATTAATTGGATAGTACCTATTTTTGGGAGTATATATCAAGGGTCGGTTAACACAAACCACTATTATTAGTGCTATGGATAGTGTTTGGATCTTCTTGGACTAACTCTAACATTCTTCACTAACCCCGCTAATGTATGTAATATTGGAAGGAAAAAAAAAGGTCGGTTATACCAAATTCAAATTAAAAATAGGAAATTGCAGAAAAATTGTCTCATAAAACTCTCATAAAAGCGGATTGATCTGGGCCAAGTACCATGCGGCATCGTTGCCTATGCGGTATTGCCATCCATTTACATAGCGACAATTATGATTAAAATGGTATGAGTACTAATATTCAACGTTTCCGGCCGAGTACCATATGGCATCGTTGTCTGTGTGGTACTCCCAACTATTTACGTAGTGACATATTATGATTTATGTGGTAAGGATACTATTATTCACTTTTATTAAGAGGTTGACAAAATAAGGAATGACTTACTCCCTCAGTTCCTAATTGAGAGTCCATTTTGAAAATTGCAACTATTTAAAGGGATATGCAATGATTACACATACATTCAAATTTAATGTCTATTATTTCCACCATTACCCTTATATTTTACCTACTTTATAACACTTATGTTCACTTGTGAGGGACACTTTTGAAAAATCACCAAATTTCTCCTTCTATTTTTGAAAACTGACCATCATTTTGAAACAATCCAAAATGAAATAGTAGTCTCTCAATTAGTAACAGAGGGAGTACATTATAAGCCTAGCTAGTCTTACGTCTGTGGTGGTTAAGGTCGAGAATCCATGTTCTGTTGTTACATCGGTGAGCAACCTAATAGCTATATGCCTCGAGAGATTAGTCCTAATGTCAGGTAGTTGACGTCTTTATGGATGGTTCGCCGGAACCTCTTACAGTCTTACTCCTTCCCAAATGGAAGATGCATGTGATTCCTCCAACCTGTTGTCGGGTTGTGAGTCTGCTCCACCAACGCATAAACATCATAAGCTTAGCAATGTTGAGTCTTCATCAAATAGGATGTGAGATAGTTTGGGGGAGATTTCTATGGGGGCTGGGAATTTGCAGGCTAAGAGGATCAGCTTTGAGGGTGCACTTGTTTTTTTTTTTTTTTTTTTTTTGATTTTGGGGGATGTTTTGTTTGGCCTTGTTTGTTTGGTTCTATTTTGCTGAGTCTTTGTCACGACCCGCCTTTTATTACAAATAAACTTCAAAATACCCTATATATTACACACTTCCATACCCCATTCCCTCAATATACAAATTTACAATACCAAAATAAAGTACCTCGCAATTCAAGTTCTTACAACCCAAAATAAAATTTTACAAGTCTAACAAGCCAAAAGTATACAAATATTCCATTACGCTCTTAAATAAAAGACTAGAACATATCCCATGATTCTTAAGCCTTCGGATCCACCTCTGAACCTGAAAAATTTGGGTTGCAACAACATGAGCCACAGCTCGAGCAGGAAATATGCTAAATGAAAAGATATGAACATGCAAAGCTTGATATACAAAATATGCTCTTTTTATATCCAAGTATTCAAAAGTTTTTCATACTTTCTTCTCTTTCAATATTCAAAACAATGCTTTTAAACTACTACTCAAATCAAGTCCCGAATAGAGAAAAGAACCCATACAAACCAATATGAAAAAAATGGAAAGCTCATATCGCATAGCCAACTAAATCGAAAGTCAAGTTTACTAAACACCAAGACATTAATATATATATGAGTTGCTCACCGATACAACCAACCAACAACTGTACTAGACGTCTCTAGCACGAGCACTTTACGGGCTACTAACCTGAAGGACGAAGCAACCTACCCCGCGTGGGTTTATGGACTTTCACCGACGGCGTCATATTTGACCCAAGTAGGTTTACGGACTTTCACCGACGGCGTCACAATTGACCCAAGTAGGTTTACGGACTTTCACCAACGGCGTCACAATCGACCCAAGTTTTCTGGTGATCCAACTCAAAATCCCAAAACTATCGTATTCCAAAATATCTCAAATACTTGGCCTTAAAGCCCAAATAAATTAAAAATTGGGATGAGTCTCTACAATCTCCCCACCTTAAGGAATTTCGTCCCCGAAATTCACCACGTAACTCAAGAAGAAAACAAGTTGGATACTTCAAACGTACTTCGGATTCCAACTCCCATATGGCTTCTTTGACTCTAGGACAATGTCACATCACCTTGAGAAAAAGAATGTTGTTCTCACGCAAGACTCGCATTCGATTTTCTAGAATTTTCACTAGTCGTTAGCTCTTCACAAAAGTTGTCATCCTCAATCTCGAGTTCTAAACATCAAGAGTTGTCTCCCTCAATCTGCATAGTTCTTGTAGTGACTTCGGGCGGTAATCATCCGTCGTCAAATTGAAGCAACCTTCTCGGTGGTCTCTCGCACTAAGTTTGGCCCTTAACCGTTGTCTTCCCAATCGGTCAAACAAATCTCCACTCTCCTTAGAAGTTCTGCCTCTCACATGGTGCCATGCCGATGCTCAATTGATAACTATTATCACAGGCGAACTCTACTAATGGCAAGTAATCCTCAAAAATCTCAAAACAAATCTAACGCTGTAGTTCATAACACAATATAATAAACACCACAATTCTAACTCAGGGCTCGACATAACCGACTGTATGACACTCAAATGATGTGAAAGTTTCAGTTCAAACGAAATTTATAGGATGAAATTAGGCCATCAAAGACAAATGATCCAACCGAGGAAATTGTGGAAGTGGAAACTAAGGTAGATGTCAAACTTGAAGTCGCGCCGGCCGAACGCACTTCAAATCAAACATCCAAGCTCAGTAACCCAACAAGGCTAATCATGAATTCAAAGAGAAGAACATAAGATACTCAACAATATTGGATGAACAAGTCAAAGCTCAACGGAGGCTAAATAGTGAACTTGGTTTACCAACTCTTAAGAATTTAGACACATCATCAAAATATGGAGGATTAACCATGACCTCAAGTCAAGAAAAAGGAACACCATTTTTGTTTCCGGCAAGAGAAATATATTGACTATAGAAGGAGCATACAATTACAAAGTAAATGCAATTTTCAAGTTGATGACAGATCGACACGTACAATAGGACAAGGCCAAAGCAAGCAAAGGGATTCAAGGCCAAGATTAGGAATGGGTAAGACTCCCTAACAAGTTTCATCAGAACAATCAAGGACAAACAAATTGCCTCCAAAGCCAAGAAACAACATTAAATCTTGACAGCAAGAAATACAGTAGTAGCGGCACGATCGAAATATGATAGCAGCAAAAATTAACAGCATTGAATACGATACCATCGAATTTGATTTCAACAAGTAGCAACATCAACACCACAACTTGAGAAAAAAAAATGCAATTGGGACTAATAATCACCAACAACAGTGACTGAGGAACCAAAACTAACTAATGAAATTGATACCAAAGTGCAAATGCATCAATAGTAGAATTAGAGTGAGAGGGCAAAAGTATATGCCAAAAGAAGAGCCATCAACAGTAGTAGCACGACCATAGGACATTGAGATAGCAAGGATCCAAATAACACAAGATAATCAAAGGAATGGCAGTTTGATAGCCAATTTAGATAATGAAAACCAAGACAGGTCAAAGATATGAAAGACTTCAGATCAAGGGAAACAAACTAAGAAACAAGTCACACAATTGAGACAAGAATCAACTAAGCCAAGGAAGAGGAAATATTGCAAGGGTTAGGACTTAGGGTGTCAAAATTATCAAACAACTCACACCCTTGCCTCTGTTCCATAAACCAACCCCTTTTTGTAACCTTCATCATATGCGGCCTTTCTGGCATTGTCGATCTCCGCCAAAGATTGACGGAGATTATCCTCAGCAGTCTCAAGCCTGCCCTTTGTTTCTGTGACCTCTGCTTTAGCTTTGTCTTTCTCTCTCTCCAGCCTCGAGACTGTTCGGAGGAGTCTCGTGTTGTCATTCAGTAGCCTGACTCTCTCTGCGTCAGCCTCTTGAAATTTTTGGCCTAGTGCCACCATTTTTTGAATAAACTGTACAATTGTCAAGTATGAGTTAAAGGAATTTTTTAACAACGACTATAATCAAGGTAAAGGCAAAGGGAGAATGTTTGGTCACCTTGATTCCACTGACGAGACCAGTGGACACAAGCCGATCAGCAGAGGATGAAGACTCTTTTTGCATATCTACGGGAAGTGATAGTCCCTGTGCCAGTGCTAGTGCAGTCTCAGAGGAGCTAGCACTGTCTCCAATATTCACTGGTCGGTCCCCCCTCATGAATTGAGGGGCCCAGACATCAGGAATAACTTGGGTGTTCGGCGCTGGGGTTTCCAATGGCGCTGAAGTAACTGGAGCGCCAGTGTCTCCGGCTTCTTCGCTCCGAGGACGTTGGTCCCGATGAGCATCAGCAACCTCGGTCGAACTATCTTGTTGCCGAGGAGAGGACGATCTCGTAGATCCCCCCCTATTGCGACGAGATCGCGGGGGAGCAACACCGGTCGATGCTACCCTATTGGCAGCACCACGACCTCGTGTGGAAACAGTAAGAAGAGTGCTAAAGTCGACGGGTTGTTGAGTCATCGTACCTTGGCTCAGGGGAGATCGAGAGTATCCAGAGGAAGAGGATTGGCTCGTGTCGCAGAGGGTAGAGGGCTGTTCGGTTTGGTATTCAGGGACGACTTGTCTTCGTATCGATCTCCTAAGCACCACACGTGTCTGGGGCACCCCTTCAGGGATCGTAACTTCACCTGACTGTCCGGCGAGGGTGACACCAGCTTGCAATCTCAAACTTCGTGGTTGCGGAGCTGTGGAAGTCGAGGCACCACTGGTGCTCGGGTTGGCTAACCTCCTGTCAATGAACCCCCTGTAGGCAGGATCATAGCCCAGCAGGACGTGTGTGTCACGACCACGCCCAGCCGTACGAGTACCAGGCTCTCCTGTATACCTAAGAATCCTGTTGATATCAGTTGTTCGGATATAGTTTGGCTCTCGTCTAGGGCGTTTGTTAGCGTTGTCCGCTGTACAAATGCAAACGCAAGTTAAAAACATAGAAATCAGCTAAGAGAAAGCAATACACGAATGAAGACGTATGAATGAAGCCCTAAGGGGGTGGATGACTCAAAACAATGAAATCCTAGTACGAGATACAGAAAGAGATTTGAGAAGTCTTACGATGGTTGCAGCAACGACGGAAGGAAGTACGGACGAGAGCTTCGAAGCGGCGGCTATGGCGGAAATGGTGGAGGAGGCTTTTGAGAAAAACTGAGGTTTAAATGTTTTGGGTGGAAACCCAAAAGGAACCCTTTCAGGGGTTAAAGGGCGAAAGACGGAGACGAAACGTCTCCATTTACGCCGTTACAAGTTAAAGTAACAGAAAGCAGATACCGTTCTGACGCCGTTTTGTACAACGTTAGTTTAAGACTAATGAAAGACATACGAAAAATGCCACGTGGAGTCATTATCCCGAAAAGGTATAATGATTAAGCCGCCAAAAGCATAAATGAGCATTGGTACTATGACCACATGGGGTCAGAAGGGTTCGACCCAACCTTTGTCCTTGAAAAACTTTACCTGTAACCCCCGAACAGTGGTCATAGGTAAAGCTGGGGAACAATTGTAGGGAGGTATTCCCAAACAAGTACAATTAGTCACCAGACACGTGATGTACATGGGCACGTGATAAGCAAGACAAGGCTTATCGCCGGGCAATAGATGAACGGCGATAAAAGGCCAGTGACACGCGAAGTCACTGGTCCATACAGTCTGTTCGGTTGAAAAGGACAAAAGACATGTGAAGTCATCAGTCCAAGTACAACAACAAGGACCAGTTGCACGTGAGGTCGTTGGTCCAGGAGGACTGTTGGCAAAGAGGTAGCAGAATAGTGGAAGAAGTTGCCCTAAATAATAACACGGCAAGAATGCTCCATTAGTCTCCAGAATGATAAGACTCCATAGAAGAATGGGATCCCAAGGATATAGGATCAATGCAAGAGACCCAACATGAATGGGGTATGCGGGTGATTAGGGGAAAGAGTCCCAGAAGGACTGAGAGTCCCAAAAAGGTTAAGCTATTATACAGATAAGGGAACGAGTTGCTCTAAGGCGTGAGGGAATAGGGATATTCCAGAATGGTAGTATTCTATAAAGGGATGAGATCCCGGGTATGAAGGATCGGGCATAGCTACCCAACGTGATTGGGAGGTTTGGTCAGTTACGGAAGAGAGTCCTGAACTGACTCTTTTGGTAAACTGATAACGAAAGAAGTGCCCAAGAGATCCTGGATTCCTGTACGTGATGAGAATCCTAGGATAATAAGGATGCTTGGTGAGCAAGCATCTATGAGTCTATAAATACAAGGTAAACCTGGAGGAAAAGGGGTACGCAATTCTTGGCATTCATCCTATTTTTCCTGCTGATAATTAGGGTTTGTGATTAGTACGTGATACTAACTTTGGCATCGGAGGGCCTTTGCCACGAGAGGCAAAGGTGCGCTCACCCCTTGTCTGTTTTGCAGATTAGGGTTCCGACGAAGAACTAGGGTTCCGGTGTAGAGGCACGTGAAGCCGTTTGCAGTTTGGTGCGTTCAGAGCACCAATTGTTTTCATCCCCCTACACCTAGTATCTAAACACATAGCATCCTAACATGTATTTTCATTCAGCACATAGTTAAAATACACATGTCATTCACTTAACACATAACTTTACCAATGTTATTAACTTACTCATAAACACCTAATCACAAAAATACTTTCATCTAGCAAGCAACGCTACAATCAAAGTAAAGTACCCATGGCCCTATGGTATTCTAACCTAGAGCTCCAAGCACATAGCCCAAAAACACAATTTAACAATAAGCACATATCACATCTAACATAATGAAAGGAGGTGCCCAAATGAGACTAAATCTCTTCCCATGGTTCCTAGGTATTCAAACCTAAAGCTTTGATACCATTCTATCATGACCCGCCTTTTATTACAAATAAACTTCAAAATACCCTATATATTACACACTTCCATACCCCATTCTCTCAATATACAAATTTACAATACCAAAATAAAGTACCTTGCAATTCAAGTTCTTACAACCCAAAATAAAATTTTACAAGTCTAACAAGCCAAAAGTATACAAATATTCCATTACGCTCTTAAATAAAAGACTAGAACATATCCCATGATTCTTAAGCCTTCGGATCCACCTCTGAACCTGAAAAATTTGTGTTGCAACAACATGAGCCACAGCTCGAGCAGGAAATATGCTAAATGAAAAGATATGAACATGCAAAGCTTGATATACAAAATATGCTCTTTTTATATGCAAGTATTCAAAAGTTTTTCATACTTTCTTCTCCTTCAATATTCAAAACAATGCTTTTACACTACTCAAATCAAGTCCCGAATAGAGAAAAGAACCCATACAAACCAATATGAAAAAAATGGAAAGCTCATATCGCATAGCCAACTAAATCGAAAGTCAAGTTTACTAAACACCAAGACATTAATATATATATATGAGTTGCTTACCGATACAACCAACCAACAACTGTACTAGACGTCTCTAGCACGAGCACTTTACGGGCTACTAACCTGAAGGACGAAGCAACCTACCCCGCGCGAGTTTACGGACTTTCACCGACGGCGTCACAATTGACCCAAGTAGGTTTACAGACTTTCACCGACGGCGTCACAATTGACCCAAGTTTTCTGGTGATTCAACTCAAAATCCCAAAACTATCATATTCCAAAATATCTCAAATACTTGGCCTTAAAGCCCAAATAAATTAACATTTGGGATGAGTCTCTACAGACTTTGTTTTGATTTGTTGGGTAAAATTGTATTTTGGTTGCTGCTTGGGGCTGTTTCTATGTTCTGTCATCGACTAACTGTACTATTTATTAGAAATCTATAATTATGGGTGGCAAATTGAACCCAAACTCATCAACTAAAAAATAGATCCAACTCAATCCATTTATAAGTTGGGTTAGAATGGGTCTCAACCCATTTAATCCATCTATTAATGGGTCTCAATTGGGCATTAATTGAGTTAACTTAAATGACCCAATAAAGCATGCATATAACCCACTAACAAAAAAAAAAAAAAAACAATGGAATGACTCCAGTCCTCTTAGAGTTGCTCTAAGTACGTTAAATTGACATTACTTTGGAACCAAATTGAGCGTCAACAAGTCTCTTGCACAGAAAAATAGCCCCAAACAAACACAATTATTCCAAGTCTCAACAAATAAAGCATAATAACTGCATTTATATCAAAATTATCAATAATCAAGAATTCTTCACTTTTCACTACGATTTTGAGCAACAAAATGGAAGGATTTGCGAAGACTGACGTACCATGCGAAAGAGCTGGAAGTCTCAACAACGTCGGAATCTGTAACGCCCGATTTTTCTAACATCTTCGAAGGCTTTAAAATAATAAAATTTTATTGAAATAACTCCAGAGCGACTCTAGTCTTGATACAAATTCCGAGCATACTCGATTTCTGCCCCTAGTATTCCTCCTGTGGCCAACTGCTCCTCCAT
Organism: Rhododendron mucronatum var. ripense; assembly: GCA_019656295.1. Lineage (NCBI taxonomy): Eukaryota > Viridiplantae > Streptophyta > Magnoliopsida > Ericales > Ericaceae > Rhododendron > Rhododendron mucronatum. The sequence goes on from BPLT01000001.1 coordinate 11,509,732, forward strand.
TGAATCCTGCACCCTCTGACAAATTGATCTCCGGAGCAACTGATTTATCAGGATATAGACGTATCCGTGAGTTATAAATCACCCAGTAAGATAATCCAACCAACCACCCCTCTTACATTACAACTAGCAGGTAACAATATATCATCAATGTAGAAAAAGTAAAACACACATAAATTTATTCATTACTTTGTCCAATAGCCTAAGAAAAAGAAAAGCTAGTCACGCTCGGACCATAATTAGGGTTTGCCTACCTTAATCACCACACCAAGATCACCACTGAACTCTCGTTAGTTCTATCATCACAAAAACATCACTAGGCCATCCGCCAGGTTTTATCATCAAAATATCACTGGAAAACCTGCCAGGTTTTATCATCATAAAATATCATTGGACCACATGCCAGGTTTTATCATCACAAAACATCTCTGGACTATTCGCCAGGTTTTATCATTACAAAAACATCATTGGGCTACCTGCCAGGTTTTATCATCTCAAAATATCACTGGACTACATGTCAGGTTTTATCATCACAAAACATCTCTAGACTATTCGCCAGGTTTTATCATCACAAAATATCACCGGGCTACCTGTCAGGTTTTATCACCTTAAAACATCACTGGACTAGCTACCCGCCAGGTTTTATCATCACAAAACATTACTGGACTACCCACCAGATTTTATCATCACAAAACATCACTGGGCTGCCCGCCAGGTTTTAAATCACACTGGACAACCCGCCAATTTCAAATCACATCACTGGACTACCCGCCAGTTTCAAATCACTTCACAAAATTCGCCTACAGGCATCTTCTAACATCTCTTTCCCCTAAATAACCATGGCCTAGTAACGTCTATGTGAAACCCTACTCGTAAGTCACCTCATGTTTCTAGGGTCCAATCTAGTACAATAAATCAAGAGACGGAGCAATATACAAATAATCACAATGATAATTGAAATAAACAATAAGCGTAGAAATCACGTAACCTTTTATGAATGGGCCATTGCCCTAAATCTCGTATGACCAAGAAGTTAATAATAATGAAAAAAACTTTTATCTAATGAAAGTTTTTATAAAAAAAAAATAAGTCTAGGCTTGTATTAATTTTATTTAAGAATTTAGATAGATTAATAAATACAATAAATAAATAATAATATTAGAAATAAAAGCATGACCTTAAAAGGATTCCTACGATCCTACGCAACGTGATCAAGTGTCAAAATCGAGTCCGAAAGGTCGCAAGATTATTTTAAATAAAGATATTATCAAGAGTCATTGAAATTAAAGTAATTAGGTAATAAATAATCTAATAAATAATATATATTGGGGTGAACAAGGTTTTATCTTAGAAGTATAAGGAGTCAAAAAAAAAAAAATCGGGCATTAATAACATGGTTTATAAGGTCGTAAGGTAATTTTGACTGGAAACATTGTAAAAGAAATAATAAATAGTGAATTAAATAAAAAAAAATATGAAATTAACAAGATATCATTTTTGAGGTGCGAGGAGTCCAGAAAAAACAGTTTGGGTGTTAAAAGCGTTGTTTGGAAGGTCGCAAAGATTTTTCGTTTGCAAAATCTTGAAAGATAACGAATAAATAATTAATAAATTGATAAATAAATTTAAAAATATGATATTAACAAGGTATGATCTTTGAAGAGTGACGAGTCTAGAAAAACTAGTCCGGGTGTCAAAAATGTTGTTTGGGAAGTCGCAAAGTGGTTTCGAAACAAAACAGCACTTGCCGCAAGGTCTGGCCGATCTGACCTTGAGCCCCGTAAGGTTCAAGGCCTGGTTCTTGCGGCTGAAGCAACCTTAAGGTTGCGGCCACAAGGTTGCTGCCAGGTTTGGTTTTTCTCGTCGTTTTGCTTCGATTTCGATGCAAGCTCAAAAACATTTAATTATACTTAGAGAAGAGTTGGAATGGATTATAATACCTCGGTTTGGATCGAATTGAATCAAAAAGGTAAACGGGGATGAGCTAATTAATTAAATTGTTTTCTCTTTTCTCCACTCTTTCGTACCATACCATATTGGAGTACTTTAATTTTTCATTAAACTTCTATACTGCCAACTATTTACAGACAATGTGCTAGCACATGTAATGGGACCGAAGCCGCCACCACCACCACTAGTGGAAGAACACTAGCTACTCCAGTATTGATATTTCCTTTCCACAATCTCAAAAGCCACACACGTCTTTTTTTTCCTTTTTCTGTTTTGTTCTTCTGTCAGTGTCTTTTTGGTTTTCTCCGGTTGGTTTCTTCAGTCCGAATTTGTATCGATCTAGTTTCCCCAAATCCGGTGGGTGGTGATGGTGGGTAAATAAGTTTTGTGTGTTGTTTGCTACTGTCTCTCGTTTTTCTGGAGTGGTGTAGTGTGGTGGCTGGATAGAGTCGGTGTTCGGCGCTTAATCCGGTTGCTTGGTGGTACTGCGGCAGTTGGAGTGGGTGTTGGTGGTGACTACTAAATAAGGTTCCGAGGCATGGCCCTAGGCCATGATTCGTCGTCAGCAGAGGGGGTGATCGGCAAGGGAGCTTCCACGGCCATCGGCGCCTTGTGTCAGGTGATTGGAGATCCTGTCCAGGATTCCTACTTCGATCTCCGTGTCCGGAGCCTGTTGTGCCAGCGTACGCTTGCCGGAGATGTTTTATCCATTACTTCAGTTCGAGATCAATCGGTACCTCCATTGTCGGCATCGGGTGGTTCCTTTCGGCTGGAGGCGGCCGGCGTGCTTTGTGGATTCCATCCACTGTGGTCGTGTTTATCTTTCTTGTCTGTTTATTACTTCTGTTTTCATCAACTTGTATAGATTATCTCTGATAAGGTTCCTTTATTAGGCTGGGGCGTCTAGTGGTTAAATGGTTGGCCCCTTGTGTCCTGACCTATTGTGGCAGTGAGTCGTGCATAGGTCTAGTTACCAGCTTTGCGGTTTATCGCTGCTCCTGGGTCACCTGTGCTTAGTGTTTTTCCTTCGGTGATGGTTTTGGTGTAGGTCCCCTTTCTCTGTAATTGGATGGATTTGCTGTATTAAGTCTATTTTGGCTGTTAATGAAATGGATTTTAGATAAAAATAAAAAAAAAGTTGTTTCAGCAATTTAAAGCATAAAAACAAGAAGTTGGTCCCTTTTCTTAAAAATAATTTTGTGTCCGGCCCAATGCATCGACTTTTTATACAGCAAAACAACAATACACCTGTAAAATGACGAGTCATTACATTTCCAAATTTTAAGTCATACAAGGTGGCGATTCAATCTGGGTGTCTCAAACTCTCTCTCTCTCTCTCTCTCAAACCCTAAAGAAGCCACCGCCGCTGGCTCCCTCCTTCCCTTCCTCCCTAGGGTTTTATGCCCCAATGGGTGACGGGAGGGGAGGGATTTCTTCCCCTCATGGGGTTTTTCCATCTTCCGATCCTAGATCTCTGAGATTTTCTCTTCTTCCCCCTTCACCCCATCCTTCACCCCCCCAAATTAACCACCATTCGCCGCCCCTGTTGGTAGTTTGTCCGATGCATCGACCCGCCACTGCGTGCTCAAGCCCCAATTTGTATGGAAGTAACGACAAAGAGTCTACCACGTCACTTGGGCCTAATATATATTGAATGACCTATATCCACTTAAAGGCTAAGCCTTATAAGTGGTGAGCCATCCAATTGTATATTAAGATCCAACCAATTTTCTATTTATCCGATGTGGGACTTAACGTTCACACATGTTCTAACAAATCTCCCCCTCATTTGTGAACCGAACATTGAGCCTTAATCTCTCTCTACATCCAAACTCCCCCTTGATTATGATATACAACTCTTAACCCTATCTTCTAAACGGGGCTTATTCTACACCCACTCCATCGATTCAAAGTCATATCAATTGGAAGCCAACATGCCTAGTCACCGGCACTATGTTCCCCGACGAGAACTCCATTGAGAGCCAATGTGCTCATTAATTCAATAGCACCATGCTCCCCGACGAGTCAACTCCATCGACAATGAGCCATCCAATACAGCACTCCAACATCAAGCCACCTTACTTCATCGAGAGTCACCTTTGGATTTTATACCGCTCCACGAGTGTCTTCTGTGCAAACCCATTCAATGGTGCGCTGAGAGTCTTCCCATAGATCATTAGCCATCGGCTCTGATACCAATTGTTAGGAGTTTGTCCGATGCATGCTTGGCGATTTCCTAGTCCTAGTTAATGAGTTGCCCTAAGCGTAGGGCGGAAACCGACGTAGCACAATATCCGATAAGTCCGGAGTCGAATCCATAGAGACAGTGATGTGTGCTGACTAAAAACTCAGGTTGTTATTGTTTCAACTGGCTCTTAGGTAGCCATCCCATGACAATTGATTGAAATTAACTAAAAGCTAGGAAAATATTTATTCTTTTCAAATGATTAAAAGGAGGTACGGTCATAGAATTCATAGCATTTGTAACTAGTCCGAATTAATCTGCTCAAATTGATGTTCTTAAAAACATTCAATTTTAGATTGAAAAAGATACCCCGTAAGATACGAGACCTTAGGGTCGCCGTTTACCCATGAGTAGTGGAGAATAAGTTTTGGTCTCCCATTCCCCCGTTACATGGGCTCCGACAATGTCCGAATTCGTCTAACGAATGTTCTTTACTAACCCAAAATGACTTTTTCTATATTGTTTGAAAATAGGAGTAGTGCTCGAACTGGTCATGATGTGCTAATCACTCTGCGACCCTACCTATATGACTACTCACTCATTATCAAGCAAAAAATAAAAAAAAAAACCTAATTTGAAACATGCTTCTATTACGCGAGATGGAAAATAAACAAGAAATATAAACTAATCAAATACTAGCGAATAACTTTTATTAAGAATGGAAATTAAAACGAATTACGAGAATGCGAGTAATTGAACAAAGTTTCAAAACTTAAAAGGAAAAGAAACTCAAAAGAAAAACTCTTGGAACAAAAGTGACTGTCGTTCTTCAATTTCGTCCGTGGAAAAATCCCGTCATTCGTTTCCCTTTCGAATAGTGATCGGCTCTCCTTTATAAGCTGCTGCTGTAATGCCTCAAAAAACCCCCATTTTCATTCTCTAGTCAAAGCTGTGGACTATGCCCATTAGACCTAATTCTCTTGCTTGGTCCAAGATTAGGGTGTTCCACTTTTGAGAAAAAGTAACTTTGAAAAAAGGAAGGTAATTTCAAGTTTAAAAATTATGTATTTACGCAAATAATTTTTCTACCACTATGAATTTTATTTGATAGATCTCATTGAGATCTTTTAAACAGTGCAAACAAAATTAAAAAATTATTTTTTATTTTTCATTATATTTGAGTATGAAATTACATTCTTTTTGAAAAAGAAGGTTTAGAAAGAAAGCGGAACGGGAAGTCAGAATATGAAGTAATAAATAGTAGCGCTTTTGGCCCACCAAAAACATGTATAACTTGTATTGTTTTGCTACCAATAACACCTCCACGATCACATGCACAATAAAAACATTTTTAAGGTCCAATCCTTGTTGCTCTAACCATGACTAGGAATGTATTCTAATATATTCTCCAAAATACCTACAATACAAAAATCAAGCATTAAGTTCCGGAGTAACAATATAAACGGACTTAGCAAGGATAAATTAGGGGGCGCGTATGTAAACATTTACGCGCCTATTAATGCATCGACCTGCCACTGCGTGCTCAAGACCCAATTTGTATGGGAGTAATGACAAAGAGTCCGCTACATCACTTGGGCTCAATATACATTGAATGATCCATATCCACTTAAAAGCTAAGCCTTACAAGTGGTGAGTCATCCAATTGTATATTAAGGTCCAACCAATTTTCTATTTATCTGATGTGGGACTTAACATTCACACATGTTCTAACAGCCCCTCCTCCACCTCTTCCGTCGTGTATCCGACGACTGTTCGACGTAGTGCTTTGCAGATCATGGTCGTTGGAAGCGTCTTCCCTTTGCCGGAGTGGGAGATTTAGGTTGGTGGATAAAATCTACTCCGATACGCTGGACTCCGTCCCGTTCTATTAGTACTGGTTTTTCTTTTTTTCTAGTTATCTTCTTTGGTATCCTCTATGTGGGATTTCTCTCCATTTGTGGGGCGTCTTTCACCGTTGTGTGGGTGTTTTTGGTTGTATTATGCAGTGCTCCATTTCTTTGAAGAGATGGGTTTAGTTGAAGTTGGGTGTAGTTTTTGGACTAAGTCTCCTCTTATTTGGTTTCTTTTTTTTTTTTGCTTGCGAAAGAAACTTTTACAAATCTCGAAAGATTACATCGAGGGTGAACATCGAAAGCACACGATGCTTACAAGATCAGACAAAGAAGAAAAAAGAGAGAAACACTAAAAATAAGCATCCAACAGAGAGTTGAATGGATCACCTGACACACTTCAAATACATATTACAATTTCACCTTTCTAACTCCATCAAGAAAACCTTTAAAATCCTCCACAGTATATACCTTGATATCGAACTTCACCATAATCCACATCGCAACTCTGGTTTTGATCACCTCATGATAAGCGCCCGATAATGCAATAGATGGTGCGCTAGTTATCTAATTTTAGTTGATTTTATCGTTAATTTAGTTGTTTTTAATTACTTTTACTCGTAAGGTTTGTTTTTAGTGTTTTCAGGTAAATTATGTGAATAAGGCATGTTTTGACATCATGGATGGCCCGAGTGCGTCCAAGTACCTGAGGAACCAATGAAGACCCTATCGGTCCCTGAAAATCTGTCTAAGTATGTAAAAATCAGTTTTCGAAAAAGTATCGATTTTCGAAATAAAAAATGACGGTAATTGATTCTTGAATTTTTCTAAGAGCAACTTCAAAATTGCAAGGTTTGATTCAAAGATTAAGGTCATGTTTTGAGCCATTTATTCGATAGAAAAATGTGTTGTTTTCTATTTTACACTAAAAGCTGGGGGTCAACATTTTGATTGGATTGAAATATCAAAATTCTGGTAATGCCATTGTTTTCAAATGGGGGTACTTTCTTATTTTCATTAAATAAATTAAAGTAAAGAAAAGGTAAAAGAAAGGTTTAAAATACAATCTTTACTTAAGTTTAGAGAATGAAAATAAGATGCTGTGAAAGCTGTTGGGTGCTATGGAAGCTGCTGGGAGCTGTGAAGCTGAAGTACTTAAGCTAATGGGCTCGGCATCGATGGGAGAAAAGAAGTTACATCGATGCCGAGGGGCTTATCCAGGAAGGCTGCTAATGTGCTTGGCATCGATGGGAAGTATCATGTTGCATCGATGCCGAGGCCTTTAGCACAGCAATCTAAGCCTTCCTCGATGACGAGAGCCTCAGGAGCTGATTTGTGAAGCATCTCGCGGAATATTCCGTGCGCGATTGAAGCCGATATAATAGGAGTGATGTCATTTGGTTGAAAAAACAAGTAGAATAGATTGAATTGTACAACTTTAGATCTAGGATTAGATTTCCTTGCATTTTTTAATTGTTCTTGAGTATTCTTCATTTCCAGCTTTTTAATATTTTAGTTTCTACTTTCATTAGTTAGTTTTTGATATTATCATCTTCATTAAAGTTGTAGACAATCTTCCGATCTATCATAATCTCTAGTTTATTTCAAGTCTTGCTATTTCATTATGTTAGTTAGATTTTTGCTTGCTCTTATCTCTCTAGATATGTGTGAGTAGTTTTCAAGGGTTAGGTCATGGTGTGATTAACACCTCATGGCTTGAGTAAAAATTGCGTTTTTCACCAATAAAGTTTTAAGCTTTGATTCGAAAATCGATGTGGGGTTCGGATTTGTTTGACAAATTGCTAAGATGTTAACCTCTTTGATCATGTATAGGTAAGAGCATCGCCTACTTACCACACATGATGCTTGGAGCTCTGTCACTCGAGGTGTTTGCCAAATGAATTCTAGAGCTAGCTTGGTAATCAAATCATTTTATCTTCTGGTTTAAGAACCTTAATTGAGTATCTTAAACCGTGTAATTGGGTGAAAAATGTGATTTAATTTGAGTCGTGGGTGTTAGTTATTTCTAGACCTAACCTGTTTTTTATCCTAGTTAATTCGCTTTTAATTTAGCCTTTTTATTTTTCACCACTTAAAGTAAAACAAAGTTAGCTGTCTAAAGGCCGAAAACCTTTCCTACATCTATAAATCCAGCAAAGCCATATAATTATTCCCTCGAGTACGATCCTGGTCTTCCGGATTATTATGCTTCAATTGGACGCTTATACCCTACGCTTGGGGTGATCTTATTCCTTATATCAGAAAGAAACGAAGCATCTCACCCACTTGCCCTACTCCTGTCGAAGCATTATTGAACACATAGTCATTCCTCGCCAACCACAATGACCAAATTGTATCAAAGAATGTTGTTTCCCACAAATGATTCTCCAAAATTTTAAAACTATTGTCAAACCACCAAGTAAAGAGAGCATCAAGAGATTGAGGACACACTCATCTTACATGCCACCAATTCAGGATCAAAGACTAAACATCCCATGAGAATTTACATTGTAAAAAAAAGTGCTGGGGTGTCTCCAAATGCATAGAACACAACGGGCAAAGTGCTGAATTGCCTTCAAGGATCATGTTTCTACTTTGAACCACAGATCTAGTAGCCATTCTGAAGGGCCATCCACGCAAAAATCTCCACCTTAGGAGGGCTGAGATTTTTCCAGATTGATTTCATCGAGAAACAACCATCAGAGGTCCACCTCCATTTCAACAAATCGCTTTTAGAATGATCCAAAGTCATTGCATGAAGTCTTTGTTGTAAATCCTTCAGTTATTGAATTTTCCAATCATTCCGAATTCTTCGGAATAGCAGATTCCAATTCCCCACTCCACTACCACCTTTCACGACACTGATCATCTCATTTTTTTTGCAATGACTTAAGGTAAAGACGTGGGAACTCCTCCTTAAGAGTAGTGTCCCCATCCACGTGTGGTGCCAAAAGGAAATTTCCTGTCCGGAATGAACCTGCCGTCTAAAACCTTCTTGGATAATAGTCCTAATACACGAGGATGCCTCCCCTACCGAACAAATGTCCCTCCAAATATTCGAAACCACGCTTGACACAGGCAAACTGGGTAACCAACAACCTTGCTCCAGGTTGTATTTACGTTTAATAACCTTCACCCAAAAGGAATCATTGTCCTTATAGAACCTCCACCACCACTTGGCCAAAAGAGCAAGATTTTGAGTAATCAAATTCTTCACTCCTAACCCACCATATTCCTTCTTTTTAGAAATCATCTCCCATTTAACCAAATGAAGCCTTTTCTTGTCCACCGTATCGCCCCAAAAGAACTGTCTTTGGATTTTCTTTAACCTCTTTGCTACCGAAATTGGCATCTTGAAAAGGGACATGAAGTAGATGGGTAAGCTGCCAAGGGAGGAATTAATTAAAGTAAGTTTACCTCCAGAAGAATTATTACTACGCCACACATATAGCCTCTTTTCCATTCTAGCAACCACCAGATCCCACGTTTTGTTTCTAGAGGGGTTAGTGCTTGACTGATTCCTAGACCTAAAATAATGGGTTGCCCCAAGCGTAGGGCTGAAACCGATGTAGCACAATGCTCGGTAAGACCGGAGTCGAATCCACTAAGGACGGTGAAGTGTGTGCTGTGAAACCTCGGGTTGTAGAATCAAAATTAGCTCTTAGGTTGCCACCCCTTGTTGGTTTGATTGAGAGATTAACTAAAACTAATAACTTGTTTGATTTTTCTGATAATTAAAAAGGAGGTATGGTCGTAGGGTTCGTAGCACTCGTAGTCAGTCCGGATTAACCTGTTCCATTCAGTGTTCTTAAAAATATTCAACTTTAGTTTGAAAAAGATACCCCGCAAGATGCGGATCCTATGGTCGCCGTATACCCATGCGCAGCAGGGAATGAGTTTTGGACCCTCATTCCCCCATTCACATGGACTCCGACAATGCCCGGATTCGTCCGCGGGAAGAATTTTTCCAATCAAAAATCGTTTTTTTCCATTATTTGAAAATATGAGCAGTCCCCAAACTGACCACGGTGTGCTAATCACCCCGCGACTCTACCTGAATGACTACTCACTCATTATTAAACAAGAAGCAAAAAAAAACCCTAACTTGCCTCATGCTTCTATTACGTGAGAAAAAATAATAAACAAAAGATAACAATTAATTGAATACCAACGAGCAATTTTAATAAAGAACAGAAATCAATACGAGTTACTGGTGTGCGGAGATCTGAACAAAACTTTAAAAACTTAAAAGAGAAAAACAAAGGTTTGAAGAAATCAATATTGTAAAATAAAAGTCGGAGTGTGTACTGAAAATAGGCACAGTGGGGGAAATAGCAACCCCGTTCTCTCTTCTTTTTTATGTTGTGCGTGCCACCCAAGAAGATGTCACCGCAGCCTCTTCTTTTGTTTTCGTCCGTCTGGCGAAAGTGATACCAATCGCTGCCTCGTTCTCTGTTGTACCGTCCAGAAAAAAACAAGTGATCCCTTTGAAACCCTTTTTTTTCCTTTATATATTGAAACACCCCCGTGTACCTCATGGGCCCACCTTGTTAAAACTGTCAAGTCAATTTCCTCTTCCATGTTTTGGTCCAAGCCCGGCCAATTAAGTCATAACCCAATTAAATTAGTTGCAAACCCAATTACTTGCAAACCCATCACTGAAGTCATGTGTCGACAACATGTGCTTGTGCCCATTAGATTTGTCTTTGCTTAATTGCCTCATCAAATCTTGTACTCTTCAATTCCAGACTAGCTTGGCACCAATTAAATTTCAGCTGCGGAAGTATTGAACACCATTTAATATTTTCATTTTGCACTTTTCGTACCAAATCCTCCAAATACCTACAATACACAAATTAAGCATTAAGCTCTGAATAATAATAAAAATGAGACTTAACAAAGATAAATTAGGGGCGTTAATGTGAACATTTACGCGCCTATCAGTTAGCACCCAACAGCAAGCCCAAGTACTTGATTGGCAACTGATCAACTTTGCACTCCATAATCCGAGCTAGGGAGATGACATCCTGATGAGGAATGTTCACTCCACACAGTGAACTTTTGGAGAAATTAATCTTAAGTGCAGACATGAGTTGGAAGCATTTAAGAATTCTTTTGACATTGGCCATCTCTCCCCTGCCATTGGTACAAAACATAATCGTATCATCTGCAAACTGTAGGTGTGAGACTATTACCCCATTAGCCCCAATTCTTACCCCTTTAATAACATTCAGCTCTTTAGCTCTTTCCAGCAAGATGTTTAGCCCTTCAACAACTATGTTGAAAAGAAAAGGGGACAATGGATCCCCTTGACAAAGGCCTTTTTGAATATGAAATTCTCTTGACGGTGAGCCATTGATCAACACTGACATTGATACCGAAGACACACACTCCTTCATCCAATGACACCAGTTTTTCCCAAATCCCATTTTAGTCAGAAGATCTAAGAGAAATCCCCAATTGACGCAATCATAAGCTCTTTCAAAGTCAATTTTGAGAATAAGGCCCCCTTGAGAACTATTTTTCCAACTATGAATAGCCTCATTTGCTATAAGCACTCCATCCAAAATCTGTTTGCCCCCAATGAAAGCTGCTTGGGACTCCCCAATTACAGATGGTAAGAGAATTTTTAATCTATTAGCCAATACTTTGGAGAGCACCTTATAGACCCGACCCACCATGCTTATGGGTCTATATTCTTTAAAAGATAAAGGACAATCAACTTTAGGAATGAGAGAAACAAAAGTTGAGTTGATACCTTTTGAGAGTTTGCCGTTAGAATGAAATTCAGCAAAGAATTGCAGGAGCAAACCCTTCATGAATTCCCATCCTTTCTTCACAAAGGAAAAATTAAACCCATTTGGACGGAGCCTTTAAATTGCTGCATTGCTTCAGGGCATCCAAGATCTCCCCCTTTTCAAATAATCTGCTACAATGAAGTGATTTATCCGGAGCTAATTTCCTTTGGAAAGTTCCCCCTAGCATTGGTCTAGATGCTTTTTCCTCATGAAAAATCCTCCTGAAATGATCAATTGCTGCCTCTTTAATATCCTTGGGATCTTCCAACAGTGTACCATTCACCTTTACTGAGCCCACCATGTTTCTCCAAAACCTATTGTTCGCAATGGCTTGGAAGTATCTAGTGTTCTTATCACCCAATTTCATCCAGTTCACTCTCGATTTTGTCTCCACAAGGATTCTGTCAATCGGGAAAGTCTCCAAAATTTTGACTTGGACTTACACCTTGAGGCTCTCTCATCTGCACTGAGCTGTCTCTCCTCAGTAATCAAGTCAAACTGATGGAGTTCTGCTTCTGTTATCTGTAAGGCTGAATTTACATCCCCAAACTCCTCTTTGTTCCATACCTTAAGCTTCTCTTTGATAGCCCTACATTTCGGCAAAATCATGTAACCAGCCCATCCACTCACTTGCGTATTCTCCCAAGTGTCCTTAGCAATAGCCATGCATTTCGGATTCAACAACCAAATATCCATAAATCTGAAGGGTTTAGGGCCTCAATCAGTGCCATCATCTAAGAGAACGATCGGGCAATGATCCGAGATTGGTCTATGAAGCCCCCATTGGAGAACCTTGAATTTCTTCATCCACTACGGTGATATGAGGAATCTATCCAAACGACTGTGAATTGAATGGTCTTGATAGTTTGTCCATGTGAACTTCCTACCCAACATTGGTAGATCAATGAGCTCCATATTATTACAGAATTCCAAAAAATCTTTCATTCCTCTTTCCAACCTTTGACAGCCCACCCTTTCGGTAATAGCTTTAATTTCGTTAAAGTCTCCCCCCAATACCACGGTGTAGGAGAGTTAATTTTTAAACCTAACAGCTCCTCCCACAAAATTCTTCTATTAGCCACATCATTAGGCACATAAATATTAATCAAAGTGCAAGGAAAAACATTGTAAATCACACCCTGCAGCATAATAAACGATCTATGGGTAATTACATTGTCAGCTTTGAAAAATTCTTTATTCCATATCACTAATAGACCTCCTGAAGCCCCTATTGCACTTGAGCAGGCAAAATCAAATTCCCCACGGGCCCAGATTTTCTGAATTGCAAAAACGTCTACGTTCTCCAATTTTGTTTCTTGAACAAACACTACATCAAGTTTTCTTTTTTTGATTAACTTAAAAAGGAACCACTTTTTTATCGAACTCCCCAAACCACGTATATTCCATGAGATAATCTGCATTAAAGAATTAAACCCAAAGACATACTGTTGGGGATTTGTATTTCAAAAACATAAATTTTAGTGAAGTTTCACTAAAAATACAAAAGAATCAATTTTTTTTGAAATCAACCACATCATTTCCTATACAGGAAGATTTTACCTGCTTACCAAAAGAAAAAAAAAACATGTGTTTTTAGCTTGCTAATTGATTTTGATTGATTTGCTTAGAGCCTTGATTTACGTTAATTGATTGATTCTACTTTCCAAATTGTTTTCTTTTCTCACCTATAAAATGGGCTCTTTTCTAATCTTTCAAACACACCGAAAAAACCATTTTCATATACTGAGTTCTAGAGAGCAAGAAAGGTTGATTGTGTTTTGTATTCTTCCGTCTTCTTCCGTGCTAGGAAGATCGAGACAGAGGCTGTATTCTGGGCTGTTTTATCTTGGAGGCAGCGTGGCTGTTACTACTTGCACAGAGAGGGCGGAGCAGCGAAACGTCTTAAAGATAGCGACTTAGTCTCGACTCAACCCAAACAGCAACTAACACGATTTCTGGTATTTGGTACTTCCATTAACAGATTGTGAGGTAAACGGTTCCATACTCTCCATCCTTTACAATATTCAACACACACACCACAACCGAGAATGGAGGGCTCTATCCTCCAGCTTCTCTCTCAAGCATGAGAGAGTATTCCTGAGATTCAATTTCAATCATAGTGCGAAGAATTACCTCATCATTAAGGATAAAGTTTCTTCTTGATGTATTGTTTCTTGAATCTATAATCTCTGTTATAGTTTTAGAAAAAAAATAAGTTAGAAAAAAAAAGGATCAAAGTCCACTTTGACCCTCTGTGGTTATCGCCATGTGTGGATACCCCCCTCATGGTTTAAAAGTGAGCACATAACCTACCCGTGGTTTCTAAACGGGGGTCCAACGCTTACACCGTTAACGGAAAGGATGAAATGTCTAATGTCGCGCCCTCGATTTTCAACATAAATAAATAATCCGTTTTAAATAAAAGTCCTCGCATATCATTAATAATATCCCAAAAGAGTTCCCACCTGTTTCATTTTACAAACAAATCCCCAAGTTTAGACATTCACACCTGTGGCATCACGGCCCAAATTAATTTATGTACAAGTACGAACGAATTAAAAATATTACAAATGATAAGTCAAAAGGATTGAAATGATAAGTTACATATACATCTCTGTCAAAATAAAGTTTATACAAAGATGCATAGCTACATGAGGTTAGCTTCCAAAAAGTCTTTCATTCCCAAGCACACATTGCTTACGAGCTATTGTCCAGCGTTTTGACCTGAAAAGAAAGATTAGTTTGAGCTACACTAGCCCAGTAGGAAAATCTTTACCAACTTTGTATGAAAACATGATGATAAGTGCAATGACGGAAAACAGGAAGGTGTAGCTCAAACGACGAAATACAATCAACTCAACGATATGTCAAACATTCAAAGCGATCATTCTAAGATATGCTAAAATCACATTATGCCATAGGGTTCACAACACTCATGTAAATAACAACCTTGACACGACTCACTATCCCGAATCTCCATCATCGACATTCCCACCCCTTGCGTTGTCGTATAATACCACGAGAGTCACCGTATTACCACCCTTAGCATTACGAGACCATATAAATCATCGTATTACCACCCCTTGCGTTACGAGACCATATAAGTCGTCGTATTACCACCCCTTGCGTTACGAGACTTCCTAAATCAACCACCGACCCAAACAACTATTTCCTCAATCAACCTACAAGTTAAAGCTTTCTTATAACTTCATACATTCAATAAATATGCCACGACATGCCAACAATATCACAAATATGCGACAAACGTTCACAAGTATTATTCAATCACAAATTGCATGAATATTCACAAGAACTGCCAATCGATAGGAAGTATTTAAAGAAAATTTCAACTAAGCAATTCCTTATGTGTTCCTCACTAATGGAAGGCCAATGGGTCAATAATGTCATCCACTAATCATAGGAAGTCGTGATAACAAAACAAGAATCATTGGAGTAGCCAAAGGAGGTTGGGAGGTTGACACACCCCCACTCTAACAGTCATAACTTTTTGTGTACTTGAAGTTCTTATGTGATTTTGGTGGCAATGGAAAGCTGACTTCAAAACCTTCGAATCGATATAAGATTTGCATGAAACGGACATCGGACGAAGAAGTTATGGCCGTTTGAAGTTGAGCTAAAACTCAAAAGACGGGCAGAACTTCCAGAGAGGGGAGGGATTGATCCCCCCATCACCAGGGATCGATCCCTGGGCTTACTGGACCAGAAAACAAAGGGGGATCAATCCCCCAAGTTTAGGGATCGATCCCTAAACTATTTGGGCGATATTCTGCAGATTTCGACGGCGATCGAGATGAACAAAGGGAGGTAAACCAAGCTCGATTCTTGCATCAAATCATCATATAAACATATAAAAGAGGTAAAGAAGTCCCTACCTCGCGACGATAACCAGCCCTAACCACTTCGAACCTCAAAGCTTCGATTCAAGCTCAACCCAAGGAACTCCAAGCTTGAGAACGCGAATGGAAGGTTGGAGGGAGGTTGTTTCTTAAAGATTTTGAGAGATGGAGTGGAGTTTTGTGTGAGATGCCGGCTAGAGAGAGAGAGGACGGGTGAGAGAGAGAGATTTGGGGATGAAAAATGATCCCCTACACACACACACCCACTATTTATACTCCTACATTTTCAAATCACACCAACACACCCTCAAGGCTCACTTCTTTCACTTTGGTCCTCTAATCAAATAATCACCAATTAAAATCATATATCCCCCAATTAGTGATTTAATAAACTTTTCAATAATTTAAGAAATACGGGTCTTTACATCTAATATGCCCTTGTATGTATATAACTATACACACAGAGTTTTGCCTTTCAAAAAAATTAGGTTTTGCCTTTCAAAAAATTGAACAGAGAGAGAGATAGGTCGAGGACACCGTGGGGGAATCTAGGGATGGGTAATGCAAGGCTATAGTTGTAATCCAGGGATGGGAATCACCACCATGGGGAATTTGGGGATGGGGGAATCTGTAGTTGATTGCACTGGTGGGTCGGCGTTGGGAGGGCGGGATCCAAGACGGAGTCGAGTTGAAGCGAGGTTTGTACCGATTCCGGCGATGTCAAACCCTCTCAAAAAACCAGAAGAAATTGAAAAAGAAGAAAAGATGGGCCTCCACCTCGTTGGCAACCAATTCCGGCGAGTCCGCTATGGTAAGTTGAGGTTCTGATTGGGTGGCCGTTGGGTATCATTTGGAATTTGTAATGATGCTAAAGGTTCGCAGGAAAAAATGGTGAAAACATGTGGTGGGCAGAAGAAATTGGGAAGATTATGGAGAAGAGAGAGAGAGAGAGTGGATTTTTGTAGACATTTGAGGGGAAAATGGTCCTCAATCTATGTATTTTCACTGCCTCACACGCTTGCAAGGTGCGTGTATAACATTTCCCGTTAAAATAGATGGAAAATGATCTATCTGCTCATTTTAAGAAACCACAGGTAGGTTATGTGCTCACTTTTAAATCACGAGAGGGGTATCCGCACATGGCGATAACCATAGGGGTTCAAAGTGGGCTTTGCTAAAAAAAAAGTGACGATTTATTATATATTTTTGAGACATGATCACGTACAAACTAAGGTAATTAAAATTCCATTTCGTATTGAGTATTCGTGTATTGAGTATTCTTACCATAAATCAAAATGTGAAGTTTGTACAACACTAATTTTCCTTCTTTTCTAATATATTGATCCCTTCTAGCAAGCCTTGCATGTCGTACAATAAATTATTAAGCAATTAAGTACTTACAAACGTTGTACGCCAATCATGGTATATATTGGGGAGCTAATTATTAAATTATGATAAAGCTTTGTGGATGAGGCTAAATAAATAAATATTTGACCGGCCACAAGCAAGACACTTTATTAGTACGGAGTATCACATTGGGGCTATTTTAATTGCTTTGTGTTAATTTGTCAATGGCCACTATACCTTCAGGTTTTTTGCTTATCCTTTAACATAATATGTATCAACCGATCCAATGGAAGTGGTGGAGAAGGGTTGCCACGCTAAGAGGAAACTGAAGTGTGTCTCTCTCTCTCTATATATAGAGTCTCCTTTCTATGAGGGCGTTTTCATTTTAAAAAAAATACGGACGTTCCCTTTTCTTTCATTTTTTGATCAAATTTCGATGATCCGAGCCGCTCAATGTGTTCAGAACGTAATTTTAAGGATACTTAGAAAAAATTAGCAAAAAAAATGACAAGGAAGGGCTTGATTTGAGCACTTTAATTTGAACCGTTCGATAAAATACAAACAAAAACTGCTCGGATCAAGCTTTTCCCGGTCTTTTTTTTTTTTTTTTTGCTGATTTAGCAAGTACCCTTAAAATTACGTTTTGAACATATTGAGCAGCTCGGATCATCGCAAATTGGTTGAAAAAAGGATGACCTTAACTTAATAAGTTAAGGGGCGCCCTTATTGGATTTTTTTTTTTTGTGTGTGTATATATATGAGATCCTTTTTTACCAAATTCATTATATCCCCACTGATCAGTGAGGGATCCCGAACAAAATGCGAACCTCATCTTTTCCGATCAAATTTCGATGATCCAAACAGTTCAATGTGATCAGAACGTGATTTTAAGAGTTTTCGCTCGAAATTAGCAAAAAACATGATGGGAAAGTGTTTCATTCGAGCAATTTTCATTAAATAGTTCAATGAAAAACTGCTCGGATGAAACACTTCCCGGTCTTTTTTTTTTCTGCTGATTTCTCGCTAAAACTTTTAAAATCACATACTAAACACATTGAACAATTCGGATCATTGAAATTTGATCGAGAAATGGAAGGTCTACATTTAGCAAAGTAAGAAATTCCTCATAGGGTAAAGACTGTTCATTATATATATATACATATAGCTACAGCACACCAAAATTTGTGGACCATGATGGACAACGTGATGTATGCTCTTGAATCTTAATTGCTTTTGCAACTTCCACCAAAGCAAAAATGTAGTGCTCTTTACTGTATGTGTTACATGTTAGGTGAGAATCTCAAACCGACCTTCATCAATTGTGCCTTTTGGTTTGGTAATGTAAACTTTCAATAACGAACGCAGAAGCGATGGCTCGAATTACCTCGCGATAGGAATATTAACCGAACCAGATTATTTGTGAATGAATTACGAACTCCAGATCACAAACTCCTTTTGATTTGATAATATCACTCCCTTTCATGCCATACAGCTTGTCCACTCTTCTGTTTTTAGAATGTCAAAAAAAAAAGTGTGTAAACTTCCAAGAATAAGAGATATGGTGCCTAGGAACATAAGCATAATTTTATACGGAGTGGCCATAATAGTAACAACAAGATTTTGAAATTTCAAAGTTGAATATGAGGGTAAAATTTATGGTTGTAGATTGTAATTTCCAACTCCTTTGACAGTAACGTTTTTTATACGGCAAATATATAGGGGGACCATAAGTAGGAGAATATGTTAAAAAAAAAATGTACTAGATAATCTTAGATTTTTTCAAATAGGGGGTGGCCATGGCCTCCCATAACCAACCTTTAGTTCCTTTAATTCCCTCATGATGCCGAAAATCTAAGTGAACCTCCAAGGAGATCCGAATCCGAAAGAAGAAAACATGAAATTGTCTATTATTATAACAAATTAACGGTTCAGAACTCTTTTCTAAAAGAGCTTCCTTAAATTTGGAACATTCATTCGTTTTCGAGACTTTCATGGCGCAAATGTAGTACACGGAAAAGGACACTTTTCGAATTTCACCTTAAAAGTCCAAAAAAAGACATTGGGCGGCCTTTCTCTCTCCCTCTCTTCAAACTAACCATCTACGGCTTCATTCGCCCCTATCGCGGACACACACACACTCTCTCTCTCTCTCCCTCCTTAGCCGTGATTACTAATGTTTCTCTCTCTAAAACAGATTTAACCCGGGGCCGGGGATTTGGGCCAATGGCGGCCATTGTCGTGCTCATACACGACCATATATCAGTCTGACTGTTTCAATGTCTCACGGTAGGAATGCCACGTGGTTTTCACGTGGGCTTGCTTCATGCCTAACAAGGTTAGAAATTGGTTACTTTTTAGTACTTACTTTTTGGGGTACTTGTGAAATGGCTCTTTCGTATTTATGTGAGAATATGTGGTCCATTCCTATTGATGCAATCTTGTGACGGTTTCCTCAATTTCAGGGTGTACGTACTGTTTCATCAAAGTTGTTCATAGCTAGCTAGGTTGGCAATTGGCAAGCATTGAGTTAGGAGTTTGCTCCCTCGATCTTAGATCACATGTTAATTCGAAACTTCTTAGGTACTATCAATCCTTTTGGAGCCACTCCATATGAGACTTTTGTTCCAACATTATATGTAGGCTCCTATTAGCGGACGGTAGCAATATTGATCTCACAAGAATTAGTCGATATATGTGTAAGTTTGCCTCAACAGTCATCAAGAAAACAAGAGAGCATGCATATTGTCCATCCATTTGAAAGCTAGCTAGGTACGTCAAAATTAGAATGAGCAAAGACAAACGTTGCGTGCATCTTGAACAAAATGAAAACAAAATAGGCGGTAAGGCCGGGGTTTCTATGCTATATATAGATTTTGTCGAGATTTGCGCATCAAGAAAATATCAAAAACGAATCACAACAAATACAGTAGTTTTAAGTTGGTAAGATTAGTCTCATTCCATGGGTTTGTTTAGTGCAATCTTAGTCTAGCTAGTACTCATCCTTTTTCAGTCATCATGGCATTTGCTTGGGTATGATTAATCCAACAAGTACTTACCATTTCTCATGTTAATTGTTTATTACTCCTACAAAATTACTTTAAATAATGGAGTTGTCTCATTAGTAGGATTATTCGAAAAAGTACGTACAACCAAATAGAACAAGAATAGTGAGTGATTGGATATAACACCACCGCTATCTCACGATCAATTCAAATACAGGGCGTTTAGATTATAACGCCCCGTTAATAAGTAGTACTACTTATTTTATGAATTAAATGTGATATATTCTGAGAGAAAGATTTGTCTCGTAAAAAGAAAACTAACTACTTAAAAAATAAGAACTTTGGCCGAACAAAAACTAAAGTCTTGGACCTTTTGGTGGTACATATCTCCATGCACTTCACACACATGTACATACACATACACATACACAGAGGAAGAGAGCTCTTCCATGGTCACGTTACACGAGTAATTATGCAGCGCTCTCCGAGTATCATTACGTGGTGTTGCTTACGTGGTACTCCCAATCATTTACGTTGTCACAAATTTTATGGTAGTGACATTATAATTCAATTTTGCTGAAAGACAAGGAATGACTCACGTTGTGTTGTGACGATCTTTATTTTTATAGACAATTTCAGTCGGCGAATTTCTCTAACAACTTGGATTTGTTTTTTCAATCAACAAAAAGAAAGTATCCCATAACTCTGATTAATTCTAATGGCAAATAATTTAGCGACTGAACTCTGAAGATTATCACTAAAACTAATTGCGCATGCAACGCTGTGACTCAATGCGGGTGGAATATCGTGTGTTGTCTTCCTCCCAGTGTGAACCAGACAAAGAGTGAAAGGGACGAAGGGACCCCAGAGAGACCACCGATAGGTTGTTCGGCGCCGGCCGGAGCTATTCTTCCTACCACTCAGTGCTCCTTGTTTTTTGTTCCTCCCCTAATAGGAGTATAACCTTGTATCAAACATGAAGGGTTTGGCCCAGTCGTTAAGGCACGAGTTTTAGGTATTTGCTCCGATCTTAGATTTGAAATTTCTCTGGAACTATTTACTCCTTGGAGTCAGTTCATATGAAATTTTGTTCTAGCTTTAATTGAGATCTCACAAGTAAACGATGTGATTGGTCCTCCATAACTAGTCGAGGTGCGCGTAAATTTTTTCAGATATTTTGGACTTTTCAAAAAATCTACTAGTAAGAAAAAATTAACTTTGACCCCCAGGTCGAGTGTGGTTACATGACTTGTGCTTATTTTTCTTTGAACAGTTGCATTTGTGCTTATTTTTCTTCATTCGGGTGGGTTTAATTCTTTGCATGGATCTTACGGTGCAAGGCCGTAATGATCGGTTGGAAAGTCACTAGTTGATTCCTCCTATCAAGAAATGAAAAAGATGCCTTTGTCCGTATCAATGTGCTCTTTTCCAATAAACTGAACTGACTTTTTTGAAAACCTACGATAAAGTTAAGTGGCACTTTTTCTCCCCCCCCCCTCTCTCTCTCTCTCTCTCTCTCTCCACCTTGTAGAAAGTTATGGACAGCATTGATTCGCCGGCAAAATGAGAATAATACAAAAATCTATATGGCCTTGAAACTTTGGATAAATAGGCCTAGTTTTAAACAGGGGTAGTAGGAATGTCCTTATCTTTTGAAACAGAATGACCCTCTTGTCATATCACACTCACCTTATATGGTCGGGTATACGAAACTTTCGTACCAGCTAGCGTATGCTTCCATGGCCATGACATTCAAATTGGTAGGGGCCGTGCGTACGTAGGGTGAGACTTGAAAAAAAGATTGTTTAATGTCCGAAAAAATTGAGGATTTGATTAACCCTACCGATTACTGATGGTAGGCTAGCTCAATTACAACCGGAGTTTCAAATGTGCATGAGACGTCTCACTTTGATTTTAACGTGCTTGTGGGGAGTTGCATTGTATCTTCCATGACAAGAGAAAGAAATATTTTACCGAAAATTACAAGTAAATAGGGTATGAGTTTCCAAGATATTGTATCCTTGGAACATGGGACCAAATCCCTCAGTGGAAAGGTTAGGTAATGCGTATAATGTTACTTTCTTTGCAATTTCTGTCGGTTTTCTCAAATCCTTTGTCTGTTGCCCTGCTACTAGTCAAAAAGGGTACGTAAATGAACTTAATTTTTCTCTTGCCAAAATTTTCAACCGAATTAAAATGTTTTTGGCAAAAAACCAACACAGCCAATGAAGGGGCACCCAACCCACTTGTGTCACAAGAATCTCAGTAATTCTACATTTTAGAGAGAGAATTTTGATCAAGCTATAGACTAGTATAAGTTTCTAGAAACCTTAAGGCTCCGTTCAGTTGTCGAGAAAGTTGTGTGGAAAATTGGTTCCTAAAAAAAGTGAAGTGAGGTGAAGTAAAAGAAAAAGAAAATTATTTTCCTGTGAGTGTTCATTTGACAAAAGAATTTTGCAAGAAAAATTAAGATTTAGTTGTTCATTTGTCAGGAAAAAGAAACTTTCGGGAAAATTTTGTGAGTGTTTACTCATTTTCCTTTTCCCGCGACGCAAAATCCTGTGTTTTTTGCAGGATCACTTTTGCAGGAAAATAATTCAGGAAAACTTAAATTGGTAAGTCCTAGAATTTTCCTGCCAACTGAACACTAGAAAAGTTATGAAAAAATTGATTTTCCCATCCTTTCCTGTACTTTCCTGGCAACAAAACAGGGCCTAAAGAAAAATCTTGGGGCGGGACTAATCACATCTCAACGAATGGCAGAGGACTAATCCTACTGTCAATTAGTGAATGGTTCAATTAAAGTCTCATATAAACTAGCTCTGCTAGAGTTGATCAAGCACATAGGAAGGGTCGAACCCATCAAAGTTTACACACTTGATATTGAAATTCATATGCTAATTAATCACCAACTTAAAATTTGGATTTTATCGTTAACTTCAAGTCTTCATTTGAATCCACCTTCATCCAAACGGAGCCTTAGATCTATGGCTTTTGCTTTAATCATTTCGTAGTTTTCCAAAATTCGGCATCACTGTGGAAAATCAACACACTGAGTAATTTGCTCAATTGTATTAGTTCTTATTCTATTGACGAATTTGGGTAAATTATAAATTTGTCGTTCTGACTCTGAGGTGACATTGGTGGAAATGAAACCTAGATTTAAATACAAGATTGATAGGAAGAAATTCAACGTATTTTACATAATTTTTCCTAAAAGTAGAAAAAGATTCTCAAATACTACTGTATTTCTCAACACACATGACAAAGGATGATAAGGACTCCCAAGAATGTCACATTCAAGATAGAAATATTCACTTTGTTTGGTTTACATCTTAAAAAGTTTTTTTGAGAGTTAAATGGTAATGAGTGGAGAGAGATAGAGAGAAAGATTTATTAAAAGCTGTGCCCAGAGTTAAAAGTTACTCCCAAAGTTATGATCCAAGCGGAGTGATTGGCTTTCAAATCGTACATCTATCAGAAATATCATTACATCAATTTTCTCTAGAAAATGTAAAAGGAAATAAAGTATAAAACCGCTCACAACCTTTTCTTCCCTTCGACGGGAAAATGGGTTAAAACTACATAGTGAGTATAAAGGACTAAATAATAATTAAAATAAATAGTTTTGAGAAGAGTAGTTGAACTATATATATATATATATATAATCCTTACTAAAAGCTTATATAGTGTATAATTTACTTGACCAATGTATTCCTTAGTAGAAGCTTATATAAGAAAAAGCTTCTAGGTTGAAAATGTGTTCCTTGACCTGTAAATTCCTTAGTAAACGCTTATATAGTTTAAAATCATTGTTATTTGACCTATATATTCCCTAGTTAAAGCTTAAAGCTTTTACTTTCTACCATTGTACTATGGTTTTTTAATTTTTTAAAACATTTTCAGAGAGTGATACTAATATTAAGGCCCTTAAATATTTATAGCAAACAAGAGCGAGAGTACAATGGTTTTTTATTTTTTAAAAACATGAGAGAGAGAGAGAGAGAGAGAGAGAGAGAGAGAGAGAGACCACTAATAAACCATTTCCAAACAGATAGGCATACGGCATGCAACCGAATATATAGCAAAGTTTTTATTAATGTGGGGGTTGAAATTCATTGGAGCTATGTTTACTAAGAATCGTAAGGATGCTGTTTATCTGGCTTATTGATTTTGATCGTCTAAGTTAATGCATAATTTTTTGCTTGACAAAAAAAAAAAAAAAAAAGAATACAAGAGGGAAATATTCAAGAAACCGACGTAACTGCCATAACATGGAAACTTCCCAATACTTTATAGATCTAAATAAAATGCACATGGCCTTTTGTGCCATATATTTTATTTAGAGAGAGAGAGAGAGAGAGAGAGAGAGAGAGCTTTCAAGTTTCGAGTGCATGATAAAGACGAAGAGCTCCGTAACATAGTACTCTACGTATAAAGGAACAGAAACCAGCTGAGCTTCATTAGTAAATATATACATCCAAAATCCTACGAGCTTGGCTTCATGGAAAAAAGAAGAAGAAAACCAATAAAACAAACTCGGATTATTCAGGTCTAAAAAGTCAAGAGAGTCCGGGGATCTTCCTTCCCTCCAAATTAATCTTCTATCGATTCATCCTGCTAATCTCTCCCCATAGCTGTATATATCTAAAACAGTACATATGAAACCATCCAAGTATCCAACATGTGGGTATTGACTTACCATTTCTAGCTATACTACGTACGGTAATTAATCATAGGTTACAATATGTATCCACATTCGAGTATTATTTGATATCGCGCCTAACCACTGTAGGCGCCATGTCAAATTATGTCACGCTCAAATTAATGTAGTATCACAGTAGTAAATATTATCACCCAGCAGCATTATTCTTAATGTACATATCGCTATAGACCGTATAGTATGTGCTACACTTGCTTGGCCAAGTCTTCTGAGCTTATGAACGTCCCATGAAACCCGTACGGCACTCTCGAAGGAAGCTTAACCGAAGCTTCTAATCGCAAATTCATTGCGTTCACTATCTGGAGTTCCGATTTCCCCGTCCTCTCGTCGTGAACAAACCCGATAATGTACCCGTCATCTTCGCTCTCCGAACCCGGGTCCCTCGGCACGAAAAACGGCTCCCCGCCGTACCTCCGATCGCCGTAGAAGAATTTCTCCACTCTTCCCGTCTCGAGTTCCACCTTGGCAAACCCGGACACCTTGGGCCAAGGCTCCGCGATTGCCAAGTAAGCGAACTGGGTCTTCCGCCCGAGCTTGTTCCGGTTCACCATGCCCGCTTCTAAATTCAAATCCTGGCTCGGGGATAGTATCTGCCGCCGGGTCGACTCGCGGGTTTTCAAGTTGAGCCGGATCTCGGTCAACAGCGACTTCAAATTCTCGTCGCACTCGTTGAATATCGAGTCGGGCGGGGTCATGCACGACCCAATGACCACCACCTCGTCAGACTCGGGTTCCTCCCAAGCGTTCCACAAGTGGAAGCAGAACGTATCTGGACACTCCACCCAAATAATATCCGATCCGGTCCGGGCATCCCTATTGAGAAGCCCGAACCGGGATATCTTTTTCTCCTCGTAACTCACGGGGGACCCACCACGGAGCATTTCGTGTAACTTGAACACCACTTGCTGGTCGGGTACAACGACGTAGTTTTGAGTAATCGCGAAGTCATGCATCATGGTTGGGCCATCCAACGGTATTTCCACGTCCGGTGATTTTTCCCCCTCGGGGGAAAACTTAAAGTACTTGAGGTACGGCTTCTGAACGACGTCGTAGCTGAGGGCCATGAGCTCTTTCGTGACTGGGTCGAGTTTCGGGTGGGCTATCATGGTGGATTTGAGCTGGTTGTCGAAATCGTACCGTCCGATTGTTTTCAACTCACCGGAGGGACTGATTTGAACTTGGTAAGGCAGGTCGTCTTCCGACATGGCGAGTAGCCTCCGGTTGAAGTAGACCAAACCTGCGTTGGCTACTCCTATGCCGTGGCTATGGTCCACGAGCCCGAATGAACCACGGGCGTAGAAGAGAAGTAGTCGGGCAATACCCGAATGCCCGTGTAGCTCTCCTATCGGTTTAGGAAAAACCGGCCGGCCGATTGCTCTCTCCTGAACCAACCGGTGAGTCTCGGTGAACCGGCACGAATAGCTAACGGAATTGTTATCATTTATAGTGACGGCGTGAATCATTCCGTCGCCGTCGAAGAGGTGGTGGCCGGCGGTCGGGTCGTACATCGGATTGGCTCCGTTGCGGAGGTAGACGCCCCGAATGCAGTCGGGTATGGATCCAGTGACGGGGAGGGAGTGCTTTGCGGGTTGTTCGGGTACGGGGGCGAAGTTACCGGTGATTTGGACCCTGGGGTCGGCGGTTTTCGGTAGCGGGTGGCAGCGCTCGAGGGAGAGCAACGCGTTTTCGGCTGCGTCTAGGGCAGTGGCGGCGGCTCTTTGGAGGAAGTTCCAGTGTGGTGGTTGTTGGGTTGTTTTGGGAGTGTGAATGTTGTGATCAGTTGTTGTTATTGTTGAGTGAGAGTCCTGTGTAGTGATTGTCGGTAGTTGGTAGGGGTGTTTTGGGAACTGGAGAATTGAAGGGGAGTGTACAGCACAACTGATTTTGGAACCTCTCTTGGCATATATATTGGAATTTCTTGATAGTGTGGTAGAAGGAGAAGAAGAAGACATGGTTGGAGTGTACTGAGAGAGAGAGAGAGAGAGAGAGAGAGAGTGCAATGTGCTTGTTGAGAAGTTTTGTAGAGGGAGGAGAGGGATGAGGTTTGGGAGAGGGGATGGGTCATTGGAGTATAAATAGAGAGAGAAAGGGTAAGAAGGTCCACCTCAGACAAAAAGGAGAGGACCACGTGATGGATTTGTTGGAAGGGAGAAATTTTTCAGTGCCGGGTGGGCACGGGGCACCACGTGGGCACGGGTGACGTGGTGCCGAACACGCATTTCGGCCGTCCAAACATATTTTGGATTGTCCAAATCTGTTTGGGCTTGAAGGGGTATTTTGGTAATTTTATACTAAAAATTATTTAAATAGATTTGGACTGTCCAAAACACGTTTGAACGGCCGAGATCATGCTCGGCACCACGTGGCTCGTGCCCACCCGAAAGTGAAAAACTCGTTGGAAGGGCACTTTGGGGATTTGACAGATTGAGAGATATCCTTTGTGAACTGCGACATCGAAACTTGGTAACCTCATGGGTCAGGTAGGTAGAAAAAATTTCTTGTGAATTCCCTAATTAACTAGCCTCGGGATGAATTCTTTGACCAGACCGAGATGGAAAATAGATGAGGTGCGCATAAGCGGGCCCCATCATCATCGGGAAAAAAAGTAGTAGTATTATGTAGTTTGGTTGTGACATATGGGATGACCATTAGAGCAGAAGTTAAATATTGAGGGATAGCGACGGGAGCTAATTGGTAATTGACTAATTGGAGTGTTGAAGGGGTATTAAATTATATATATTTTGATGGGCTTGAAGGGGTATTAATTAAGGAGCCAATATGATGATGATTAGAGATTTGTGTTAAGAGATAGGCACATCAATCCGCACTCTGATTGGTGACTTGTATTTGTTAAGTGTATAATTAACTAACATAATTGGTGTCTAACTCCGCGTATTCCCCTGTAATTAGAGAAAAGGAGTCAAAATAAAAATAAAAAACCCCAGCTAGCTTACGTCTCTATTTTCTACTCTTTGTCAACTTTGAATTCTTGGTCAAATCACCTACCTCAAACTCACTAAATAAAATACTAAGTAGAATTCAACAATTTGCCCTTGGAAGATATATTTCAAGGTAGGTTTTGTGAGTGGAGGTGCCCTACATTTAAATAAATCCCAACCTTTTAAGAGTTTGCCCTTTAAGTCTTGTATATCTATCTAATCTAAAGCATAAAAGTAAGAAGTCAATAAAGACTTACTCCATAATTTAGAATTACTTTAAAATTATTGAACAGCTCGAAGTATTCAAAACATTACTCTAAAATTATTAAACGGCTCGAATTATTAATTAGTGCAGGATTCGTAGTGGGCCTCGCTTGCCGTATGTGCCCTTTTGGTCAGTTGCTTTAGCATTTTCGATAATTATATCACCAAAAACTAGTGTTTGCTCAAAGGCCATTAAGATTCAATATGTCCCTGCTATATAAATTTGATTGCACTCTCTTTTAACTTGTCAAGATTACATCGTCGCCTTTTGAGTTGCTCAATTTTTCATTCATGAAAGGATATTATTTACAATGATCACATAAATCTATACCAATATATAGTTACCTAAAATAAAAAGAAGTCCTCTCCTGAACACTCTC
This sequence comes from Rhododendron mucronatum var. ripense, assembly GCA_019656295.1. NCBI lineage: Eukaryota > Viridiplantae > Streptophyta > Magnoliopsida > Ericales > Ericaceae > Rhododendron > Rhododendron mucronatum. Next base: position 11,538,024 of record BPLT01000001.1, read on the forward strand.
TGATACGTAGGACAACATGGAGAAAGTTTTCCATGATACTATTTTCTGTCCAAGTGTATTGAACGGGCAAGACGCTAGTAAACAGATAAGAGATTCATGTTGAAAACCAATTATTTTGCTCAAAATATGCGAATAATAGTATCTGGCAATAGTACGTAACTGAATTCTTGCTATATGTATAACTATCGCCAAACGTTTTTATATATATAGGTCCCCCAATTAATGCATGTGTTGTTGGTATTACTCACATATTCCCTCGTGTGGTTGTAGGCCGTAGCAATCAAATGAAATATTAGGCCATTGATTTATGCCTTTCTTTGGAAGTTGGTTAATAGTGCTAATTGTGTGGCGCACTGGCAAGTGCATTTTTGTTTCTGCCGGTTACAGTCGGAAACCTAGCCAATTGAGAAATTATCAATGCATGTCAATTGGAAAAAAGACCGATGGAAATGACACTCCATCGAGGGTACGTAGTGATAAAGTTTAACGGCGTCATTCGGAATCACAAGTTCTTGCATTGACATCGATCGGCTGAAAACGTCTTTGTCTTTTCTTTTGTGCAAGTCTTATGGGTGGTGAGAAAAAACTACTTTCTTTCAATTAGGCTTGTATTTGCTCTTTTAACTCATTGTACTTTGTGCTTTTGAGCTAAATAATACGTACTGTTTGCCGATGCCATTACCTTCATCAAAGCAAATAGATAATCTAGCTAGCTAGAAGATAGTAGAGGAAAGTCCACTTTCACCCCCTGTGGTTATCGCCATGTGCGGATACCCCCCTTGTGGTTTAAAACTGACCACATAACCTACCTGTGGTTTTGAAAATGTGCGGATAGACCCCCTGCCGTCATCTTTTCCATCCATTTTACAAAGATACTCTATTCTTTATTTAATACATTATGAACGACTCAGATTACACTCTAGAGATGTGTAAGATACACCTCCGTTAATATGGATGGAAAAGATGACGGCAGGGGGTCTATCCGCACATTTTCAAAACCACAGGTAGGTTATGTGATCAGTTTTAAACCACAAGGGGGGTATCCGCACATGGCGATAACCACAGGGGGTGAAAGTGGACTTTCCTCAAGATAGTATTACTAATTATAAATAAATATCTACTCCCCTCTTCTATACATGTTATACATGTCCCCATATCTAGCCTCCAAAAGAAAGTATCTCTCTCTCTCTCTCTCTCTCTCTCTCTCTCTCTCTCTCTCTCTCTCTCCCAACAGTTGTTTTGAGAGTAGTACTGTACTGTTGTAGCATCCAATCATCAACTTCCAATTTGCCCGAATTAATCTCTTACTCTTAATGCCTAAACATTTCTGATACATAAGCTTGAGCTTTGTCTCGATCCCTATTAATGTCATGGGTGAGATGTGACAGCAAAATGGAACAAAAATTAATTAGGTAATCAAGCATCTATGGAAATTAATAATATATGGTTAAGGTGTAAAAGGCATCTCTTTTTTATGATGGCCATTCCATCCGTCTTGCAACAACGTCCCATAGTTTCAAGATCGAGTTAGTTTGAGTAAGAAAAATGATAGTATGAGCAAATGGTGCATGCAGAAGGGTAGAGATTAGGGGTATCATTTTCTGCAGATGAGGAACAAATCCAACAGAGACGGATATAGATTGGAGCTCAAAAGATTATAGCAAGTGCATGTGACCATCAACTATAGTACTGTTAGGTAGATATTTCCTTACGCCGACAAAAAAAAGAAAAAAAAAGTAGTAGTAATCATTCTTGAACATATGATACAGACTATACAGTGTATAACAACTGAGAGACATGGAACGAATGCTGAGCTAACGAGGATCACATATAGAGCCCAATTCCAAATAGTATCTCGATAGTGTTTGACGGTACTTTAGCCAACAGTATTTGGAGATTGGGAAAGGGTGGGGTTGGGGATGCCTTCTCTGCAATTCAATGGCTGTTTAGTTAACAAGATGGATCGGAGTTGCAACCATGCATGCCTCCACCTAAAAATATGTACGTCTTGAATTTCTGTGTATGCCATATGCAGGGGCGGACTCACCTAGGGTCTTGTGCCCCCACACCCTTTTAAATTATTTTTTTTCAATTTTGTATATACATTATCTATGTCGAATATGTGCAAGAAAGTAATGTTTGGCGTAGTGGTAAAGTACTGGCTTTGTGAATAAGAGTGTGTGTGTTCGAATTGTCCCCCCACTCCCCTAAGGTTTGTATTTTTTATTTTCAAAATCCTGACCATATATGCAGAACAATTATTCAAGACAAGTAATTAATGCATAAATCCAATTTGTAACTATAAGTCATAAATAATTGATGTTTTGCACGAAACAGAAGGACTACCAAAGGTCACCTTATTTGGTACAGTATGAAACTTCCTTTTGTATAGAATTAGCCATTTGAGAATAATTGCGATCGCTTGGCTATACATGAAATGGGTCCATTTTTCCATCCAATAGACACAATGACAGACTGGTTTGGCAAACCAACTTCACAACTTGCACAATTACTTTTGCCACAATAGAATGAAGACAAAGCTTCCAAGAGTCGATCTCCTCATTTTGGCCAAAACTTTCTACATGTTAGTTTGCATTATAGGCTCAAGTTGAGAAAGTAAAGGGACCAAGAGCCATCATAGGCAAGCATCCACTTGTAAAATAAGTGATATTTCATTGGCCAATTAGATCAATTCCAGTAGCTCATCATTCGATTGGTGCGAAAGCGACGAATGACCATACGTTACGTTAGAGAAAAAAAACAAATGTACAAGTCCTCTTCATAAGACGACAAATTCGTGCGGGACTAGAAAACGCAATGCATATGAACCTACAGAATTATGTATCGTATTAATGGAGTCTATCTTACATCTACAAAAAAAAAAAAAAAAAAAAATAGTTATCTTCAAGCCATACTATAGTAGCACACCCTAGGTCACACAAGAAATGCAAATTAGGGTTCTGAATTTTCAACCAAAAAAAAAAAAAACATAGCTAGCAACATGATGAGAAATCATATTCCTTCCAATGCATATATTACTAAGTACTTTCAATTAATACATAAAAGTACTTTGTGATGTTTATTTGTTTAGGATTTCGAAATCAGAACAATAATAGTACTGTATATCATGTTCTTAATACATACAAATGGATTATATATCCATCTTCACTTAAAAGTTAAGTTACCCAATTAATGTTTGTAAAAGAAATCACATGGGAGGCACTAGAAAAGTGTGTTTAATCCCATGAAACATGGCCAATCATAACCCTGAATTATTGGTTAATAATCTATGATCGATTATTCAATTGGATATATTGATTGGAATTTGATGAGGTAGTTATGTTCGTTGTTGGCAGTTATTAGCACATGGAATGCAGCAGCACGATCGAGAATATCGAAATCAATATACTTTTTAAATCTGAGAGATGATGCCCAAAGAACTTGGTTAACTAATTAACTAACACTAATGATGGTTAATTATTAGTTTATTAATCAATGAAGAAATCGGTCGATCTCCAATTCAGTTGTCAGATATTGGGTGGGCAATTATTTATGAGCAAACATAGTTGTTTATTGGTCAGTAGTTGGACTGAAGTGCATTCTAGGGTTAAGTAGAGAGTGAACAAAACTCAACTCGATCGATATTGATTATTTGGATGTTATTTTGAATTGGGAAAGCGAAATGCCAACTTAAAGTTTGATTTTGAAATTAGGAACCTCCCGTGTACTATCAAATTATTATGGGGCCAATCTGAGCAGGAACTTGTCCCATCATGAGTCCCACAAGGATTGAGTCCATAAGAATTAATCAATGTCCACGTAAGCTGATTCGGACATCCTAAAAATTATTCAAAAAGAAAAAAATTGTGGCATAACTATTATCATGACATTGATCCTTTAAGTCTTTGTACTTCAATTCTCAAAGATCAAAATAAATTTGTTTTTGCTGATAATGAATCTTATGGTTGTTCAAATGATGACATATATATTACCATTCGAATGCAACTAACCAACTGAGGTTAGCTCTTTTTTTTTTTTTTTTTGCCAAAATGTTAGGAGTTTCCATTGATATGAGAAATAGTACATCAAGAAGAGCAAGATTCTCACAACACAACGGGCAAATCAAAGCCATAAGGGAGAGGCTAGCAAGAAAGCACCCCACTCTCACACATCTTTTGGGCACAACATTCGCCACAGAAAGAATGGACAACCAAACCAAAGGAAACTTCCGCAGGGGAGGAAACAACCCCATCAGGGGTAGGAAACCAAAAAAAAAAAAAAAAACAAACGCAACAGAGAAAAATAAACCAAAACCTACAAAAACAGATCTACACTCTTAAGTCTGTTTACCGAGATCGCAGATCACCGCAGCAACCACACCCCACCATCCAGCAACACCAACAACTATCTCCGTCCCACAACAACAACCTTGTCAGGGCTCGAACAAGCGACACACAAATGACAAGGCCGGGCCAGCCTAATAACGCTGGTAAAACTCACAAGATGGGGAAGATTGGAAAAGAAAGCACATAAGCAAACTGAACGTGGACGATTGGCGCCATCGATGTGGAGCACCAAACTCAAGGAGGGACAAATTTGGAGGGAGAGAGGAGGAAACAGAACCCCAGGCATAATCATGTCACCGGGCAAACCGCTGCTCCGATTTCGGGGGCTTATTCGCCGAAGAATCTCACCAAGCGGCCCAACAGCCTGTCATAGTAGGGAGTAGATGGCCGGTGATGGAGGGGTGGGGTGGGGTGAGGCGACAGCCCCAGCCCCCCTATCAGGAAACCCTACCAGATGTTTGTAAAGAAAAGGCAGAGAAAAGAAAAGTTAGAGAGAGAGAGAGAGAATGAACCGGGTGCGAGGTCGTTAGCTCAGTTGACCAGGACTTTTATACTCTTTGATTTTTGTTTATTTGCTTTGTTTATCTTACAATTTTCACAATTGCAAATTACCAAGTTGAATCTATTTTATTTACACCAATTTTTTAATCAATAAATAATATAGTATATATATGTCTCCCGTGGATAGAATGAGAACATCAGTAGCGTGCGTCGAACATAGAACCGAAAAAAAATTAAACTATATATTTTTTCATCAACTAGCGTTGTGCATATTCAATACACGATATCGGAAAAACACCAATTTGATTTTTGTTTTAGCCCGTCCATCGAACGGGCACCATGCTTGTAATTAATTGAAGAAAGGGCACAGGCCCTAACGAATGGATCCGGCTCCACATCTGATTATGGGGGAATCGAGTCGTTGGATAATTAGTCAGTTAATGGCAGTTAGCACATGGGATTAGCAACGATTAACACGAAGCAATCTCTTCCCAGCAAATGATTAGAACTACAAACAATGATTAATCTGGTCATAAACGTGGGTTGTAAATTCGTATCCTGATACTTGGTAATATATTGTCCAAGAGGAGAATAACTTCTTCTTCTTTTTAAGAGAAAAAAAAGATGATATTAAATCTTTGAAAATAAAATACAAAGATTAAAGAGATGAATTTTTTTTTAACTATTTCTTTAATTTAAAAAAAATTTAGAAAGGGGAATTTCATTACAAATCTGAAACCCCGGCTAAAAGATTATACAATTGTACAGAGAAGGGCACAAAGCAGGGAGAGATTAAATTAAAAATCTAAGAATAAAGATTTTTTGAAGTGACTATTTGAGTTGTTGATCATAATTTAAGATCTTGAACTTGAAGTGGAGCAGATTTGGACCTATGAGCCCCGCTTCACTATGGTTCTTATTTTTTAAATACTTATTTCCTAATTTACGCAGAGACATCTTATTCTCTCATAATACATCACATTTGACTTTAAAAAACAAGTAAAATTCCAGAATTTCGAATCATATGCCCATAATTATATCTAAAAATGCTCACATTAGAAAATGAAGAAGAAAGAAAGAAGTTTGGCATTATAGACTCACGTGTAATAATTAAGGAGGATCATGAAACACTCCTACATGTATATATATCTGCAGTCAATACGACTCATGTGCAGCAGGTGCAAAGGGTAATACTGGCAATTAATTAACCCAAAAAAAACAAAATAATGGCAACTAAACCGACTAGGCAATTGACCTCATTCGTCCACGTGTGCACATGGGTGCACATGTGATGTGAACACCCACATGGGATTATCCTTAGTAAGATCTTCTGAGATTTTCGTTTACTAGTATTCTTTTTTTTTTTTGCAAACTAGAATATATTTTGCATGTATCATACACATATTTCATACCCTTCGTTTTGCTTTTTTGTCGTTTTTATCACTTAAATTTCACATCTGCCTTGATTTTGTTCTTCTAATTGGAGGAAATTTTTTTTTTTTGAATGGCGAAGAGAAAAATATAATCGGAGGAGATACCTTGCCCTCATAAGCTAGGTATGGATCTTTTTTAACTTCGAAAAGTGATCATTGCAACCCACTTTTTTATAAATACACTTTAAAACGTATATTCTAATCCTGAACTTTGAGGAATGTGTTACATGTAATATAAAATACTAAAAGGTAAATTTCATGATGCATTTATAAGATAGTAGATTGAGTGCGAAAATCATTTATCTGACCTTTCAATAATTAGTTGAAACTAGTTTGGATAACTTAGTAGCCCATTAGACTAACTAATTTTGGAAGCCAATCACACTGTCTACTGCTATTGGGGGCACTATGGACTGACCCGATACACAAAAGTTGATAACTGAAATATTTACACTTTGTATAGCCTTTTTGTGGAAGAAAGCATTGCCACTCGGTAAAAAACGTGCGTCGGACTATAAATAATGAAGTTATCCTTCTTTTCAAAATTTTAAACCTAAAAGGTAGCCTATATGTTTAACAACCATATATTATGTTTATTATCAAAATAGTAAATTATTTAATAGCTGCAAATGAAATATATCAAACATATAGGATATTGGACCTATCACATTATAGGTAATAGAAGGTTTGACAGTCAGAGTAGGGGAATTAGTAGCATGATTTGGCTGGCAGGATTAGCAAATCTTGCTTTGGGTATATTGGTGGAAGTAGTACTTCTCAAAATCACCAAAAAGAATATTGAATAGTATTTGGGATGCAAATCATGTGGTCCTCTCTCCTTTAATTTTTTTTTGATAATCTCTCTCCTTTAATTGCTTTGTCAATGGTTGCAGATATAAATTAGTACTTTGGGTATTGAGCATGGGCCAAAACAAATACTAATATTTTAGAGATGTAGGCATCCGTAGAATTTATCATAAATTTAGTTTAAGATTCCCTATAACTAACTTGACCAGACAACAAAAGAAAAAGAAAAAGAAAAAAAAAGACGTAGCTAGGTAGCAACTGCAAAGGAACACCAATCTTAATGCTCTAAAGTAAACGCTGTTCCTTCGTTGACAAGTTAGGTTAATTAGGTTGAAGAAATATCAATGGATCAGCTAGCTAGCCTACATATTCTTGTTCTTGTTTTAATTTCCTCTTGGGTCTTAAAGAAATGAAGGGCCAATCCCTTCTAGTCTTCTGGATACCAAAAAAAGGGTGTCGGCCAAGAAATCCAAGAATTAGGTATAAAGTATTGATCTCGATCATGCATGGGTGAATAAAAATGACGGGAGAATCAATTTTATACCTTAGTCAAATGAAAAGATCTAGCTAGGGGAGGTAGGCTCCTCTGCAAAGAGAAAGATTGAGACAGGTACAATTGGATTGTGTTTGGTGGCACATTCAAGGCATGGATTGTGGAAGAAAATTGAGGGAGGTAGTTGGATACTCAGTCACACAGGTTAGGGCAATTACAAAAAAGAGCGGTCGCTAAGTGTTAAAGTTACCAATTGTCCCAACTACTTAAGCTACTATAATGGACCAGCCCAACAATGTATATTAAGCTATATATCTTACATCCACCCTCCTTCGTGTGTAATCCCGACTTACCTGTGGAGATCCAAATATTGCTACATAACGCAAGAGAATGTAAAGAGGAAACATAAAATGCAAACCGCAGGGAATTGAACGTAAGGCCTCTCTTAACATAAGCTTTGGTACCTTTCTTCTTCTTTTTTTTATACTGGCTAGCTTTGATACTATCTTAAGTTTACTAAACTATTAGAAAATGATACCATTAATTTTTATATCAAGCCATTTGACACGGAAAATATATGGATTTAGACCTATAAATTAAATTGTGAATGAATTTGAACAGCCTCTAGTCCGATTGTCAACTAGTATTTTCAAACTACATCGATGCTTTATCATAATTCCGATGAGATTTGTTGTTTCTCTCCCGAGGCGCGAGTCTGTAGTAAATTTGCACATGCTAGTAGTCGGGACAAATGTGTTTTTTTTTTTTTTGCAAAAAAAAAATTCTATTCAGTACGAATGGAAGAAAATGAAATTAATCAGTGTAATAAGAAAAAAATTGAAATTAATCAATGTAATAAAAAAATGAAATATCAATCTGGACATTTTGAGACCTATAAGATGTTTTATGGGCTTTGCTTTTAGGTGTGTGGGTCTGACCCGTTGTTTGGACTACATCACTCAGGTGTTTGGGCCTCGGCCCGTAATCCAACTTATATTAATCAAAAGTTTCCTTTATAAATTTTTTGCCGTTTCAAAAAAAAGAAAAAAGAAAAGGGAGAGAGCCTCGGAGAATGCAAGTACGATGTCCTCCTGCTAATGCTATCGCAAATTCGCAACCTACCCTTCCGCCTTTCAAAGTTTTCCTTTAGTTTAAAAGCAAAAAACAAGGTACAACAACAATAAGGGGAAGGAAAAAAAAACACAGTTATTAAAAGAGCTAATTTTACGACAAGCAAATAAACTCAGAGCCACAACCAAAACAGCCAAATTAGCCTCGATCGAGCAGCACCCAAACCATCCCCTAAATCAGCTCCAGATGTGCCCCAAAACCAGCCCAAAAGAAACTACTCCAAATCAGCCTCTAAAGTAATTAAACAGCTCCCAAATTGATCTGCTCCCAAACAGCCCCTAAATCACCCCCAAACTGAAGATTTATCTTATCCCACATCGCTAAACAGTATTTAACCTAGCATTCTTACCCCAAAAAAAAAAAAAAAATATATATATATATATATATATATATATATTAAACTAAGCATTAAGAGCTTAAACAGTTTGTCCACTCATTACCACTTGACCGTACGTTTTGGGTTTGAATATTTTGGCAGATTTAGTGGTGATTGTTATACTTTCCCTTTCTTGTTTGGAGTATAATACTCAAATTCCAACTACTGGTGAGATTCCTTTTGTGCACCGTAATTAAAATGAATCACGCATTCTAATTAACTAACTAACTCTCTCTCTCTCTCTCTCTCTCTAGTTAAAGAGATAATCTTCTACCGACCACTCAAGATTGTTCTCTTTCTATGCTGTCCAAGTACATGCATGAATCATTAACCCCTCGACATTCTGATCAGACTGAAGTGATCGATCTTCTTGGACTACTGGAGCGTTCAAATGTCAAACCCTCCATAATGCAATGCTAGCTGCAGTACCGCAGGACACAGGGATTTGCACCTAACAAGAGCCCGAACCATATACATTTTTATATTGATAATAAAAAAACTATTTTAGTACGTCGCATAAATTGTTACTTGCAGGATGTGATGATGAGATTGTGTATGTGCGAAGCCGCTATATAATGTTATACACACGCAATAAATAGATCGATTGATTGATTGATAAGTTAAAATTTCAGTAATTTCCAAGCATATATAGGAATTTTAAGATATTTTTTCTGTGTAGGAACTTGTAGGGGACACAATCCCATTGATTTCTTTTTAGGATTAACCTGAAAAACTAGTGTCGTAGGTGAGAATATGTGAAGTTGCGCAGGAGCCCTGGCACCCCCGGTTGTGTCCGCCACTAGTTAATTGAATGATTGTATGTTTTTCGCTATAGCTATATATTTAGAGATATGGAAATACTAACATCGGTATTTGATCAGTTTGAGCGTGTTAATTAACTTTTGCATTATCTTGGATATCTTTGATTGTGGAGGGAAAAAGAAAAGCAAGGAAAATAAAAATAGAGTGCAGAAATGTAAACTTTTCTTTTCATTCTTTGTGTGGAAAACCGACATGAAATTTAAATGTAACATATCCATATTTTAGTTTGCACATTTGCATGGCATTAAGAATAAGCCCACAGCAATAAATAAAAGGAGTTTGTTGGTATTATGATTAGCATCTGTGTGTGTAAACATAACCCAAATGTATCCTCTCTGGTCCAAAACTTGGACCGGAGAAAACAATTCAACTCTAAACTGTGAAAATGAATGGTTGGGATTTGCTCAAAAACTCTTCGCAGGAATTACAGAATCAATTATTCAGGCGAAGAGTTTTTAAGCAGATCCGAAACCATTTCATGATTGCAGCATTAGACGGCCCAGATTTCAACTGTCTCCTCCAATCGATCCAAAATGTGAACTGGGGAGGATCTTCCAATCCAAATTTGTTCAACCATAGGGGAAACTTAATATAAACTATTCAATTAACAAAAGAAGGATCAAATTAGTCTAGATCTTCAATCCAAATTAGTCTTGACTATTGATCTTGCTTTTTCACTTGAATTGCGTTTTTTGAGTCTCAATACGGCAAAAGAGTAAGACTTCATTTGGCTGCAGGTCTAAAAATGCCAATTTTGAAGTTTTTTTAGCAAACTAAAATTCTGAGAAATCACGTAAGTTGGCCCAAAAGAACCCACTAAATTTTTTTATTTGCTTTCTATTAAAATTAAAAAAACAGAAAAGTTTAGACATCTAACACCACTTAATGATTTTTTTCGATTTTAAACCAAAAAGTCTGTCCACACAGATAAAAGTTGCATAGAGAGATCTTGTTGTGAGGTCCACTATGGGTCTCACGCAAATAATTCAAGCCGTTCTTTAACTTCAAATTATTTTTTCGAGTGATCCTGCGAAAAATCAACTCAAAAAGATACTTGTGAGTACCGGTCCAATTATATAACTTTTCTGATGAAATGGTTCTTCTTGACAATCCATTTATTGTAGGTTAGATTCGCATAATGATACTCTTGCGTTTGGATATCGATCAATTCAGGCGCGGTTCTTCAATGAGTTACCCCAGCCAGTAGCTAATTGTCGCTGCTATGGACCTGTAATCATTTTAGACTGCAGTAAAGATAATAGTACAGCAAAGGCTGTACAGCAATCGCGCACAGATTGTAAACGTCCTTACCGATATCAGATTGAGATGATTTTTTTTATAGAGATCCTAAACAAAATAATTTGAACATAATAAGCAACTCTAATCATCTTTGCGGGACCCAAGAAGGGCGTAAAATCGATCTGTGCACGATTGTTGTACAACCTTTACTGTACCTATAGCAGCTCTGTTTAGACTGTAATTAGATTTTAGGATCAATAAAAAGTTATATGGTTGGATCGAGTACTTACAAATATCTTTTTGAGCTGATTTTTCGCAAAATCATTCAAAAACAATAGTCCCTCCGTCCCTTATTTATAGTCTGGTATTCCATTTTGGGTTGTCCCTTAATAAGTGTCCATTTTGTAAAGTTAGTGGGTAAAAGTTGGTGAATTGTCTATTTTGTCCTTAAAAGTTGATTCCATTTTGAAAAGTAAGTGAGTAAAAGTGTAATGATGATGGGTAAGTAGGGAAAGTGGAGGAAAAAGTTAATGTAAAAGGTATAATGGTGATGTCTTTTTAATAAGTTGGAGTTACGAAGCAGGATACTTAAAAATGGACGGAGGGAGTATTTAAATTCAATAAACGCTTTGAACCATTTGTATGAAAATCCGTAGTGAACCCCACAACAAAACCTGTATATGTAACCGTGTAAGATCCGTGCAACTTTTGTCTGTGTGGATACCACAGCTTAGAGGTGGCAAACGGGCAGGTCTGGGCGGGTTTGGGCGGGTTGAAACGGGTCGTGGGTCAAATATGGGTGGGTCGAATATGGGTCAAAAAGCAAACGGGTTGAAATGGGTCGGGTCGAATATGGGTCAAGCTAAACCCAAACCCGCCCAACCCGACCCGTTCCCCCCCCCCCCCTTTTCCCCATTCTCTGATTTGTCTCAATAAGAGGATTCAAAAAAGTAAAATTTTATGATTAAAACTCAAATTTTTTTAGAGGCTAAAAAAGATTTAAAAATCAGGTTTTTACTTCCCTTTTTTTTTTTTTTTTCTATTTCCAAACACTAACGTAATTTCGACAAGGAGTTAGAGGCCGCATCAGAGAATTGTCTGGAAGACGATGATTGCACTGATTGTACAGTTTCAGTCTTCGTTGCGTTCGCCGAAGCCACCTCTTCGGTTTGGATTAAAAAGTCAAATGACTTTTTTTTAGTCTATATTCAATTTTTTTTGTATTTGTTTGTTTTGCGACAAACTTTTTATCTCTATTAATTCGTCTCGACGAAAAAATCGAAAAAGTAAATTTTCTTTTACTTTTGCCCTAATATTTTTTTTTTTTGTAATATTCAAGATAAATCCCAACAATCAACTTTTTGGGCTTTATCTTGGATACTTTCAAAAATATTTGGGTAAAAGTCATAATTTCTTACTTTCTGATTGGAGCGAATCAAAAATCGTAAAATACTTGTTACAAAACGATAAATCGGAAAAAGTTGAATAAGGACAAAACGAAAAAAAGCCCAAAAGTGGGGAGGAGTTCAAGAGATTGGTCTTGTAATTATATTATTTTTGTCTTTTTGAAAAAAAAAATTATGAGTTTCGATTAAAAAAATTTTATTTTTTCGATTCCTCTCGTCCTGACGAATCATTAAGTCACAAAAGTTTAACGCAAAATTAACAAATGCAAAAACAAAAAAATCAAATAAGAACAACAATAAGTCACTTATCTTTTAAAATTCAAACCCACCCTAAATCTTTTTTTTATTTTGAGTGTTTGACAGAAGCAGTTAGAGAGAGAGAGAGAGATGGGTGAAACGAATTGATTCTAGAGAGAGAGAGAGAGAGAGATGGGTGAAAAGAATTCTAGTTAGAAAATCAGAGAAGACGCCAGAGAGTGCGGGACATGCGGGTGGAAAAAAAAAGGTGTTGGATCATTTTTATTGTAATCCATATTAAATCCACTTTCAACCCATCTAAATCCAAAAAAATATGGGTTGATATGGGTTCAACCCATATCAACCCATTACATAATATGGGCGGGTTGAGTTAGGTTATAAGTGGACGGATTTGGACGGGTTAAGAAATATGGATTGAGATTGCCATCTCTACCACAGCTCATGTGATTGTGATAATACTTGAGTTATCAATGAAAAGGGCAAGTGAAGGATGCCAACTTGTTGAAAAAGGACGCCCAATGTTCGTGGAAGAAGCAAGTTGTGCATGCATTATCGATCCCAATTGGTGTTGGTGGTACGTAAAAGTGCTTTTTAATTGAAGTTCCACTTTTTGCTGGCAGAGAGTTGCATCGCCACAAAAATAATATCCACTTAATTCTCTACTTCCAAGAAAAAGGAGATAATGAGTCATGTCAACTTGCATGTAGTATAATCGCTGTTTTCATCCCGTACTATCGTGGGGCCGAAAAGGCCCCACCCCACTCTTTTAATTTTTTTGGTATAATTTGCAAATAATTTGATTCAACATAAGATCTATTATTTGCTTGGGCTTGACATCAACTCCCGTTGGTTGTAAGGGTGTGGGATGTTTGCACCGACGGAGAGGATTGACAATGTGGACGACAGCAGTGGTGAGGTTGTAGCGGCAAAGCAGCAGCGAGGTTATGGAGGTGTATGGTGATGGAAGAAGGGTTGAAAAGTTGGTGGAAGCGGTGGCCGTCAAGAGGAGCAAGGCGTGATTGGTGCCGAGGGAGGTGAGGACAGGGCAAAAGAGGTGGATGGGGTGTTTATGGCATACAGTGATGGAGGGAGAATAGAGGCGGTAATGAATGTTGTGGTTGAGAAGGGGAGGATTAATTGCGTGAGCGAGAAGCTGTAGAGTGATGGCCGGTGATGTCAAGTGGGGAGGCCGCGGCGGCGACGAGTGGGAGTGGTGTTGGAGGCGGCGGTACTAGTGGTCCTGTAGGGTTAGGGTTTCTGTGGTTTGCTTGGCTGGTGTAGACCGGCCCAATTATGTAAACGGGCTTGGCCAAATCAAGTTGCATTTGGGGTGTTTTGGGGTTTGATCTTGGCCCAATGGGTGTTTTGAAAGGCGTGTATCGAGAATTTCAAGGGGTGTGAGCTTTAATGGAATTGTGGGGTTCAAGCATTATGGGTATTTAGTTGGCTTCTTGTCAACTATTTTAGTTAAAAATTGAGAGGCGAAGATGTAGATTAATAAGTTTTTAAGAAAAGAAATTGCTCAATGCATTTTTTTTTTCTATTGTATTGTGCTGATTTCATTTTTTATCCTGATTTTTATCGTGATGAATGAAATTATTTTTGCAGAAAAAAAACAATCTAATACAATGTCGAGCTGTAGGCAATTGTTCTTGTGTACGAACCTCATTGTCTACCTAATGTTAAGATACTTACACGTATTTAGTCCGCTTATAGAGGAGAGTTTGGCTACACGTGATCAATGAACGTATTGAAAGTATAAATAATAAATTAAGTTGTCCATATCTCTAACAGATTAAACTTTTAAATGACTTTGATAGTTAACAATCTAATGTCTAATAATTCATCTTTAGTGTATTGTAGACTTTGATTGTTTAAATAAAACTCATCCCGTTCTTAGTTGACCAGAGAAGAGGATGCGTGAACGAAAACCCTTTCATTTTGATTTACACCAGTTTTGGTAACATTAATGCAAGAGACAACCAATGGGCTTGTAGTCCAGTTGGTAACTCCTTGCTCTTCCTTGTGAGAGATCAGAATTCGAGTCCCGCTGTAGATGATTTGTGGGTTCACGACTATAGATAGTCTCTAAACCCTCTATGGACTAACATTCTTCACTAACCTTCGTTGATGTATACAACATTGGCAAAATAAATAAATAAATAAAAATGCTAATCCCAAAAGTGCTCCGAAAAGAGCAACTAGTGATTGAGATTCACTTTGATATGTGGGATTCAATTATCAAAGTGAATCTCAATCACTGATTGCTTTTTTTAGGACACTTTGGTAAGTTTGTACCTAGCATTACTCTTTCGGTAATGTTCTGCACAAAATAATTTTTATTAATGATATGGAAACCTTTTTTTGCCGGGAAAAAAAAAAAAAGAAGAGCTGCACAAAACAACTCTTAAAATGAAATTAGAGAGTGGATGATTTGTACATGCATGGTGGCAAGGGCCGCGCCAAATTTGGGATTTTCTATTGCATCTAGGTGGTGATTGATTTTCGCATTCTCATGTTAACAATTTGCACATCTTTTCATTGGTATTTATTTACACACATCCGTTCTTAAATTTTATTTTGGTTTTTTTGTTTGTCTTTTTTGAATCTTGTTAGATTGCAGTGTAAATTTTTATTAATTATGTGTGTCGACGAGAGAAGCCTAAATTTTTTTTATAAATTATGACCGAAAGAAAAAAAAAATTTACTAAAGACTAAAAAAATATCTAACATACAGTTGATATTTTTGTCTTTAGTGTTGTCAAATTTTTTTCAACTTTAGTCAATATTTTTATGCCATTTTATTTCCCTTGGTGAGACAAATAATTAATCCCAAAACTTACAAAGCAATGCTAAATAAAAAGATATGAAAACTAAAAAATACCAGAAAAAATATTTATGGAGAATGTACTATTATATGTCCCATTTATACAAATATTATCACATGCACGTCACCAATGGGATAGATAAAGCATATGAAAATGAATTTCCACAAATGGGATAGATGAAGCAAATGAAAGTGAATTGCCAGAATGTGATGGCCGTGCATATGCAAGCATTTCTGGCACGTCAAGAACTCCATGAAAGCCACTGGAAAAAGATTTGCAAACTTTGTTCGACCCGATACAACGCATCTAAATATATATACGACTTATACGAACCTAAGTACTTTTTTCTTTTTTTTGGAAAGTCCTACACCTACATATATACGTATGTGCGTGTGCATGCTATTTTTATTGGCAGCAAAGCCATTTGACTTGAACCTACTTTCCTAAGAGAGAGAAGAATAGCTATCGGCAAAAAAGGAAGTATTAAAGGGGACGCAAGTATAGATTAAATGGCATCACCACTAGAAAAACCTAGCATTCCAACAAGGTTGGCACTCCAAACTCCGACAATCACGCGCCACTCAGACCCCCAGATTTAAGGTTGGCAAGACACCAACCCAAATACAGAAAGAGATCCAAAAAGTAGTTTCAAATACAGTAACACCCCAATCAAGGCTGTTGCTTGCCTCTAGACATAAGATGCAGTTCTATGGTAAAGACAAACCAAAAAAATCAGGTATCTACTGGCATCAGAATTCAGATTATCAGATATTTATTATTAATATGGCCGGAAAGGCATATGACACTGAAAACTGACTAGTGGAGTAGAGATTGCCACCATATCTGCCTTGGACTTTGGTGCAAAACAAAAGTTGAAATAATTAATAGTATGAACCATCTAGTTTTTATTTTTTAGTAAATGGGAACGATTTTAAACTTGGAAAACTTGAAAGCAACAGAATAGGGATCTCCGTTTCCTCCATTTCATTGCATATTAAGCAGTAGTAAGCCCATCTAACTCAGGGTTTTGCGAACCCTAGCAATTCTACTTAACACGAACTCTGAATGGATAATGAAGAACAACCTCGGAGATGATATTTGGCCTGATCATGCATGCATGGGGCACCACGAGTCAAGGATTTGGTAGGTCTCAAATAAAAGTCGCCATAAGGCATCGAATCGAGGGATGGAAAAATGGGTGACATAGATTGAAATCCAACAAGTTTGGCAACAAATCACTTCCAATGTTTCTCTTGATTGCAATTTTTGATGACTCCGCGCAAACAAGGGAAAGACCAAAGGATCTTTATTTACACCAAAAAAATTGGATAAAGAGTGGTGCTGCTTTACCAAATCTACTCATAATCAAATATATATATATATATATATATATATATATATATATATATATATATATATCTACGGACCAAATTGACCGTGAACAGAGATTTAAAGGGATTAATGCATGCAAGAAGTGGAAACAATGAAGATAGATAGATGCCTAGGGGCCAAATTTATGGGGACTAATATGAGGTATTGAAAGATGTTATATATGGATCGACCTCGATCAATCTGTTTTAGTTGGATCGACTTTTGTTTTGGACTTGGCTAGCTCATTCAACACTGCCCGTTGATGAACTTTCAAGCGTCGGTAATTACCAATGAACCTGATAATTATAAACCAGCTCGATCTCACCCAATTAATAATTCTACTTCTCTCTTTATAATTGAAGCCTAGCTATTATTGTAACAAGCTTTAGGCTCAGCAAGCCTAAGCCCAACCAAAGCCCAAGTTCATTACTAAGAGATTTTGGACCCAAAGCCCAAGTTTTATTTTTTCAGTCGCAATGGTGCATCACATTCACATTATTCCTATTCATATTCGAATTACTAGATTGTCCTGGTTGGTCAAAACATATGGCTTTCTAACGTTTGAATCTCAAGGGATATATCATGTACAAATAGCAGCTTTGATATTGTTGATCGAGTACGTAAAGAGGTGTGCGTGTTAAGAGCGCGCAAGCATACCCGGATGCCAGATTGCTTCTAAAGAGGTGTACGTATGTTAAAAAAGAGAGCGTGAAATTTTCAGAAATTGGCAAAAGTGGACTGAACTTTTTCTTGAGGTGAGCTTAGTTTATCCCTTATACTGTATGCAGTTATGCACTGCTCTAGGATAAAGGACGATAATTGAGAAAACCAGATTGCCTCTAATGGGCCTAGGTCTTTCTGGACAAGGACATTGGTTGGTCCACAAAACTGCAAAAGGGTCACGGGCCAGTTAAAGGCCTAGCAGTTCTACAACCAAGTCTGACTCATGACTTCGTTGAATAGAATGGGGCTCTGAATTCTAGATTTATGCTGGCTTTGAGCATGCACTCCTACGGCCTGTTTGGATGGAGGATTTGTTTTTGGTGTATTTGTAATGAGAGGGGATTTGAAGGTGGATATGTAATGAGGGGTGTTATGTTAAGAAGAGTGGCCTCACCTTTTAAGAATGATAGATTTGTAATGAGATGTTTGGATGAATTTTTTAGAAGGAGGATTTGAAAGGTGGATATGATGGGATAATGTGTCAAATGACTTAGGCCCCGTTCCGAAAAAGAAAATAAGTACTTATTTTTTAAGAAGACAATTTTAAGCTTAAAAATCATGTGTGTACGCAAATAATTTTCCTATCAATATGGATCTTATTCGATAGATCTCATTGAGATCTTTAATACGATGCAAAAAAAATTGAAAATTATTTTTCATTTACATTATTTTTGAGTTTGAAAATGTGAAATAAGTACTTATTTTTTAAGAAGGTGTTCTGGAATGGGGCCTTATTTGCCCCCACTTTAGTATTTTAATGGACAAATTACGTTTATTTCATTATAATTACATTAAATACACACATATATATATAGTATACATAATTGGAATTAAAAAAATCATTACATATCCAACAAAACCCACTCTCTCTTCTTTCATTCACAACAACCAAACCCACTTTTCTGTCATTCACCCACGCCGCCCACCAAATCCCGTGCAACCCCTTGTCTTCTTCGTCCACCGCCGCCACCGCCTTCTTCTAGCCACCTCTTGCTCTGATCAGTCCTCTCTCTCTCTCTCTCTCTCTCTCTCTCTCTCTCTCTCTGTGTAAGTAAGTGTGTGATGTGTGAGAGAAGGTTAGGGCAGAATAGTCATTTGGGACCCGGATATAGCAACGACAGGGGTAACCCCATCCTTGGCAAATCCACCTTTGCCCTGATTTGTAATCCCAACAATGACAAATCCCCTTCAAAATCAGGCCTCCCTTTTCTCTTCCAAACACCGGATATGGCGAGGAGGAGGATTAGTAATCAAGGCTCTTCACAAATTTGGGAGCTTCTCCCCCATCCAAACAGGCCGCTAAGACCCAACCACAATTTATTAGATTTGTGACTATTTGATTTGGTTTAAGGAAAAACAAAAACAAAAACAAAAATAAAAATTTCGAACCGTTCTTACTCAATGAGTCGTTCCTGTATTGATTATACTTAACGAGTTGGTTTCAAGTACCAAAGTTTCATACACCAGCACTAAGAAACATTTGTCAACTTTGTTATAATTAGCTTGTTCGTATCGTGAGACATTTGTCTTAAACGAGGAAATGGGCTTTGAAGATTGATTTGATTAATTAAACCAGGAAAGATGATTTAAACATTATAGCTTACAAGATGAATGATTTAGATTGTCAAAAATATGATCGAAATAAGTCCCACGCACGTATATATAATGAAGGAGGCTAGAGTGAATTCTTTTTTTCTTTTTCTTTTTTGATATCTGCGGCTATAGTGACTTCAGTCCCAGTCTTTTTGCATCAGTTTTGGAGGACAAGTAGACATACTACATATCGATGAGTTCAAAACAAAGTTTTTTTTTTTTTTTTGGGGGTGAAAAGTGTTCATACAAAGTTACAAACAGCATAGTCGGCCTTATAAAGTTAACGCTAGCCGTTATTCATTTACTTTTTGTAGCATAATCGGTCTGACTAAAGGCAAGTCATTCACATCGGAACTAAAAAATTCAAAAAAATTATTATTTTGCAGTCTGACCCCAAGAACCAAACCTTCGTCAATTGGTGCTTATATTCACTTCGAAGCAAGTCTGCATTAATTTTGGGTGCTTCTCACGATTGGCACCAACCACTCGAAAAAAAACTATGCTCTCCCTCAATTTATTTTATTTATTTTTGATCTTATGCTCCATCAATTTATTCTGCAGCATTTTATATCACAAAGGAAAAGAAGCAAAAGGGAATTTATCGAGGAGCGTAACTCTTGGATCTCGCAAAGTGTGAAATTTTATCACCAATGTATTAGCCACCAATTAAACTATTTGGTTTTTTTGGGTAAATAAATTAAATAGAAAATAATTTCTGCACTCTGTTTAAAAATTGCACTCCAAACTTTGTCTAGCGCTTACACTACGCAGGTCTGGAGGAAACATCACAATGGGGAGGAGTCGCCACTCTGCATCTCGTCCTTCCCCTCCTCCCTAGGGTTTTACACCCCAATGGGCGACGGGAGGGGAGGGATTTCTCCCCCTTGTGGGGTTTTTCCATCTCCCGATCTTACATCTCGGAGGTTTTCTCTCCTTCCTTCTTCACCCTATCCTCCTCCTCCCCAAATCACCATCCGCCGTCCTTCCTCCACCTCTTCCACCGTGTAGTCCGATGGCTTTTTGGAGGTAGTGCCTTGCACATCGTGGTCACTAGAGGCGTCCTCCTCCGCCGAAGTACGAGATCTAGATTGGTGGATGAAGTCTGCTCTAGTACGGCGAACTCTGTTTGGTTTCGTTACCGATTTTTCTCTTTTTTGTTCTCTTCTTTGGTGTCCCATGTGTGAGATTTCTTCTCATTTGTAGGGCTTCTATCACCCATGTATGGGTGTTTTTAGTTATTTTCTGCAGTGCTCCGACTGCTTGGAGCGATGGGTTTAGTTGAAGTTGGGTATAGTCTTCAGACTAAGTCTCTTTTTGTTTGGTTTTGATCCCTTATTTAGGAATGGAGTTTCCTCTTGATCTATTGTTTAATGAATTTATAATATCATCTGTTATCGTTTTGAAAAAAAAAAAACTTTGTCTAGTGCTTGTTTCGTGTGTCATTTAAAGCATTAAAGAAAAATTTTAAATAAGTGCCATTTATAAAAAAAAAAAATATTGAAGTGCAAAAATCACTACCTAAAATTAAACTCCGATTCAACTTCAAATCTTGCATGCCAACGTTGTTTATAAGACTCAAAACCCCATTATACTTGTCCCCACTCGAACTGAAAATTTGACAAAAAGCTGGACATGGAGAGGAGATTTCAGAGAGTAGTACACAGTTGTTATAATTAGATAGAAAGAGACATGCCTCCAAAGTCCAAATTAAAAAGGGACGGTTTACCAGCTAATTAATCAGGCCATGGCCGGCTTTGGCCTACCCAATTATCTTATCGTTCACACAAACCAAACAGGTCCCAGCTAAAGAGCAGGAATTGGTGGAGGGTAGGTTGTCATCATCCTCTCCATGGATGGATTGTGTTCGAACTTAATTATCAATGTGCCATATGTTTTTGGGTAAAGTACATTGACCTCCCCCGAGGTATCGACAATTTCATCGGCATCCCCTTCTTTTTCTGAAGCTAAGCAAACCTCCTTAATTCGTCGGAAACGGAGTTAACGATTTGTCATCTTTTACCTTTTTGCCCCTGCACTTTAGTTCCCTTTTTTTTTAAAACGTAACAACCTGTTTTTCCCTTTCCCATTTCTCTTTTGGTATTGTTGTGTTTTGTTAGGTTTCAATTTTGTTTGCACTCTTTACAATCGAGAAAATGTAGTTGTTTCAATTTTTGTAGTCCAATTCAACCAAATTACCTCCAGGGAACCACTTGTTGAGTTGGAGCTTCATAAATATTGTTAGATGAACTATTTCACGTTATTGTTTGATTGATCACCCTATGTTTGATCAAATCATAGCCGATTAATTTTTCCTCATCATGTCTTCTAATTTGGGTTGGGTCCTAAAAAATAATAATAATAAAGGTGTTCCCTCACCTAATGGGGTGGATTGGAGAATATGAAGAGAAAAGTTATTTGTGGTTGTGAACTGTGGAAAGAAAAAGGGAGGGGTGATAGGCAACCAAGATTGTATAATCTTGGTGCCTTAGTCCCCTATTTTGTAGCATCTTTAGTCTTCTAACTTTCATTTTTATCTCATTTTGCACGTAAGGTTTGTTTCGGTTGTTTCAGTCAATACGTGGTGCTAAGGTGTTTCTTAACGCCAAGGATTATTTTCGGAAGCATCCAAGGTTTCGAGGAAGTGAAGAGACATCCTAAGAAGGCCGTTGGGTGATCAATCAAGTGCCAAGAAGGTCGTCGGGTTGTGCGGAACAAAGCAAAGAAAAATCAAAAGTTCTGCCTTCCATGAACCGGTACGGGATTTGGTCCAACCGGTTCATGCTGGCCAGAGTTATTGTTCGCCAGCTTTGTTCAAGGCTTGTACCGGTACGGGATTTGGCCGTACCGGTTCATAGTGCAGATTTTCCCCCGATTTTGCTGCTTTTTCCAACTTTCTACTTTTGGGTTAATTTCTACTTTTAGCTACTTTTAGGATATTTTGTGGGATATTTTGAGAGAGGAAGACCACTTTGTATAAATAGGGCTCTCTCTCTCTCTTCTTTATCATCCTTGTCTCTTCCACTTTAAGTCAATTTACTTTGTAGAAACTCCATTAAAGCTCTCCAAGCTTTTAGGCTAATTCCTTTGATAACTCAAGCAAGTAAGTCTCGTTCTTTATTTTTCCGTTTGTTAATGTTGTAGCCGTGGACTAGATCCTCTATAAAATCAAGTTTGTTTTCGTTTTTATTGGTTAAAACTTATGTCTCATTTTTATGCTTTGCTTTATGCTTTAAGTATGCGTGAGTAGTCGTTTGGTTAAGTCTCGGGATAATCTTTCCCGAGGACTTAGGTAGTTATTTGGTTCTCGAATCCTCGAACTTTAAAGCATGATTCACGGAATAGAGCTTAGCTTGCATTTTTGGTCTAAGCAAGGGGTGTTAACTACTCGGTAAGGCGTTTGCCAAGCGGTCTTGGCAAACGGCTCGCCGAGGGCTCGTGGCCTCCTATGTTTTTGATAAATGTGTCAAACAAGCGGGTTTGCCTCCGTTAAATCATATCTTTCTTGAAATGTAGTCATTAAAGCTAAATTCTCCTGGCGTGAGCACGCGATCGTGACTTTCGCCCGAGTTATATTGAGGAACCGGTAACGTCCTTTGTCAAGGGTTAGAAGATCCTTAGACTTGCCTTTTTAAGTTAATCAAAGCGTTTTCCTAGTCTTTTGCCTTGTCGCTTTTCTCCGTTTCAAAGCAAACCTAGTTGGCCGCCTTGAACGCTGCACTCTACCATATTAACCTACAATCCGATTAAGCTATCATCGAATTCCCTATGGTACGATCCCGGTCTTACCGGTTTACTATGCTTCTGACGACCTAGCCCTACGCTTGGGGTTTTTATTTAACCATTATTGGAAGGCGACGGTTGGAGGCTAAGCATTTTTGGCGCCGTTGCCGGGGATGTTCTTTATATAGCTTATTATTGGAGGATCGACAAACCTTTGTAAGTACTCCGTTTATTTTCTTTTTGTGTACAGTTGAACTCAACTTAGCGGATACCTTTAACTGAGCCACCAATTCGATCTGAGGTTTAACGAAGCTAAATTGAGCATCATTTTACCTTTCTATTATTTTGTTGCATTCTTATCTAGCCGTGGTGGTGGCATAACCCCACGAGACTGTTTGTGAACGAGGCGGCGGTATAGCTCCTCTAGTCTGCTTAATTGGCTTGTGCAGGTTGTATGCTCAATATTTATCGTAGTCCTGTATCGAATCGGCTACATCGATCTGCATCTCGTGAACTATCACCTCCATTAAGCCCAATGGCAGATCAACCGGCAGCTCGTACTTTGCGTGATTACTTAACACCAGAAAGGGGTCCACATGTCTCCCCCATTGCCATTCCTACTTGCACTGCCGCCAATGCTTTTGCTTTCAAGCCAGAGTATCATCGGGTTATACCAGAGTTTCGGGGGCGGGAATTGGAGGATCCTTAGGCTCACATTCGGGAGTTTGAGACTATCGTTAGCACCTTCGTGACCGGGCCGGGACAGCTAGATCAAGCCCGCCTGAAATTATTTCCCTTCTCGCTCAAAGACAAGGCTAAGCAGTGGTTCCATTCTCTGAAGCCCCGATCTTTACTCACATGGGGGGAAGTGCAAGACGTGTTCACCACCAAGTTTTTTCCCGTTAGCCGAACCAAGCTTCTTATGGACCAAATTCAGAACTTCAAGCAGAAGGAGGGGGAGGTCTTTTACAAGCTGTGGGAGCGGTATAAGGATTTGCTTGCAGCAGTTCCACACCACAATTTTCCCATGTACCAAGTGATCAATTATTTCTATTTGGGATGTGATCGGGATTCCAAGCAGCTTCTGGATACTATGGGAAGTGGAGATTTCATGGGCAAAGATCCCGATGCAGCTTGGGAATTCTTGGACGCCTTGGCAGAACGGGCCCAAACTTGGCAGTACATTGATCCGGGCGAGCAAGCAATGAGGAACCAAGGACCGAGAGGTTCTGGCAAGTTTTCAGTGAGTGAGCAAAATGGACTCGAGACAAGGTTGGAGGAGTTATCACTCAAGTTAGATAAGATGAAGTTGGACTCAACCCAAGTTAAGGAAGTTAAGGAGGTTCGACCAGTGGAGGATGTGTGCGTTATATGTGAAACTACAGGTCATTCGACCGACAATTGTCATACCATCCCCACCCTCCGACAGCATTACAATCAACTACCGGAGGATGTGTGTGCATTGAATCAACGATGGGATCCATATTCCAACACTTATAATCCGGGGTTGCGGTCCAATCCGGCTTTCCGTTGGAGCAATCAGAATGAGATGGGAACTTCTTCAACTTCGCATGCTCCACCTCCCGCTCAGAATCAAAATTGGAGGCAACCACAATTTCAAGGTCCACCTCGTTTTCCTACAACTCAAGGCCCGCCGGGATTCATACCACCGGGCCAATTTCAAGGGCAAAACCAATATCCGCAACATCAAGCACCACCTCCGCGTCGTTCTTTGGAGGATACCTTGAATGCCTTCTGTCAGATGCAAACTACCACCAATGAGCAAACTGCTCAAGCTATGAACGACATTCGTAACCAAGTGGGTAAACTGACAACGGCTATTGGTGTTTTGCAACAAGAGAAAGGGAAACTCCCTACGCAGCCCCAACCAAACCCCCAAGGCCAACATTTTGCGCAAAGCTCTTCGGTGACTTTCCCCGAGCAAGCAAAGGCCATTATTGCATTAAGAAGTGGAAAAACAGTGGACAACGCCCAGGTGGAGCCACCGGTTGCACCAATCTTACTACCTTTTACGGCACCGCCCAAAGCGACTCTATCCGATGAGGTCTCGCCCGAGCAAGCCCCTACTGCCAAAGAAAAGGGCAAGGCAAAAGAGAACACTGCTCCACCAGTTTTCAATGTGCCCGCGCCATTTCCAAATCGCCTGAGAATGCCGGCCAAACCAAATCTGAATAGCGATATTTATGAAGTGCTTCAGAAAGTGCAGGTTAATTTGCCTTTGCTCGATGCTATCAAGCAGATTCCATCCTACGCAAAATTTTTGAAGGAGTTGTGCACTCATAAATGGCAGCTCCAAGTGCAAAAGAAGGTTTTCTTAACCGAGCAAGTGAGCTCACTCTTTCAATCGACCCTTCCACCCAAGTACAACGATCCAGGGTGTCCAACGATATCCATCACTATTGGGGGCAAGGTTGTTGAGAAAGCACTTCTTGATTTGGGCGCAAGCGTGAATCTCCTACCGTTCTTAGTGTATCAACAACTTGGGTTAGGGGAAATGAAGCCAACTCGGGTGACCTTACAATTGGCAGATCGGTCTATCCGCGTTCCAAAGGGGATGGTGGAAGATGTGCTTGTACAAGTGGACCAATTTGTGTACCCCGTGGACTTCGTGGTTTTGGACACATGTCCGGTGCCTGCTGCTCAATCATCCGTTCCAATTATCCTTGGCCGGCCATTTCTAGCAACATCGGATGCTGTGATCCATTGCCGGGATGGCCGACTCAACATGAGTTTTGGTAACATGAAGATGCAAGTCAACATGTTCCATATCGGTAGTCAATTGGGGGATGATGAGGATGTGTGTGGAGTAAGCATGATCGATGCACTTGTTCAAGACCATGTCCATGAGTTTATTTGCAAAGATGAGTTAGAGTTGGCGCTTACTTCTGCTGAGGCTGATTTTCTTGACGCCCCCGACGTTGCTTACTTGTGCTCCTTATTAGACGAAGAAGAGGCATGTGCTACTAACCCGTGGGTCCCGAAATTTGAGGAGTTACCTCCAATTGAGAAGCGAGCTGTTCCATCGAGTGTGGAACCCCCAAAACTTGATCTTAAACCACTTCCAGATACGCTCAAATATGCCTATCTTGGCGAAGGCCAAACATACCCCGTGGTGATCTCCTCTGCCCTCACTGAACCCCAAGAGCTGGAATTGATAGCCAAGCTGCAGAAGAATCCCAAGGCAATTGGATGGTCTATCGCCGATATTAAAGGCATTGATGCCTCCCTCTGCTCCCACCACATCTATCTTGAAGAGGATGTTAAGCCCTCTCGTCAACCTCAACGGCGATTGAATCCGATTATGAAGGATGTCGTGCGAGCGGAGGTGCTTAAATTGTTGGACGTTGGCATTATCTATCCGATAGCAGATTCCAAATGGGTGAGTCCGATTCAGGTGGTTCCCAAGAAGTCTGGGGTTGCAGTAGTGCGAAATGATAAAGATGAGCTCATCCCAACGTGTGTTTAAACCGGTTGGCGGGTGTGCATTGATTACCGAAAATTGAATGCAAGTACGAGAAAAGACCATTTCCTTTTGCCGTTTATCGATCAAATCCTAGAAAGGGTGGCGGGCCACAAGTTCTATTGCTTTCTGGATGGTTACTCCGGGTATAATCAAATTGAGGTGGCATTAGAGGACCAGGAGAAGACTACTTTCACGTGCCCATTCGGGACTTTCGCATATCGTCGAATGCCGTTCGGGCTTTGCAACGCCCCCGGTACTTTCTCTCGGTGTATCATGGGCCTTTTCAGCGATATGGTGGAAAAAATCATGGAGGTGTTCATGGACGACTTTTCCGTTTTCGGTGATTCCTTTGAGGCTTGTCTTACAAATTTGGAGCTCGTGCTGGCTCGGTGTGAGGAAAAGAACTTGGTGCTAAATTGGGAGAAGTGCCACTTCATGGTGACCGAAGGCATTGTACTAGGCCACATTGTTTCTTCGAAAGGCATAGAGGTGGATCGGGCGAAAATTGACTTGATTGGGAATCTTCCGACTCCTAAGTGTTTGAAGGACATCCGATCTTTCTTGGGGCATGCCGGTTTCTACCGGCGTTTTATTAAAGATTTCAGTGCCATCGCCCGGCCATTATGTCATTTGCTCGCCAAGGACGTGCCGTTTGAGTGGACACCGGCGTGCGAGACCGCTTTCGCCAAGTTAAAGTCGAGTCTTACTTCTCCACCTATTGTGCGATCTCCGGATTGGGAGTTGCCCTTTGAGCTAATGTGCGACGCCAGTGATTACGCCGTCGGGGCCGTTCTGGGCCAACGAAAGAGGAAAGAGCCGTAT
Source organism: Rhododendron mucronatum var. ripense (assembly GCA_019656295.1). Classification (NCBI taxonomy): domain Eukaryota; kingdom Viridiplantae; phylum Streptophyta; class Magnoliopsida; order Ericales; family Ericaceae; genus Rhododendron; species Rhododendron mucronatum. Next base: position 11,565,377 of record BPLT01000001.1, read on the forward strand.
GTCATCTACTACGCCAGTAAGACGCTCAATGAGGCTCAAATGAACTATTCGACTACAGAGAAAGAGTTGCTTGCCATAGTTTTTGCGTTGGACAAGTTCCGGTCTTATCTCGTTGGCGCTCCGATCACCGTCTACACCGATCACTCCGCCCTCAAGTACCTTTTCACAAAGCAAGATGCCAAGGCGAGATTGATTCGGTGGATTCTACTCCTACAAGAGTTTGATCTCACAATTAAGGACAAAAAGGTTGTAGAGAATGTGGTGGCCGATCACTTGTCCCGGCTAGAATTCGAAGATCATACATCGCACATTCCTATCGGCGACTCGTTCCCAGATGAGCAGTTATTTGGAATTTCCACGGCTCCATGGTATGCGGACATTGTGAATTACTTGGTTACTGGTCTGATGCCTGCCCATTGGAATTTGCAAGAGCAGCATCGATTTTTGGCGGAGGTGAAACGGTTTTCCTATGATGACCCATATTTGTTTAAGTATTGCGCCGACCAACTTGTTCGCCGTTGTGTGCCAGATTCGGAACAGCAAAGCGTTCTTAAATTTTGCCATACCGAGGCTTGCGGCGGTCATTTCTCCTTTAAGAACACCGCCGCCAAGATTCTGCAAAGTGGTTTCTACTGGCCACAGTTGTACAAGGATACTTTTGCTTTCTGTCGGGCGTGTGCACGCTGTCAACTGTTGGGATGTGTGACGCACCGGAATGAGATGCCGCTTACACCCATCTTGATCATCGAAGTGTTCGATTGCTGGGGCATAGACTTCATGGGGCCATTTCCTACATCTTTCGGGTACCTTTACATCTTGTTGGCCGTCGATTATGTCTCCAAGTGGGTGGAAGCTATCCCCACTCGTACCAATGACGCTCAAGTAGTGGTGGAATTCCTCCGCGAGTACATTCTATCACGGTTTGGCATGCCAAGGGCTATCATTAGTGACCAAGGGTCCCATTTCTGTAACCGTTCCATTGCAGCCCTCATGCGGAAGTATGCCATCATTCACAAGGTCTCAACGGCCTATCACTCGCAAACGAATGGCCAAGCGGAATTGGCTAATCGGGAAATCAAGCACATCTTGGAAAAAACGGTCAATACCACCCGCAAAGATTGGTCTACTCGTTTGATTGATGCTTTGTGGGCTTATCGTACTGCGTATAAGACTATCTTGGGGATGTCGCCGTATCGGCTTGTCTATGGGAAAGCGTGCCACTTGCCGGTAGAGCTGGAGCATAAAGCATACTGGGCCATCAAAAAGTTGAATTTTAATATGGCCAAAGCCGGTGCCCGCCGCAAGCTCCAATTGACGGAACTCGAGGAGTTAAGGTACAATGCTTATGACCATTCTAGCTTTTATAAATCTAAACTCAAAGCCAAGCATGACCATAAAATTGTGATTAAAAACTTTGAGCCCGGTCAAAGAGTATTATTGTACAACTCTAGGTTGCATTTGCATCCCGGTAAGCTGCGTTCACGTTGAGCCGGACCGTATGTTGTCAAAACTATTTTCCCTCACGGGGCAATTGAAGTAGTGAGCATGAATAACGGTTCAACTTTCAAAGTTAATGGTCAAAGACTTAAGCCTTTCCTCGGTGGCTTTGAAGTGGGCGAGCCCGATGAGGTGTTGGCCGATCCAGTTTACACGGATGTCCCGGCGGTATAGTTGTTGTTCTTTTAATTTGCACGGGGAGCGAAAGCGTAACCGCTGAACTTAATTGTTTGTCGGACCCGGCCCCCAGGTAGGGGGTACCCACCATTGACTTGGGTATTTGTAGCTCTGCAGCCGCTACTAAAACAAGGATCGTGTGCCCAGCTCCGGTTAGTAAGGGCAATGTTTCATACTTGTACATATTTTCGTGTTTTATTCATTTTGGGTTTTTCACATCATAAGATTTCACCAATGCATCATTGTATCGGGCTTTTATTAGCCCTTCTTTGTGGTAGTTTGCCGTTAATGATCCATGCTCACCAGATAAGTCCCTATCGGGGGCAGCTTAGGTCTTTGGGTGACACTTAGCATTCCCGTGCTTTGGCACTCGGCTCTGCTTTGTCTCACTTTGTTTCGATCATAGGGAACGCTGAGCTTAATTGCTTGGTGAGGTCAAGCGGTGAATTTTACTTCGGGCGTGATGTAACAAATTTGACGGTCTAGTTTAGCCACCTGCGTTTTGCCTACTTGGTGGGACGCGGGGAGAAAAGTATGACTCGTAAGATTGCGTGAAAATCGGGTGGTGTTCCTTGTTGTTTTTCCTTTGTTTATCTGTTTGTTGGCGCCCGGATAACATGAGCCGGGCGGTTCTAATGTCATTTGGCTCTTAGTAGGTAGTTCGAGCTTAAGTCTTTTACAGGGTGTACGTGCTACCACGCCAGCCTTGGTGGATTGGATCTACCGTCCGAGTGAGTGCGGCATTCAGGAGCCCTAAGCATGGGTGCGATTACGTGTCGCGGTTGTTAGTCCAACAAAGGTCTGATCATGATCCTGTGTGACTAGCTGTGGTTCCATTGGAAGAACCGAAGGAGTTGACCTTGAAAGCCGTTCGGATGACGAAAAGAGCCGGTGACATCAAAGCCTCCAACTTGGTCGAGGTATAAGGGGGTTGACATTCCCCCGTTGGTATGTTCTTTTGTTCCCTTTCTCCTTATTATTGTTCTCCATGCTATGAGGGCATAGCATATTTTAAGTTGGGGGGAGGGAAATAGTTATGCTATTTCTATTGTTCTATGTTTTCTGTCTCGGCAAAATTTTTCGCTTTTAGGTTGCAATCCTTCCGTTATTACAGATTTTAGTGGATTGAAACAACTTGGCACATGCTTATTGTTTCTTAATTGGCAAGATTTTAGTGATGATTAACATTTCAACTCAGAAGCATGTTCAATGATGAGCAATTAGGTGCAGAGCATGTTTGGAGTAAGTTTTACCCATATCCCGTTCTTATTTCGTTCATAAATTCGTAGTTTAGGTAAATTTTCTCTTGTCATACCTAGGTGTGTTGGACATCGTTGTTGAATCATTTTGGAATCTATAGCGTACGTAAGAAGTGATACAAGGCATTCCTTGTTTAATTAAACCACATATGTGTCCCCTCATCCTATTTTGTATCCTAGTCCGTGTCTTTCCATTTGTTCAATAACTTAGGGAACTGGATGTTTGGAGGGGGGTCTGGAATGTTATCTTACTGCTGAGAAGTGCTCGGGGGATGGTTGGAAGGTGCTTTGAATGAGCAAGGTCAAAACGGTGAAGTGGGAAGAAAAGCAAAATTTTAACAGGCATGAACCGGTACGGGATATGGCCCAACCGGTTCATACAGGGCAGAGTTTGAAGAAAAAAATTTTCAGCGGCTTGTACCGGTACGGGATTTTGCCGTACCGGTTCATACTTGGCAGATTTTGAAAAAAAAAAGGGGGTCGGCGCCCGTTCTTCTTCTCTCTCTTACCCACTATATAACCCCCAAAAAACCCTTTCCTTCCCCATTCTTCCACCCAGCCGACGCAATCCGCCTCTCCATCTCCCCTCTCTCCCTCAAATTGCATCCCAATCCACCAAAATCTCTCTAAAACCTTCAAGAATCTTCAAAATCCCACTCAATCTTCAAGTTTCAAGGAGTATTCTAAGGTTCCAAGGGTGGGTTCTCACTCTCAAGGTCCGAAAATCTCCATAGGAAAGGTAAACTCGAAATTTCTCCTTCTCCCATGGAATTCATCCCTTTTTAATCATGTTTATCATGCAAGGTGTTGGATTTTTGTGATTCTTGAGAAATTTTTCAAGTTTTGAGCCCTAGATCCCCAAATCACAAGGAGCACGAAATTGTTCTTCTTTTTTTTTTCCCAAAATCTCGAATTTTCCCTAATTTCTCTACCTAATTCCATGCTTGGACTGTTGTGGATTGTTCTCCCTAACCCCCAAAAGCCTGAAAATTTGTCGGATTCCCAGGCCCATAACCACGGCAGTTATTGGACGGGTTAGGGGTGTTTTGTTTCTGCATTTGTGGAGTAATTTTGGGAATTATCTCTGATGTGGGGTTTTGCGGCTGCATTGTATTGTTAAATCTGCTGCGCAGGTGGTTGTTTGATTGAAGTTTGAGGGGTGTTTTGTTTTGTGGGAATTGTTGTTTGCAATGGGGAGGACTAAGAAACTTATGGGAGACGCGATTAAGTCGGTTGACAGTTCCGGAAAAACGTCTTACATGAAACGCTCAAACCCGGAGAAGCAAGCTGAGAGAGCCGATAGGGATGAGGAGGAGAATAGGAAGAGGAAGAGAGAGAAAAAAGATGAGGAAAAAAGAAAATGGGAGAAGGCTTTGAAGGGGCGGAATTATATTTGTGAGCGTCAAGTGGACCGTACAAGGATGGGTACTCATGCAATTGTGGATATCATCAACCAGCGCGGGTTACAATTCTTTTTCGATCCAATCAAAGGCTTTAAGCCCAAGTTGGTGCTTGATTTCTATTCTAATATGGAAGTGGATAAGAAGGAGGAGAAGATAACGTCTCGCTTGGGAAAGAAAACCGTGCTTGTAACCCCAACTATCATAGCCAAATTCCTGAAGAACTACCAACGTCCCTCCCACCGGTCCACCACGTGTCCTAAACACGGCTGGTCTAAAACAGAGGAGGAAATCCAAAATGCCTTAACCGATAAACCGTTGAAACAGGACCGTTTTGTCCATGGGAGGTTGTTTGAGAAGTACCATGTGATCAATAAAGTGGTACATTACAATCTATGTCCCCACAGCTCGGAGAAGCTTCCACATAGGGAGGATGGAGAGGTTATTTTTGTGTTTGGTTCCAATGATGAGGTAGTTGATTGGGCTTTGCTGATTTGGAATTCGATGGTGAGGTTTAGGAAGCGGACTGCACCGTCAAAGCCTAATATTCCCTTCCCAGCTATGGTGACCGCCCTGTGCGAGAGTCAAGGAGTGTTAGTTCCAGAAAGGCTTCTCCCCGGATCCCCAGGTCCTATTACGGGTGGTTCATTGGAGAAGAGTAAGTCACTATCTCAGCCCCCTTTGCCCGACAGCTTCGGTTTCCCCACGCCTACTGCTAAGTCTCAATCGGGAAGGATTGAGGAATATACAAGAATTATGGCTACTCAACTCCATTCAATGCAAATGAAGCAGAATAAGCTTGAGACTCAAATGCGTCATACAAGGAGGGATGTTTCGGCTATAAAAAGAGGAATGTTGTGGATAGCAGCTCGATGTGGGAAGGAGGGGGATGTTTATACTCCTACTGAGGCGGATATGAGGGAATCTACTCCTGAGGAGCCCGAGATTGATCATGGTGCGGGGACTAGTGGTGGTGAGTCGAGTACTCGGAGGAGGGGCAAGGAGCATGCAGTTGAGCATGATGACACAGATGAGTCGGATGATGAGGAGGATGATTAGTGTCGGTGGTTTAGTTTTTGACAAATCCCTCTACTTGGTCGGGGTACTTGGGGGTTGACAGTCCTCTTGTCCTATCTTGTTTTTCATGTTAGTAGTTGAAGTCGTAAATTGTAGTTCTAGGAAGTTTTTGTTAAGGCCGGCATGTGGCCTTTGACTTGGTAATTAGTGTCAATGGCGGCCAAGGGTAGATAAACCAAGCTAGTATATGGCCGCCATCCATTTTGATAACCGTTCTTTTGTCAAACCAAGGTCATTACAAGCTTTAAAGCCCTTAGTTGATCTTAAGTTAGCTTTGATTCCGTTTTGATTCAATAATTGAATGCTGGCATGTTTAGTTTATGCATATTTCTTTTCGGTAATTCTTTGGCTGCATAGTTACTTTTTCGTCTTCATGGTGCTCTCTTCGTACTTGGCTTGGCATTTTCTGTGTTCACCATGCCTTTTTCCGAGCACCCTTTTGTGTGGGATATGGCTACTCTTGCCTTTTACAAGTTGTTGGACATTCTGTATCCACCTTTTTGCTTTGGATGCTTGTTCCGTACCTGCTTAGCATTTAGTTGCTCATCTAATTTCCTTCTGTGAGTTGTTGTGGGTAAACTGTTATTTTGAACTCTTGCGCGTTAATTATCTTGAAGCATGTGCCTTAGTTGTTCCGCCGGAAGGATTGCTTAGTTTTCCCTTATTTTGTGCCGTATCATTGCTAGGGACTAGCAAAGTTCAAGTTGGGGGGCGTGATAGGCAACCAAGATTGTATAATCTTGGTGCCTTAGTCCCCTATTTTGTAGCATCTTTAGTCTTCTAACTTTCATTTTTATCTCATTTTGCACGTAAGGTTTGTTTCGGTTGTTTCAGTCAATACGTGGTGCTAAGGTGTTTCTTAACGCCAAGGATTATTTTCGGAAGCATCCAAGGTTTCGAGGAAGTGAAGAGACATCCTAAGAAGGCCGTTGGGTGATCAATCAAGTGCCAAGAAGGTCGTCGGGTTGTGCGGAACAAAGCAAAGAAAAATCAAAAGTTCTGCCTTCCATGAACCGGTACGGGATTTGGTCCAACCGGTTCATGCTGGCCAGAGTTATTGTTCGCCAGCTTTGTTCAAGGCTTGTACCGGTACGGGATTTGGCCGTACCGGTTCATAGTGCAGATTTTCCCCGATTTTGCTGCTTTTTCCAACTTTCTACTTTTGGGTTAATTTCTACTTTTAGCTACTTTTAGGATATTTTGTGGGATATTTTGAGAGAGGAAGACCACTTTGTATAAATAGGGCTCTCTCTCTCTCTTCTTTATCATCTTTGTCTCTTCCACTTTAAGTCAATTTACTTTGTAGAAACTCCATTAAAGCTCTCCAAGCTTTTAGGCTAATTCCTTTGATAACTCAAGCAAGTAAGTCTCGTTCTTTATTTTTCCGTTTGTTAATGTTGTAGCCGTGGACTAGATCCTCTATAAAATCAAGTTTATTTTCGTTTTTATCGGTTAAAACTTATGTCTCATTTTTATGCTTTGCTTTATGCTTTAAGTATGCGTGAGTAGTCGTTTGGTTAAGTCTCGGGATAATCTTTCCCGAGGACTTAGGTAGTTATTTGGTTCTCGAATCCTCGAACTTTAAAGCATGATTCACGGAATAGAGCTTAGCTTGCATTTTTGGTCTAAGCAAGGGGTGTTAACTACTCGGTAAGGCGTTTGCCAAGCGGTCTTGGCAAACGGCTTGCCGAGGGCTCGTGGCCTCCTATGTTTTCGATAAATGTGTCAAACAAGCGGGTTTGCCTCCGTTAAATCATATCTTTCTTGAAATGTAGTCATTAAAGCTAAATTCTCCTGGCGTGAGCACGCGATCGTGACTTTCGCCCGAGTTATATTGAGGAACCGGTAACATCCTTTGTCAAGGGTTAGGAGATCCTTAGACTTGCCTTTTTAAGTTAATCAAAGCGTTTTCCTAGTCTTTTGCCTTGTCGCTTTTCTCCGTTTCAAAGCAAACCTAGTTGGCCGCCTTGAACGCTGCACTCTACCATATTAACCTACAATCCGATTAAGCTATCATCGAATTCCCTGTGGTACGATCCCGGTCTTATCGGTTTACTATGCTTCTGACGACCTAGCCCTACGCTTGGGGTTTTTATTTAACCATTATTGGAAGGCGATGGTTGGAGGCTAAGCAAGGGGGAAAGGGACCATGGGTAGTGGTTGGTTTGGGTCCTTGGAGATGGGAGAAAAGAGGGATGGCTATGGTAGCTAGACGGTGATGCAACGACCTTATGAAGTAGTAAATTTGGGGGGTTCAGGCATTTTTTGAACTTTATCCTTGACTAGTTAAGGGTATAAATGGCTACACATATTAAATAAGGGCATGCAGTCTAGTTTCTATCCACACCTCTTCCTATCCACACCCGTCCGCACCTCCCCTTTCCCGATTAAATTTCGATACTCCGAGCCGCTCAATATGTTTGGAACGTGATTTTAAGGATACCCGCGAGAAATAGACCAAAAAAATACATCAGGAAGGGCTTGATTTGAGCAATTTTTTATTCAATCGTTCAATAAAATACAAACAAAAACTGTTCGGATGAAACCCTTCCCGATCATTTTTTTTTTGCCGATTTCTTACTAGTATCCTTAAAATCATGTTCTGATCACATTGAGCGGCTCTGATCATCGAAATTAGATCGAAAAAGGGGAGTTGCAGACAGTGCGGAAGGGAAGGGGTGTGAACTTGATCTGGACTGTAAGGGCATAATAGGCATTTAGGTAAAATGCAGTTGCTGACTTCAGCTTTATCCATTAGTCAATTGATGGTCAACTGGCGGAGGAGATGTAATTTGTTGTATACCAAAAAGGAGGTCAGTGCAGCTTGGGAAAAATTAGCGGATGCCAGTGTGTTTGTCATAAACCACAGGGGAGGTTAGCGTAATTTACCCTATGTCTTTAATCAATGTGTAATCTCGCCGAGAGAAAGTCTAGTACCACCGCATTTTGATACCTCCTTCTTTACTTCATAGAGCGTGTTGGTGCCTACATAAGTGTTTGTATGAAGTCAATCACACTTGTGTTTATGAAGTAAAAAATGTGGTTTCTGTAACATAGATCTTCCACAAACCCATTAATCAACTCAACTGCTTTTCAGGTGTCATTCCAGTTTCTTTGTTAACCTTCTTTTTCACAAAAAATGTAATTTGAAGTTTAAAAATTATGTATTTACTCAAATAATTTTCCTACCAATATGGATCTTATTTGATAAATCTCATTGAGATATTTTAACGGTGCAAAAAAAATCAAAAAATTATTTTTTATTTTCATTATATTTGAGTTTGAAATTACCTTCTTTTTGAAAAAAAAGATTTTTGGAGAAAGCGGAACAAGGCCACTTGTAGAAATCTAAAAATTACTAGAAATCATTTCAAACCATAGGAAACAAAAGAAATCGACACAAACCAAAATCCATTCTGCTTATGAAGTACAATAAACAAAAGAAAAAAGTGCAAAACTATCGTACTATATATATATATATATATATATATATATATATATATTATATCAAAACAACTTTTATACATGTTATTTCCAAGCTAATATCTATATAATGTGTAAAGACAACTGTTTTTTTTATAAAGTTTTTTCCTGTTAAAAAATTTACCGTTTGATGAAGTAAATATATAGGGGAATTTTGTATAATTTATAAAAAAAATCTTAATCAATTCACAAAAAACATTTTATGTCTTTGTCTAAATAAAGTATACTAGCAAACATTTTTTCATAACTAGGGCTGCAAACGAGCTGAGCTTTAGAATTTCTATGTTCGCTCGTTAAGTTTTTAAGCGAACTCTAGTCGAGCTCAAGCTCAATGAAAATTTGACGAGCTGAGCTCGAGCTAGCTTGCCTAGGTTTGAGTCGAACTCAAACTTGTTCACGGGCTATGAACGAAATGAAGAACTGCTCGGAAGCTGAAACCCAAGAAACTGAGAAACACAGCATTCAACGATGAAAAAGATGGAAATCGGTTTTAATGAGTAAAAAATATTAGATATTTATTTATGCTTTCGTTATAGTCTAAAACTGCCAACAAAATTCTTATTTTGTACATAAATAAGTTCATGCATATAAAGAATTATTAAAAACATATAAAATTTAAGTTTGTAATACTTTAAAAAGTTTATACGTGTATAAGTCATCAAATTATCATTATATACATGTAAAAATTTATATACATTCAAGGTTAATTAGTTGTGAAATTCTTATAAGATTACATACAAACTCTAACTTCGTAAGCTTAATCGAGCCGAATATTGTCATGTTTAGATTTGGCTGATTTAATAAATGAGCCTATAATTGAGGCTCAGATTCAGTTCGTTAGTATCCGAATCGAACTCATACGAATTTTTACCGAGTCGAATCTCGAACAGTTCATGAACAGCTTAGGGCCCGTTTCAGAAACCTTCTTATTTTATAAGTACTTATTTTGGAGCTTTGTTTCACAAAACCCAAACAAATAGCTTATTTTCATATTTTCAAACTCAAAAATAATGTAAATGAAAAATAATTTTTCAATTTTTTTGCACCGTATTAAAGATCTCAATGAGATCTATCAAATAAGATCCATAGTGATAGGAAAATTATTTACGTAAACACATGATTTTTGAGTTTGAATTTACCTTTTTAAAAAATAAGTACTTATTCACCATTTTATGAAACACACTTTATTACTAGACAAAAAATAAATTCTTATTCCGGTTCTGGAACGGGCCCTTAGTCATTTGCAGCCACAAGAAGTACCGATAAGAAAAAAAACAAAAAAAAAACATTTAATCACAAGATGTTTCACCGGTCAACTTTTGCGGCTCTCGGTTTTTTGTTTTTTTGGGTGCCATCCGTGCCAGCACGTGAACCACTAGTTTTGTCGTGTAATTCACATCAACGAAATTCCCATATTCATGATGGTGCTAAAATCTAGTTTGGCAAAATAACCGAAATAGTTCCTGTAGTTAAATGTTTGTGTCAATTTAGTCCTTATAATTGTAATTGGCTCAATTTATACTTTGTACTTTTCATTTTATTTCAATTTGGTCCAATTGCTAACTGTCGTTAGTCCGTTGTTTGTCCTTTTAAATAAAGACAAAAATAAACTAATAAAGACAAAACTAAACTAATAAACTAATTTTTTCGTCTTTATTCAAAAAAAATTAGATTTTGATGGTAATTTTTTACTTTATAGGTACCTCTCATCTTGATGAAGTAATAATCCCGGAAAAATTGATAAAAAAAACCTAACAAATGCGAAAAAAATTGAATAAGGACAAAAAAAAAAATAAGCCACTTGGCTTATTTAGCCTAACAACCCCTGAGTTTATGTAATATTCTGACTTTTGGACATGGTTCTTTATCATATTGTGACTTTTGAATATATATCATGTTGTGACTTTTGGACATGGTTCTATGTGCATTTTCAGTACTATGTAAAAAAATAAGACATCTCAGTATTTGTCCACAAGTTAAAGAGGTAGACAATACCAGTGGTTATGTTGCCTCATGGCTGATCATGAAAATCCTGAATTATAGAACAACTTTTTTGCAGAAAACTATAACCAAATTTCTTCTCAGGTGCTTCCTTATCAATGGAGAATGGAAGAATGAACTGTGTTTCGGTTCAGAGGCATATTAAGCAGGTCTTTGCAAAAAATTCGTCCACCCGCGGACCCGACCCGACCCAAAGGGTCCCGGGCGGGGTCGAATATGTGCTTCGAACGAGTACGGGTTTATTTTCTGTTAAAAATCAGATTTTGGTTCAGGTCCGGGTTGGTGCGTTTCTTACTGATCAACCCGACTAATTCATAAAAATTAATTCGATTTTTAGTCAGACCCGACCCGACATAAAGAATTGTGATCGCGGACGGTTCTTACCCCTTTTCGGTTCGGTTTGCGGGCCTAACCATTTGTTACCCGCTATGTCGGGTCGGGATCGGATTCAGAGTCAAATTTGACCGTCCGACCCGTGCACACCCCTAATATTAGGGTAATAGGGGAATGAGAGAATTCCTGTTTTAACCCACAAAAAAGGGCCATTTGATTTTGCTGTTAAAAGGGACTAACGGTAGTTAGTAATTGGACTAAGTTGAAACAAAATGAAAAGTACAGAGTATAAATTGAGCCAATTACAACTACAGGGACTAAGTTGGCACAAACACTTAACTATAGGGACCATTTCAGTTTTTTTTCCAATCTAGTTTTTTGAAAGGAGCTAAAATCTAGTTAGAAAATGGCATTGTATATAACATTTACTATCTTCTACAGTGCCCTTAGGAGAAATAAGTAATTATTTTTAAAATTAAGATAAATTCTTGTGAAAGAATGATATATTCCGTGAAACGAAAAATAAGTACTTAAAAATAAAAACTTTAATTAATAGAACAAAGCCTAAAAGACACATCATTTGAATTACTAGAAAACAAATTTTATAGTTTATTTATATTAAATATTATACTAGGTTGTAAAACTTATTTGCCTTTTTCCTTAATTTTTTTTCCTTTGGACATAGAGAGCGCGAAACCTTTTGAATAGGGGAAAAAGTCATTAAAAGAGTAATAAATTGCTTGTGAACAATAACTAGAGGTTTGCATAAAAGTAGTGTATATTTTACATTGTTTATTTTGATGCTGCCCAAGAACCCATTTTATATGTTTAATTAATTAATAAAATATTCTATCACTTTAGCTAGTCCGTTGTACATGCTCCAACAATATTTTGGAAAAATGACGGCTAAGTACGTGTTTTGATAATTAATACCCGTCAAAGATATTTTCAACATTAAGAAATATTCTTAGTCTATCCGTGGCGGGTATTAATTATCAAAATACGTCCTGAGCAGTCATTTTTCCCAATATTTTAGTGTAAGATGTCAATGTTATGGATGCGAAACGATGTTCCCTTCGCCGGCCATATTACGGGAGAAAATCATTAATCAGGACCGGAGACACTGTTACATGATGTTTCAATATTTTTCATCACCATACATTGATGTAGACCTCACGAATGTTGGGAATATAAATAATGAAAATTTTCTTCTCTGTAACAGTTTAAGCTTTTAGATGAGTTGATGGTTAACAACCTAATATGGTATCAGAGCAGACAATAGATTATGTGTTTGAACCTTACAGTCCACCTAATGATAAAAATTTACACGTGTTTAATCCGCTTATGAAGGAGAGCTTGGCTACACTTGAGGGGTGTGTTGAGAATATATATAATTAATAATGAAATTTCTCTCGTCTGTAATAGTTTTAGCTTTTTAAATGATCGAGTTGGTGATTAAGAAGCTAATAGGAACATGTGTATTTTGTGAAGGGTATGCTACCATTGAATATTAATTAATTACTCCATTCTGGGTTGGGGTACTCCCCCTGGTCCCCATGTCATTCATAGTTCAGTGAAGACTACCAACTGTGGTGATGAAATGCTCTCAAAATCAAATGATGCATGTGTGATCCAAAGGAAAGTAGATAATCTGTCGCTATTTCCATTTTCCAATACTAAATACGAGCGTGTAATCTAGCTGTAGCCATTAATATTTGCTTCATAATAACTTAGGATGTTTTTAGTCAGTGTACACGTATATCCAACTTTAATATTTCTTGTTGTATACAACAGTATTTCCTGCGGATCACAAAAAATAGCAGAGTATTTCTTTTTTTATTTATTTATTGGCACCCCATTTTTTGTCTTATTCACTTGAAAATAGTTATACTAGGTTGTTTGGCTAAATAAGCCACTTATCTTAATTTTTTGTCTTTATTCAATTTTTTTTTTTTGCATTTGTTAGCTTTTTATTAATTTTTTGGGGATTATTGATTCTTTATGACAAGAGGAATCTAAAGAGTAAAAAATTACGATCGAAATCCTTTTTTATATGCACTCCAAAAATGTTATGAATTATAGAGAAAATGTTATGAATCGTATTGCTAAAAAATTTCGAATCATGTAAAGGTTACCAGATACACCAAAATGTTATGAATTATAATGAAAATGTTACGAATTGTACTGCTGAAAGGTTATGAATTGTAGAACAAAAATTACGAAACACACTAAAATGTTATGAATGAACCATAAAATAAATGCATATGATACATCTTTTAAGGGATGTGTATTGAAGACTTTCCCAATTTATCCGCTCTCAACTTTGATATAATAGTCTCACAGTTTTCCTATTGGATGCTCAATTAAATTTTTGAAATTTTTTTTATGAATTAACTCTACATGAAAAAACAGCTAGGATTAACTTAATTGGTTAAGACTCTTGCTACTTACTAGAAGATTAGAAGTGCAAATCACTCCACCTACGTATGAGTGTTCTTTCTCTTCGTATTTGTTTGGATTATTTCTTGGGCTCCCCAATGAGAATAGTAGTTGGGTTGGGTTTATAGTGCTTGTGGAATTATTTGAGATTGTTTCTTCCTCTAATGGGGGTAGTAGTTGAGTTGATCTTATTGTGATCGAGGAGTTGTTTTCAGTTTCATGTACTTTATTCGTTCCAAAATTTTTATCCAGTCTATAAAACGAGAACTTCAAAATAATATAAAATTTTCAAGGAAAAGAAATTTATTTCAACAATTTACTAGATATCAATGAAGTTTTTAAATTTATTGAAAAAATCTAAAATTTTCTTGCAAAAAATGTGTAATTTTCAATCTTCGTTTTAAGGCCGGATAAACAATTTGTGATGGAGATAGTAATTTTTATACTTGCATTCTCCCACCGCTTTAAAAAAAAAAACTCTCCACATCAATAGCAGATAATGAAGCCCAAATTACGGGTGGTACACTGGTAGAATAAAAAAGATTTTACAAATTACAACCCCAAATTAGGGGGTGCATAGAGAGAGAGAGAGAGAGAGAGAGAGAGAGAGTAAAAAAGAACTGGCATTAAAAGTAGTGGGAATCCCTTTAAAAATTGATAGTGGGAGAAAGAATAAAATAGTACTCCCTAAGTACTTTAAAAATACACTTTCGTGGGGCGTGCCGGTACGCGCCGTCCTCCTTTGTAATTTTAAGCTGATAATCAAAGTATAGTGTTGTGTTTTTCCCTTCTTCTTTTTTTTTTTTCCCGATTGTTCCTTTATGGCTCCCAAACCAACTTAAAAATATGAGTTAATTTTGCAATATGATATGAAGACAAGATATTTAACGTTTGGGCTTAGTGACGAGTAATGTGAAAATTTTATTATGTTCGTTCAACTCAATTTAAATATTCATCACATCTGCATAAATAATCTTATTTTTATATCTGTTTAACAATTCATAAGAAATTAATAATTCTAAATCATTGGATACAGCTGACTGAATAAATCTTACAAACTCTTTAGACCATTTCATATAAACATATTATATAAATGCAACAATGTTTTAATTTCACACTGACATGTTAGCAATCAAGTTACAAATTTAGAAATATAAAAAAAATAAATAATTGGAACGCATGCAGTACTAGTTTTAGATAAGCAGTAACCTAAAGGCTCCTCTTTTATGATGGCTCATCTACCATTCTACCTTTTCAAATACTTTTTTATTATATTTTCCTTTAGCGTAGGTCTAGTCCCACGGCCAATTTGACTTGTGAATCGTTACTCCATATAGCAATTTCATTTAATTGATCTGAATGACCGAATATCAAACACCGTTTAATATTTCCATTTTGCATATTCTTTTATCAAATTCTCCAAATACCTACAACACAAAAATTAAGCCTTAAAACACTAAGTAATAAAATAAAAAGACTTACTAATGATAAATTAGGAGGCGCTAATGTGAACATTTACTCATTTATCACAAATCTTCTAGGATAAAATAGATTAAAGATTAATGACTAAAAATAGAAAAATAATAAATAGGATAGTCGAATGTTTCCAAGCATAATTACCAACACACGCCTCATATGCGCGTGGGAAGTGGGACCACTTTAATTAAGAAGCCACCTATTAGATGAGGCTAGAACAGAACAATACGAGTAAAACATTTTCTCTTTTATAAGAAGAGATGTAGAAGAATAGTTTTCTCCTGGGTAATCAATCTTATACAGCTCTAAAATCTCCACCGGTCACCATCTTTACCAAATCTCGATCCAGTTCAATATCTGTACTGATCATAAAAAAAGATTCTATATCTGTAAGTTCATCCTGTATTTGCTTTCTCTCTTGGTCTATGTTCTTGCTTCTGCTACGTGGGCTTTCTATCTGATTTATAGCACTATTTGTCTTTTGGGTACAGTGCTTTTTGAAATTGTTGAGATTCTTAATCTGATCTGTGAACTGGGTTTTGTTGTGGGTGTTCTGATTTTGAAAGAAATAGATGAGAAATTAAGCCGTTTCTTGGGGATTTGAGCTTTTGGTCCTTTTATGCTTTCTATCTAGTTACATAAAGTTCACACCTTTTAGACTCTCAAAGTTTGTTTTCTAAGTAGGAACGGAAACTTGTGGCTATTAGAAGTGAGAGAGAATTAAAGTTGTCTCCTTTTGGTACACGTGAGTTCAAACTTGGGTGTTTAGGCAGAGGCTGTGTCCCCAGC
Source organism: Rhododendron mucronatum var. ripense (assembly GCA_019656295.1). NCBI lineage: Eukaryota > Viridiplantae > Streptophyta > Magnoliopsida > Ericales > Ericaceae > Rhododendron > Rhododendron mucronatum. The sequence continues at coordinate 11,581,308 of BPLT01000001.1, forward strand.
AACCGGTTTGAGGATGATTTAGGATTCAGTTGTCAAGAAACTGGTTCTTGATTTAATAGATTGATTGCTTTGAATTGGGATTTTAAACTTTCGATGCCATTAAATAGATACATCTTCATAAATTGAGGCAAGGTGTTTCATTAGTCTTTCTGGGGTGGTTAATTTTCTTGGTGATAAAAAGTAGTTCCCATCCAACTCACCGGGAGATCGAAGAAAAGATGCAAAGGGTACGTGTTTCATCGCACCAAGCACCGGTACACAAGCTAGGGGATTCCCAGATGACATTATCCCCAAAATTTAGACTACCTGCAATCCAATCTTCTTTATTGGATCCTTCTTTAGAATTCGAACTATCTGTGAAAGGGGATCCACTCATTCCAGGACTCCCAGATGACATAGCTCTCAATTGTCTCCTACGAATTCCTGTCCAAAATCACACAGCGTGCAAATCCGTTTGTAAGCGTTGGTATTTCATGTTTAGTGGTAAGGAGCGTTTTTTCAATAGGAGAAGGGAACTTGGGTTCCACGATCCATGGCTTTTTGTATTTGCCATCCATAAAAGTACCGGAAAGATTCAATGGCATGTCCTTGACCTAAACAACTTCTCTTGGCACAATATACCAACTATGCCTTGCAAGGAAAGGGTTTGCCCACAGGGTTTCCGGTGTGTTTCGATCCCACGTGAGGGGACTCTCTTTGTCTGTGGGGGGATGTCTTCTGACGTGGATTGCCCCCTCAACTTGGTATTGAAATACGAAGTGCAAAAGAATCGTTGGACTGTAATGAAAAAAATGGACACTCCTCGTTCGTTTTTTGCTTGTGGTGTCATTGATGGGATGATTTATGTGGCTGGAGGAAACAGTACAGATCGGTTTGAGCTTAATAAGGCTGAGGTCCTGGATCTTGCGAAGGGGACGTGGCGTCCTATTGCAAGCATGGGAACAAACATGGCTTCATATGATGCAGCGGTTCTGAATGGGAAGCTCCTTGTGACTGAAGGTTGGTTTTGGCCATTTTTTGTTGTACCAAGGGGTCAGGTTTACGACCCGAGAACTGATATGTGGGAAAGTATGGCTTCTGGGCTTAGAGAAGGGTGGACCGGTTCGAGTATTGTGGTTTTTGGGCATTTGTTTGTGGTGTCAGAGCACGAAAGGACAAAACTTAAGGTTTATGACATGGATACGGATTCTTGGGAGTTTGTAGAAGGGCGTCATTTACCGGAACAGATATGCAAGCCTTTCTCAGCTAATTGCTGTGATAATAGGATCTTTGTTGTGGGACGTAATCTCAATGTTGCTGTGGGTTATATCTCTAGGGTTAGCTTGGATAGCTCGTGTGAGAAAAAATGGAGATTCTCTGTTCGATGGCAAGTGGTGGATGCACGAGAGGATTTCTCTGATTTGACACCTTCTAGTGCTCAGGTTCTGTTTGCTTAATTCCTCAGTTTGCTTCTTGTATCATGTTTCACTACTTGTTGGTTGAGTTGTAAAGATTTAAATGTCTAGAGCGATGATAGATGTGTGCAAGGCTTTTAAAGTTCTCCAATCAGGTGTACTAATAGTATGTGGCTTAACCATACATGTTTCCTTTGTTATTTTGTTTGATTGCGCAATGTGCCGGGTCAAACAATGACAATCTTGATTGAAGAAACGTTATTCTTTTATAAGTGCGAGATATTATTAAGCTCAACCAAACAATCAAAGTCTAGGGATGAAAACCCTAACAAAAACAACAAAACAACAGCAATTAGGCAGCTACAACTATCTAAAAAGAACCCTGACTATACAGGTTGCAGAATCCTTTCAGACAAGCCCCATTGCATACAGAGGGCTTTATTCTTCAAGGAGTGATTCATATTTCTCCTTGAGCTGAGAAAATCTCTAATTCCAATTGCAATCCCCGTGGCCACATTTTTTCCTTTTCAATTGAAGAAATGTTGTGCATTCCATTGTTGGCAATCAGTGATTTTGGAAATGGAAATTGTAAACTATGGAGTCAATGTTGCTTGAGAACTGTCACATAGACTCCTGTATATGTGTGCAAGCACCTGTCGGAATTCGACTCTTAGGTCCAGACAGCATTTGACACTTACTTTATCGTCTTATATATGTATCCAAAATCTTTAGTGGGATATTCACCCTGCAAATATGTCTACAAAGTTGAGTTTACGTTTACCTTCCATACACCTGTGGGCAAAAACTATGCATGAAAACGTTGATGATGCCTTGTCATTGTCATTTTACCCTAAAAATGAAAGGAGCCATGAAATATGAGATGTTTTCCTGCTTCCTTGCTCATAAGCTAAGCCCGTACCCAAAAACATATTCGAAGAATAGTTAATCACGTCTGTATCTAGGTTAATCGGTGATTGTGCTGGCCAATGTAGTCGATTTCAGTGATGGCTTACCTGCAGTAATCTCAAAGTGATTAGGGTGCTTTCTCCTTTTGATGGGCATTCTAAAATCTTTTTGGGTACGTTTCTGGTAGTTGAACTAGGCTCCTTTCGTTTCTATGTAAAACATTTTACAACCAAAAATATTTTCATAGAAAATTGTTTACGGCTCTGTTTGTTTGGGGTGAAAATATTTTCCCCAAGAATATGTAACTAATATTTGGTGTTTGGTAGAGGTAAAAGATTTTGCTCCAAATGGATGTAGAATGTTTTGTGGCTCTCATCTCCGTAAGTCATTTTACAGCTCTGGTCTCTAATCCATATTCCACCATTGCAAATCAACAATGCTGGGCATGAATTGAAGCCCGCTCTCTCTCTCTCTCTCACACACACACATGTATGTATGTATGTATTAAACAGCCCCAATTAGTACTTCATACTTCGTACTTCTCTCTCTCTCTCTCTCTCTCTCTCTCTCTCTCTCTCTCTCTCTCAAAACACTCTACTTTCACTCCCATTTACTCTTCCAAAACAATCACTGCCCTAGTTTCTAAATGGTTTTCCGTGTCCATTTCCCAGGTTTTCATTTGGTTATTCTCTCTAAAAATGAAGGTCCTCAGGTTGGTTGACATTTCGTAAATTAGCAGGTTCTTAGTTGTTTAACCAACCACAGTTTTCTCCGTAGATCATCTGTTATTTTCTGAGTTAGAACAACTGGAACTCTAAGTGGGTGATGCACGGTGATCAACAAAGAGATGTATTTTCCTCTGTAGTTTTAACATACCATCGTTTTCAATTTTTGTGTTCTTTTTTTAAATGGAAATTAAAAGAAAAGAGAAATCTTTTGGCTCCATCAGGATCACTAGGAGTTGACAATCGTGTTTAGTACCTGTTCTGGACAAGATTGGTTACTATTTTTAGCTTCTTTGTCAATAACAAAGGAGAAAGCATACGATCATCGGCTTCCAAGCAAAGGAGTATGTTTGGGCTAAAGAGCAACCAGATTCACACTTGAGTGTATTCTCAATGATTTTGGCAGTTATATTGTCAGTTCTAAAATGTTTGTTACCTGCTGCTTTGAACAATTCGTACTCGTTGACTTCTTGATCTGATGCCACTCTTCGATCTTTAGAATACCTCTGCTGACCCTGACTAGAATATCCACGACAGATAAATGTAAAACAAGTTGGGATACGTGTAATGTTCTATTTGTTGGTCCTGCAATATGTTCCTGATCTGGAACTCTCATATTCATTTGCTTCCGAGGACTTGCTTCTTTTAGAATGAAAGGTTCCAGTGCTGTTCATTGGTAGTTTGCATTCTCATTAGGAGTGGAATAGAGATTTAACCTGATTCTGTTCAGAGGATTTGGTACTTGAAACCTTTTACTGGTCATTTGACTACTATACCCAACTAGTTGTAGGAGGCTGATGTTGTTCTTTAGTTGGTGAGAGGGCATGTCTACAATGCAAACTTGGTTTCCAATTGCTGCGGAAGAATTTTAGTATGCGTCCTGCTATTTACTGCCCATTGGGCATTTCAAAATGAGAAATAAAAAATGTCCCTTTAATTGCTAGAGTTCCGCGTGTCCTTGTAATGATTTTGGTTTGCGCGTTTTACAATGGACAGCACCATTTTGTCTTTGTTTCTACAAAATGACTGGTTTACCCTTTTGTAACTTTTGTGCACCATTGCTGCAAAATTTCCATCCTTTAGTACAGCTCTCTCCGGATCAAAAAAAAAAAAAGGTACAGCTCTCTCTCTCTCTCTCTCTCCAACTAGAATTATTTCTCTCTTAAAATTTTCCCTTGAAACTGTTCCTGGACACCCCTTCTTCTTTTCGATATCCCCCATTAATTCGATCACCACCACCTCTCAGATCCCAATCGGTCTGCAAAGAAACTCTCTCTCTCTCTCTCTCTCTCTCTCTCTCTCTCTCTCTCTCTCTCTCTCTCTCTCTCAAATGGGTTTTGGTAACCAGGGTTTAAGGAACCCCAAAACGAGTAAACCCTCTTTCAGAGTATCAAATAGGGAAAAAAAAAACTTTCAAAGGAAAATAAACAGAGCTTTAATTTAGTGAATCACAAAATTTTTGTATAGGAACAGGTTACATTGTGATGAGAAGTGATTTTGGTTTTAGGGCTTCGTCTAATTTGATGAAACATATTATTAATTATGGAATTCTTTCTTGGGTTGCCAGAGATATGGGTCATATGGTATATAACAATGAGAAGTGATTTTGATTTCATTGCCATATGAGAGGATGATAATGGGAGTAAAGTAAATTCCCGGCCAGTGGTGGAAAGCATGACTGTAAAAGGCAAATAACAAAGAACGGGATGAGGGTTTGAGATAAATAAATGGTGGAGACAATTAAGGAAAAAAATCTGATCAGAAAAAAAAATCAAAAATGATACTCACACAACAATCCAAACACAACTACTTATACAACCTCTCACATGCATGTGGGCTCCACACACACTACTATGTGTGGGCCCCACATGTATGTGAGAGGTTGTGTAAGTTGTTGTGTTTGGATGATTGTGTGTGTAGCATTATCCAAAAAAAATAAACGGAAATACAAGAGAGATAGAAACTAAATACGGTTAAATTCCATTTCAATCTTCTAATTCAAGAGAGAGAAGGTATAGAGAGGAAGACCAAAAATATTTGATATTCGAGAAGATGAGAAAGAGCTCTGGAATGGTGAACGAGCAATAATTCTAACACATCTATTCACACTCTTATTCACAATAAAAATGGGCGTAGTGGGTGTGTGATTGGATATATAAATGAGTGTAGTGGTAGAAGGATTGTGTGAATGAGGAAAAAAATTTCAGTGCCGAGCGGGTATCACGTGGTGGCCATCCGAGCCGTCCATTACTTGTATGGACGGCTCAGATTTGGAGAGAAAAGAGGAGAGAGAAAGTGTTAAGATGAGACAAGAGAGTGTGTTTAAATCCAAACCGTCCAAAAATGTATCGGACGGCTCGAATGCGCCGAGCGGATGCCACGTCGGCAATACCCGCTTGGCACTGAAAAATTCCTCGTGAATGAGAATGAGAAAGAGGAAGACGATGGAGCACAGCGGATGTGTCCTTGCTCACATAAGGATTTGACACGTGGCGACTTATTTTTCTGTGCTCACAAGGCAAGGTAAAAGGGTGGGGACGAAAAGTCAAAAGAGGGGCAACATTGTCATTCTCCTTGGGAGCTTAATCAGCCTCCCTGCAATCTGACCAGGGACTTGACACCTGCTGCACCGTACTGCTTTCTAGGCGCGTGATGCATATTCTGCCATGCCCACCGGGCAGTTTGTAGAATTTGCCTTTTAGTATTGCTTTGGTGTATAAAAGCAAATTTGAATGCCTTTTTTTGTTTTTCTTTTTTTGGTGCTTTTGAAGTGATAGCTTGGAAGCAAAGCAAGACGCAGGAGTGCTTTGCATTCTGTGTACTCAAAAAGTTATCGGGTCCTATGATTATTGCAATAGAAATAAATAAAGGAATTGACGCACTCTTTTTTTAACCATATGCACTCTCTTTTTTCTCATCCGTATTCACGTGAATTCACTTCATTATCTTCCATCCATGCAAACAATAAATAGGGATTCGGAAACTCTATAGTGCAGAGATGCATTATAGGACTGTACAACATCATTCAAGCCGTCCAAAAGTGTTTTTAACGTTCAACATTGAAAATAAACTATTAAAAAGTTTGTTTTCAATCCAAACTGTTGATTGCTGAGATGTACATCTGGCGTGATATGCTACAACCCTGTAGGGCAGCCCGCCCTACAGGATCTTCGGGTGATCTCTTGGAGGGAAGTTGTACATGTGAAAATCGAGAAGTATGGATTGAAGTTGATATAAATATTAGAATTCTCCAAACTTAATTTTTAAGTAAAAGACATAGTTTAAATCTCCAAAATGTAGAATGAGTGGGAGTAGGGGGTTGGAGATTGAGAACTACATCATGTAATTGTTCAATTCAATTAGTCCTTTTCGCAAGAAAATTGGGATTGCTTTGTTTACTATTCCCTAGTGGCAGACAATATTTGACCGAATGTGGGTGTGGGCCGGAACGAACTCCAAATTTGAAAATGGAGAGTATGGATTGAAGTTGATAACAATATTTTGACAGACGACGTTCCCATTTTGAGTTCCTTCTCCCTCTAGAGATAGAGATACTGCTGTAATTTGATCACAATCCTAAGTATTCTTATCTTATTACTCCGTATAATATACTGTAGACAAATAAAATGAAAAATCTCCAACCTTTTGACCCTATGAAAACATTTTTTCAATAAGTTTTGAGAAATGGGTGCTTCTTTAAAAAGTTACGAGAAAGGTCAGAAAAACAATCATGTAAGCGAGTTTTTCTTCCTTTTCCGGAACACAAGTCCAAAAGGAAAAAAAAAATTGAAATAACTGCATGCAAGAAAAGAGGCAAAGTTTGGAGAGTTCTATTTACGAAGTACCAAAAACACAAAATAAAATAAAGTTCGGAGAGTTCAATGGTAAAGATGTGCATTATCATTGTTGCTAATACCTGTGGCCAAAAATTGTGTTTGACAGGTACTTTTTTTGTAGCAAATAATACATGACAAAGAAAAAAGATGCCAAAAAACCAAAAAAATAAAGAGAGGAAGCAATAGCAAAAGCTGGAACAAACCCTACATGAACAAACACATCTCCAGCAACCAAAGGCAAGTTATCAATTACACTGGTCACAACTCACAAGTGCTCCAACTACTACAAATAGCAACAACTAATAGTAACTAAAAAAGAACAAGAAAAGAAAAACATAAAGACCAGTCAAACCTATATCAGTTCACACCCATTCCCCCATCCTCTTGAGAAATGTGGCTGGAGAGAAAGGCAACTCAGAACCACAATCGAGAACTAACGAGTAGAATGCTTGCAGGCAGGCACAATGTCCATTCCAGACCAAGAAGATGAGCCGATAGTTACTCTCAACCCTCCTCCAACAGATTATTCCAGCTCTTATTTGTCCCACAACTAATCCTTGGTAAGATATAATGCTAGACTTTAGCATTTGTGTGTACAAACTCATTGCATCAGAGCTATGGCTAATGCTAAAGACATGAAAAATTCTCTACCATGGTACCTAAGTCAAGTTTCCAGCACTAGGTCCAATGAGAAACAACTATTTGATGGAGTACCTCACATGTAAAAGAAAATTCAGAACACTTTGCATTCCATATATATATATATTTTTTTTGATAACCGGATGTTTGGGCACGCTCGCACTCACCTCAACTAATTCGAAGGCGCTGAAGTTAACGACTAGGCAAACCTCCCGTGGCCCCAAGGCACATTCCATAAAATAAACAGTCAAATAGAACCTCAAATTTTCAAAGCACCAAACAAAATTAGTTCCAGAAATCAAATGTTCATATAGAATTTCAGAGAATGCCGTGGATATATCAGAACTGCAGAGTTAAGCAGCACTGGATACATCACAACAGCAGTTGCTACGCAACATAAGAAATCAGTTTCACCGCAACCGAACCACAAGATGACTCCAACAAGCCTTTCACGACACCAATTAGAAGTACGAGTTGAACAGAGTATACCACTATAAGCAAAGAAAATTGATACATCCGAAAGGGAACCTCTTTCATATTCATTCCAAAAAAAAATTGTTATAATAAAAAAAAGGGATGGAAATCCACCTTAGCTCAAAGGCACTGATTTTTTCAAACTCTCCCACTTGGTGGGCCCTTCTGAATCTCTTTCTACGAAATCTCTAAAAAATCGTGCCTCTGAACACACAAGGACCGTGCTCAAGGACAAAGTAGGTTTGACTTTGCCTCTCTCCCTCAACCATGCACACATGGAAAACCTAAGATTGATTCTGCCCAAATCATAACCCAAGTACGAAGGAAATACCTCAATTGATTCCAATGGGTAACCCAAACAATTTCTCAAACAATCAATCTTCTTTTCGAGTACGTCTTTGCTCTGGTTTAGAACAGATGGAGCATGTTTGATCATATTTGCTACAACATTGGGGTCCAAACCAGCTTGCACCAGAAAATCAAATCTCTCCTGTAATTGATCACCTCTGCCACGGAACTTTTTCAGAGCTTTTGTCATCTCGTCTGAGTTTTCCACGTAACCTAACTTGAGCAAGAACGCAGTCTTCTCCACAAACCTACTTTGGTTTCCAGACCATAGCTGTTCAATGCTGACAACATCTGATTTGGCAACCAAACTGAGAAACGTTAAAGGGTCTTCCTTTATCATAAGACATAAAGTGTCTCTCTCAACTTCCAATTTTTTCAAAATAGTTCTGGTTTGATTCAGAGAGACTGCACCCAGTGCTCGAATGTTATTAGCTACAATAGTTGCAATGCCTTCAGCTTCCATTCCTATCTCATACAGAAAACACACTACTCGGCAAACATTCTTGGCACACTTAGCGGACAGAATTTGAGGGTTCTGCAAGAAGAAAGAGTAAATTTCGCTCATCTTAAGATCCAATTTGAGCAACCGTCCAACCAAAATATAGATTCTTTTCCTGGAACCTTCCAAAAGCAAACCAGGATTCGTTTTAAGCAAACTCCCCATCTGTGTCTGACTATAACCCACGTCACGAAGAAAACCGATTGTCTCAAGCATTCTATTCCAATTGCAAGCGCTTTTGCAAGACAAGTACCCTCCAATCCAATCATTTCCAAATCCCCATGCTTTCAACTTTTCAAGAACCTCAATAAGTTCCTTGTTAACATTACCCACCAAAAGCAAAGGGCAACAACTAACCAGCTTAATAACCGTGGATTTGCTCAAGCCTAGTTCTTCATAAGCCCTAAGTTTCGAATCCAATATCCCATACTCATACCTGAATACCCCAATTGCTTCCTTGTATATCCTACCAATCTTACCCCGAGGAACCCCATAACCGCAAAGGACGTGAAAGTTATCAAGCATGACTTGATCGTTGTTCAAAAACATCAAGCTCTGAGGAAGGAGGGATACGACCTCAGACGGGGTCAAACCCAAGCTCTCCAAAAAGGGTTCGAATTCATTAATGGGATTGTATCTGAGGAACCTGGTCAAAGCCCTAGATACATCTTGCTCATTCTCAACCTTGGAAAGCAAGCGCTCAAGGAAGTATGGCGAGTTCTTGCTAACGTGTTCCGCATCAGTGCAGTGGAACCCTCGAGTACAATGCAAGTATTCGAAAAGAGCCTCTTGCCCCTCTGACCTAGCAACTCGAGAAATCCGGCTGGTAGGTGCAAGAGAGAGAAGTGGCTGTGTTGACTCTACAACAGAGATTTGGGTATTATGGGTAGGCCTGGAACTGCCAAAGCACCTAATCCTCAAAGGTACTAAATTAGGGCTCAGCACAATGCTGGGTTTCAAAGGGAAAACATCACGAGAGAGAATCAAGTGGCTGAATTTGCAAATCAATTCAGACGCACAGACATAAGATTCTCTTTTACGGATTCTGAGTATCAACATGGAAAAACAACTGACACCGCAAACGTGAGTTTTCGACGCTAAAGCTCAACATTCGATCATGGGTTTGTCGTATATCGTTTCAAAGTAGATGAGTTGAAATAAAAAACCCAGAAATGTTCTCAGGTTGAGTTTTGGGTTGACGTACCTTTGGGTTTTATGTGGACCTCTCTCACCATTTTACTTCTCTTTCTCAGATGATAAAAGGGGAAAAACCCTTGTAAGCATCTGCTTCGAAGCGGAGCGTCTATTGGCAGAGAGCGATTGGCTACAAAACCCTAGAAGAAGGGTTCTATAAGGGTTTAAACGGAGTTTCTGGTCGATCTGTCCAGTTTTCAAAACATACGGAGGATTCAACAAATGTCCATCTTCTGAAATGTTTTATAAACAAAAATGCTAAGGACACATACATTTGTACACATATCATGCACATACGTTTTTATGGGGCTCACCTCGGGTCCCACCAATATGATCCGAACCGCTCATTATTTTTAAAATAATGTTTTAAGAGTTTCTGTAAAAAATCAACTCGATAGGATATCGGTAAGGGCTTTTTCAGAAATCGCAGTGCGAATTAGACTGTTTCACCCTATGATTTCTAAAAAAACCCTTACCGATATCCTATCGAGTTGATTTTTTACAGGAATTCTTAAAAAATTATTTTAAAAATAATAAGCGGTTCAGATTATATTGGTGGGACCCGAGGTGGGCCTCATAAAAGTGTATGTGCAAGATATGTGTAAAAGTGTATGTGCAAGTAGCATGATTGTTTTATAAAACGAAAACATTTCTCGTCACCGACGGTGGAGTCAGTGCACGCGTTCCGGATTCCGCACAGATGATTTTAACTGGTCAAATTTAAAAAAAAAAAAAATCCAAATGGGCATTCTCGAGGATTGGCTCAATCCAATATATTTAGATGCTCAATCCAAACTTTCTATTTTTGAAAAAATCTGGAAAAAGGGAAAGATTAGATTTTCAGATTTTCAAGAATGAGAAGCTTGGATCGAACATCTACATATATCGGATTAAGCCGGTCCTCGCGAATACCCTGGAGTGGGGCCCCACACGTCAGTCAGTGGCCAGCCACTGACCCTCCTGTCGGTGGACATAGTGTTACTATAATTTATCGCTCATTACGTGATGTCAATCGTGTACGCACGAAATGCGTTTTACGGAGCTTCCATGGCAACAAAATCCACGCAAGCAAATAACGCATTTTGAAAATGCATTTTTATAAATTAAAAAAAGAAGAAGAAGAAGAAGACGACAAAACGCATCTTCAAGATGCGTGATAAAGCTAGGTAATAACCTTTTCGGTGGAAGAGGGCTAAGCGAGGGTGGCCATGTGGATAAGGGCTAAGCACGACATCAAGATTTATTCGGTGGAAGACTTTAAGGGGTATTTGGACGGGATTCGTAGACTAAAATTGTAACTCTCTTCTGAGGTGCAGTCATCCAACTCTCTGTTGGATGAGGTCTTCTTTTGGGTTTCTTTTGTATGTCTTTCTGAGTAGCAGTTTGTGTTCTTCTTTTCTTCTCTCGATGTACCCTTTCGAGATTAATAAAATGTTTCGTTTGCCGAGCAAAAAAAAAAAAAAAAAAACCTTTTCCTTCCCTTGGTGCCAAAAAAATGCGCATGATTTTGTGGGTTTCTATTTCGAGTCCTACAAAGATGATTCAAACTTCATCCGCAAGGTATTCTTAGAATATTTTTTTTTATGGATTCTTGTACTCACTCCGTCCCTTATTAATAGTCCAGTATTCTATTTTGGGTTGTCCCTTAATACGTGTCCATTTTATAAAGTTAGTGGGTAAAAGTTGGTACATTGTCTATTTTGTCCCTAAAAGTAGATTCCGTTTTGAAAAGTTAGTGAATAAAAGTGTAATGATGATGAGTAAGTAGGGAAAGTAGAGGAAAAAGTTGATGTGAGAGGTATAATGATGATGTCTTTTTAATAAGTTGGAATTACGAAGTAGGACATTTAAAAAGGAATGGAGGGAGTAAAAAATTAGTTCAATCCGATATTCGTAGGAGCCCCTACGAATGCTGAAAGAGCCCTTATATGATTGAGTTAGAATATTTTTTTATGGGTTCTTGTAAAAAATTAGCTCAATCCGATATTCATAAGGATTGTTTCAGCATTCGCAGGATCCTCTACGAATGCTGAAAAAACCCTTACAAATACAGGATTGAGATAATTTTGTCCAAAATATTGTATGAATACCTTGTGGTTTAAATAATTTTTGTGAGGACAAAAATCAAATTGGATCCAATAAATAGAGTATAGATAAAAGAAAGAAAAGTGTGAAAATCACAACCCTTAAAAAAACTTCTTTTTTCTCGGCTTAAAAAACCTTTTTTCCTAAATCTCAAGGAGCACGTTTATTTATTTATACAAGATAGTGAACTATACAATGTGAGGTAGCCATCCCACGAACATCGAAAAGAAAGCATTGGTATACAAAAGGGAACATATGCAAAGTTTTGTCAGACGCCAATGCCATTTTCGCCAAACCATCAGCAACAAAGTTTGCTTCCCGAAGAATGTTCTTGATGTTAACATCCCATTTATGGGCCAAAAACATCGTGCAATTAGAGATAAGAGGGAGATGCCATGGTGAAATACAATGTAAATCATAAAGTAGGAAAGTACTGATTTGTGAGTCAGACTCCAAATCAAGTGTATGAAACCCTCGAGACCAAGCTATTTGGAGGCCGATGCGAATAGCTTTGAGTTCTGCTACCAAACTAGTAGTGGCACCAACGTATTGATTGAAGGCAAGTAACCAACGCCCATACGAATCTCTAAACACACCTCCGACACTAGCGCTATTGGTTCGAGGATTCACACTGCTGTCCATGTTCAGTTTAACTCGTCCGAGTTTGGGAGGTAACAACCGAATCATTTTAGAGTCCAACCTTTGAGTAGAAAAATTCCATGGAAAGACGATTGAGAGAAACTTGTTGAACCTTGAGGCTGGAAGGGGTTGACTGAAAACAACTGGTATTACGAGCTTTCCAAATAACCCAAATGGTAAAAACAAAAAATGAGGACCAGGAGGGGGTGAACATGTTGGTGCTGTTGTTTTTGTTGCAGATTTTGTCTACACCACTCAAGAATTGAAAGGTTAAAAAAGTTTGCCGGTAAGGGAATAGGTAGGCGTTTCCAAACTGCCTTGGCCCGAGGACAATCACGAACTGCATGTAGAAAACCTTTCAATACAATGATGACGCGGTGTTGAGGTTAATTTAGCTGAAGTAATATTGGAGTCTCGAATAGAATGATAGTTACAGCTAGAATTGTTGTTTAATGCGAGTAGGATTAGTTTAGAAGGCAAGGATCTTAACCAACGAATCTCAGCAGACGCTTAGCTTAGCTACCAAGACATTGTAATGATAACTGATGCTTGGCTGTCACAGCTGATGCTCAGCTACTAGGAGTAAGTTTATTACTAGAAATTCATAGAGGACTTGGTCCCGACTTTAACCAGGCCGTTCCGCTAGTAGATGGTAAAGTTAAATTTTAATTTATAGATTCGTCAAGACGCGCATAAATTAATCCGAACATTACGAATTATGAGAAATTATTGCTATAACTCATGTGTGTTGCTATAATCTATCAGCCGGCTTAGGACTAGTTGTAAGGTTTTTTAGATTAAAAAAGGTTAAGTGGAATGGGGGGAAGGGAGGTGTAATCAGTGATTAACCCATATATTTTTTGGCTTTCCTATTGCGTCCATGAGCCGTGCAATGCTTACATCATTTGATGTACACCAAATATACGTCACATTGTATGCTACCCACATAGGGTCCCACAAAAATGATTAAAGTCGTTCAATTTTTTCAAAAGTCTCTATTAAAAAATTAGCTTAGTCAAATATCAGTGAAGAATTGATCAATTTTTTGCTCAATTTTCTATCAACAAATTGGGTGTATAATCGATTAAGTCTTTACCGATATTTGACTAAGCTAATTTTTTGCAACAATCCTTATAAAATATGTTTTAAACAAATATAGTGGCTCCGATCATTTACGTAAGAGCCCAAGTAGGTCCTATGAAATGCCTTGTACATTCGGTATGCACCAAATGATGTACCCTAGTTTTATTGTTCGTCAATCTCCACGATTCATCTCCCTCAAAAAAGAGAGAACAAGAGCTTGTTTTGCGCATACAGACATAAATATTCTGCTTTATATATCTATACATATACATTACACGGAGAGAGAGAGAGAGAGAGAGAGAGAGAGAGAGAGAGAGACATGGGTGCGGTGACATTAGCGGTGTTGGGAGTAGTTGGGCTGATACTGGGATGGATATCAATAGAGATTGCGTGCAAGCCCTGTCTCAAGAGCGGCCGTGAAGCCATAGATCGCAACCTCAATCCCGATTATGACCCTGACGACGATGACACCAATACCATCAATGCCCCTCTCAATCCGAACCCCTCTTCTACGCCTGTTGATTCTGATCCAGTATCAGCTTCAAGTGCCATCAAAGCCGTCTGATCTTTTCAATTTCTGTGAGATCTCCAATTTTGTTATGCTATTTGTGGATTGTTTTTGGTATTCCTCAGATTTCTTTTTGCTTTGTTTGGAAAGAATATGTAGCTCTGATTCAATGATCAGAAACAATATCTGGGAAGAGAAGGAAGGGTTCCTTTCTGGGCATACCCTGATTTTGTTGTGTTACCCAAAAAGGCAACCAAGAAGGGGGTGAATAGGGTTGCTAAAAGAAATTGCCAATATAAAAATTATTCTCTAACAATTATATTAAAGATAATATGAGCAAGTAAACTAGAGAGAGTTAGAGAGATAGAACCCGTTTATAGTGGTTCGGCCCGGATTTGTCCACGGTCCGGCCTACTCCACTTCTCCTCAAGCAACTACTTGAAGGTTTCACTAATCTTCAAAAAGATTACAAGCAGTAAGTCTTGCGGGTGCTTACAACAACCTAATCCCATAGCTTTCCCGAGGAGCTAGTGCAACCGCAAGAGTTTTCTCCGAAAATCTCTCGAAAACAATAACACCCAAATTCAACAAGAATTTGGTCTTCTAAGCTTTCAAGTGTTCAACCCAAACACTCGCTTAGGAATTACAAGTATGTGAAGAAAGTACGAAGATTATCGCTCACGTCTTGTACAAAACTTCTCTCAAGAAAAATATAAAAGTGGAAGAACAATGAGAATTTTGGACTTGATCTTTGGAGAATTTGCTCTTTGGAATGGTATGAAATGTTGTAGCTTGGATTGATACTCATCAATGAGTTCTTGAAGCCTTTATATAGCCATCCAATCATCTACTAGCCGTTAGCAAATTACTGTGCCGTTGGAGTGCTATTTTAGGAAAAATAGAGCCGTTTGAGATTTTACTGATCAGCAGAAAATCTGCAGAAATACACTACTGGTCGTCCGGCCGGTCGACCGGAAGGTCGTCCACTCTCTCAACCAGTTTGTCATCCAATGAAGTCCGGTTGACAACCCCTTCTGTTCAGACAGCCAGCTTGTTAGCCGGTTCGTCAACCTGTAGCTCAAAACTTCATCTAAATAAAGCCGTTAAAGCATGAATTGAGCTCATTAAGTCTTTGTAGATATTAATCATTAAAACCAAGAGACTTTATGCTATGTTTCAAGGCAAAGAAACAAATTTGTCCGAAAAAGGACTTTGCGATAAAAGATTTTCTTTTGCCAAAAGATAAAAACTTCATGAATATAATCATCAAAATATCAAATGGTAATGCATATAATTTTCAACAAATTATCGTGCATATATTTGTCAACAATCTCCCCCTTTTTGATGATGACACAAAATGAAGGTTTTTATGAAAAGCAAAGATTATGTCAATAAATCTCCCCCTTAGTATATGCTCCCCCTAAATAAGATCTTTTAAGGAATATGAGAGGCATATGCAACAATATGATCGCAAAGTGATCCCTGCAAGGTTAGTTTCACATAGGCAAAGTATATATAAAAAATTCAAGCCCTAAGCCATAGAATTCACAAACTTAAACCATAAAAAACATAAAACCAAGATTTTTCTCCCCCTTTGAGACATCATCAATATGGGTGTGAGGAGGGAAGGTAGGAATGTCATTGTGGTGGCGAAGGATAATATCTTCTTTCATCTTTCTCCCCCATTCTCATCTTTGTCAAGTTTTGTTGATGTACTCATTGTCTTTGATTCTTACATGTGCTTTTCTAGCACACCTACAATCAAGTCTTGACTTTTGGTACCCATATCATTTTGGGTCCTTGAAAGTTAGCATTGACATGGTTCTTAGGAACCCAAGTCTTTCTACCGTTTGAAAAGATTTTCATAGGGCAATTTGGAGAAATGTGACCAATCTTTCTACAAAAATGACAAGTGAGTTTAGGATGACTAGTTGGAGGAAGATCCTTGTCAAAAAGGTTTTTGTGTTGGGTTGGATTGTACCCAATTCCGGCTTTGTGAAAAGAAACCATTTGTTTTCCAAGAAGAATATCTAAGCCGTCTTTACCTTTGGTAAGTTTAGCAAGAGAGTTTGTCAAATCATCAACTTGCTTGACTAGAGATTCATCTTGAGGAACATTTTTCAAAACTTCCTTTTCCATTTCCAAAGAATTTTTCAAAGACTCATTTTCTTCTTCCAAGGTATCTCTTTCTTCAACTAGATCACTCATTTCTTTTGAAAGTTCTTTGGCCATTTTCTTGAGAACTTTGTTTTTTGAAACAACCTTTTCAAAATCAACTTTCAATTCTTTATAAGCAATAAACAATTCATCAAAAGAGTAAGATGAGTCGAGATCTACCTCATTTTCTTCGGTGGTCATGAAACACAAGTTAGCGACCTCTTGTTGCTCATTTTCCTCATCGGAGCTACTATCGTCACTAACGTCCCATGCGGCCATCATAGCTTTCCTTTTATTCTTCTTTGAATGTTTCTTGGCGTATGGACATTCGCTTTTGATGTGGCCGGGCTTCTTGCATTCGTAGCAAATAATTGGATCAGTTTTGCTACTTTCTTCTTTGCCCCCATCCTTCTTTGGAAATCCTCTTCCTTTGCGAGATGCTCTATGTTTGAGGAGTTTCTTGAGCGACTTTGTGATGAGATCAATTTCATCATCCTCGCTTTCATCACTTGAGTCATCTTGGATTTTGGACTTGCGTGAGGTGCTTTTGAGAGCAAGGTTTTCGACTTTCTCTTCTTCCTCATCTTTGAGATTGATATGGATTTCTTCGGTCATGAGAGATCCCATAAGTTGATCCATTGTATATTTTGAGAAGTCTTTGGATTGAAGGATGATTGAAGTGGTAGTATTCCACTTTGATGGCATGGACCGGAGCACCTTCCTCGTCATCTCGGATTGACTATATGTCTTGCCAAGAGCTTTCAAACCGTTAGTAATACTAGCAAATCTAGCAAACATTTGAGAAATAGACTCTTCCGGTTTCATTTTAAAAAGCTCATAATTATGCACAAGAATATCAATCTTGGACTCTTTGACTTGACTATCTCCTTCATGAGCCATTTTTAATTTATCCCAAATCTCCTTAGCGGTTTCACAAGCGGATACACATTCATATTCACTATGAGTAATAGCACAAAAAAGAAGATTCATGGCTCTAAAGTTCTTTTCTATGTTACTCTTATCTACGTTGGTCCATTCGCTCTCTTCCTTAGGAATACCGGATTTCTTAGTAGGAATAATAGGACCATTTGCAATAATTTTCCACAAATCATAATCGGTGGATTGGATAAAAATTTGCATGCGATTTTTCCAATAGCTATAGTTAGCACCTGTGAACAAGGGAGGCCTATTTGAGGATTGACCATCCATGCATGATACGCTACTAGTGATTGCCATAGATCTTAACTCTTAGACGGTGAAGTCTACAAACAAGAGCCGAGGCTCTGATACCAATTGTTACCCAAAAAGGCAACCAAGAAGGGGGTGAATAGGGTTGCTAAAAGAAATTGCCAATATAAAAATTATTCTCTAACAATTATATTAAAGATAATATGAGCAAGTAAACTAGAGAGAGTTAGAGAGATAGAACCCGTTTATAGTGGTTCGGCCCGGATTTGTCCACGGTCCGGCCTACTCCACTTCTCCTCAAGCAACTACTTGAAGGTTCCACTAATCTTCAAAAAGATTATAAGCAGTAAGTCTTGCGGGTGCTTACAACAACCTAATCCCCTAGCTTTCCCGAGGAGCTAGTGCAACCGCAAGAGTTTTCTCTGAAAACCTCTCAAAAACAATAACACCCAAATTCAACAAGAATTTGGTCTTCTAAGCTTTCAAGTGTTCAACCCAAACACTCGCTTAGGAATTACAAGTATGTGAAGAAAGTACGAAGATTATCGCTCACGTCTTGTACAAAACTTCTCTCAAGAAAAATATGAAAGTGGAAGAACAATGAGAATTTTGGACTTGATCTTTGGAGAATTTGCTCTTTGGAATGGTATGAAATGTTGTAGCTTGGATTGATACTCATCAATGAGTTCTTGAAGCCTTTATATAGCCATCCAATCATCTACTAGCCGTTAGCAAATTACTGTGCCGTTGGAGTGCTATTTTAGGAAAAATAGAGCCGTTTGAGATTTTACTGATCAGCAGAAAATCTGCAGAAATACACTACTGGTCGTCCGGCCGGTCGACCGGAAGGTCGTCCACTCTCTCAACCAGTTTGTCATCCAATGAAGTCCGGTTGACAACCCCTTCTGTTCAGACAGCCGGCTTGTTAGCCGGTTCGTCAACCTGTAGCTCAAAACTTCATCTAAATAAAGCCGTTAAAGCATGAATTGAGCTCATTAAGTCTTTGTAGATATTAATCATTAAAACCAAGAGACTTTATGCTATGTTTCAAGGCAAAGAAACAAATTTGTCCGAAAAAGGACTTTGCGATAAAAGATTTTCTTTTGCCAAAAGATAAAAACTTCATGAATATAATCATCAAAATATCAAATGTTAATGCATATAATTTTCAACAAATTATCGTGCATATATTTGTCAACATGTTGTTTGTTTGGCAGACTAATAAGTTGCTTTGATTTGGATCAGAAACATGAAGAATGTGCACATTGTCAATGTCGAGTATATATTCGCATATTCCGATTTCCAACAAAATTAATTTTCTAGAAATTCTGGTGACATTGATTGGGGTGTGTTGTGGATACAGTCGCGGAGTTGCAGCTTCTGAACATTATTTGTGTGTTGAAAGTGTTTGTTAAAGTGCGCATTAGGATAAAAATTGGATCCCACAAGTGGTGTTGTTAACTTAGGAATGTCTTAGAATATATATGAGTATCTCAATGGGTTAGTTATGAGTGTGCTACTTTTTTATATTTACTCTTCAAAATAATGTCAAAAGCAACGTCATGTTCTCCTTCCACTCCACATCCCATTTATAAGAATTATGTTCAGAGCTCATTTTTTGTAATTTCTTACATGAAACCCCAGTGCCTTCTCCTTCTCTGTTTTGCCCAAATTCTGTTTGTTTTGCCCAAATTCTGTTAGCTTCTGCCTTTTCATGGCATATAATCCTATTAATGATGAATTCAATTATTTCCATTAATGGAAGGGGTGGATTGTAGCCCTTTGGTGTTCAACGCATATATCTAAAAAATAGATTAAAAAAAAAGGCAACGGGTAATAAAAGCAACGGAAAGTTACAAAAAAAAAAAAAAAAAAGAGTAGTGGGCATTTATGTTTTATAGATGGAGTTTGAATTTATAAAGATGGGACCACTTATTATTTGTTAGCATTTTTGCCAAACTTGGCACACATGCTAACACACTACTACATTTAGCACACTCTAGCAAACAAGCATTGTGGCACAATAAATACATTTTTGTTTGTTAAGTCTTAGGGCCTGTTTGGATACCTCATTTTCAGCTTTTCCATTTTTACTTTTTGGGTTTTGGGTGTTTGGCAACCCAAAGCCAAACCTTATTATGAGAAAATGAATTCTCAGATTTTGTATTTAGAGGCAGAATCCGAGAATGAGCCTGGGAGGTCCTTTTCATGGTTTTGGCTTTTCCCATTCTATGTTGAATTACCAAAATACCCTACCTATACTTGGCTATTTACCAATTTTGCCCTCCCTTTATTTCTTTATCCTCTTCTCCACTTATTATTCTCGACACCAATCTTTTCTCTCTTTCTCGACACCAGCTTCAGCAAGAACCTGACGACGCCGTCCACGCCGTAGACGAATTCGATGGTCTATTTGGCCCTCCAACCCTGTCGATCTTGGCATGCGGATTCTTTGTCCTCTTCTCCTAATAGGTACTTCTCGTGGTGGCTCCGGAGCCTAACTGTTTTTGCCTTCTGGAATAGCTCCATGTCTCCATTTCTCTCTGCAAAAATCAAAGGGGGGGTTTCAGAAATTAGATCTGGAATTGGAAGTGGGTGGAAGACTTTATTTGTTAGATTTTTTACTTGCATTAGTGACGGGAGATCTAAGGAATTGAGATGTGAACTATGAAACAGTGTGATACCCAAAAAAATTACATTCCCCAAAAGATATGTATAAATAACATTATTTGTATATCTTTTAATACAATAATAAATAATTAAGGAGAAAATGGTAAAAAATCAATCCATAATTCATTTTGATCATATATCTCCCAAACACTACAACTGTTTCAAAATACATTCTGCACATATCTCCCAAACACTTCTATTATACTCAAAACACATTTTGAACATAATCTAAAAAGTCAAAAAGCTAAAAAGTTGAAAATGAAAAGTCAAAAAGTAAACCTCCAAACACCCCCTTAATACACACAATTAACATACTAGTTAACAAACTCATTACGGATGCTCTAAGAGCATTCCCATTGTAATAAGCAAATGGATGTAGAGAGTAAATTTAACAACAATAGTACAATACTCAAAAAATACCTCACATTGTAATAAGCAAATTAATTTACAAGTCTTTTACTCTCTCCGTCCCTTTTTAAGTGTCACACTTCGTAACTCCAACTTATTAAGAAAATATCATCATTATACATTTCACATCAACTTTTACCTCATACCCCTATGGAGATATTATCATTACATTTTTACTCACTAATTTTTTAAAATAAAATCTACTTTTAGGGGCAAAATGGAAAATGTACCAGCTTTTACATATTAACTTTACAAAATGGACAATTATTAAAGGATAACCCAAAATGGAATACTGGACTTTAAAAAGAGGACGGAGGGAGTAACAAATAACCAAATTTCACTCATTCCATAACCAAACTTAACAACTTTTACCAAGGACCAAAACTCAATAACTCAAAAACACCCCACACTAGAATCGTCTCATCGAGATAAATAATTTGGAATGGTAGGATGCATAATTGGAACTCGTTTGTAATTAGACAAATGTGCATTATGTATTGTGGAAATTTTTTTTGGTTAGGGATGCAAAAATAACCAATGTGAAAATAGAGGTTGTTAAGTTTGATTATGAACTAAATGGATAATCAAAGGTTGACGTGACACATTTTGATTATTGGTTTTGATTATTACCAGTGCGGATGCTCTAAGAGAGAGAGAGAGAGAGAGAGAGAGAGAGAGAGAGAGAGAGAGAGTCTAAAAACCGAGCCTTAAATTTGGAGGCAAAGGATATCTCTCAGAATCGATCATCAACAGGTACTAAGCAACAAGCAAAGCAAACAGCCCAACCCAAGTATTTTCGTTTGACCAAAAAAAAAAAAGAAGAACACCCAACCCAAAAGTAACCCGAAAGCTTACCCTAAGAGCCACCACCTCCCACCTCAGACAGAGCCACCACCACCGATAACCACCAAGCCACCACAGGCCACCCACGACAGAAAAACTCGAACCCAGAGCAAGCCCAATCTGTTGCGAAAGCTACACCATGCTGTTAGGTGAGGACCGGGCCGCCCAACGACGGCCATGGCGAGAGCCAACGCCACCACTGCACCGAACCCGAAAGGATCCTAGCCATTAAGCAAAGTCAGAGAACCCAACAGTATCTCCAACCGGGAATAACAAGCCGGCTAACAGCCGAGATAATAGAAGCAAGAACGATAAGTGAAGGGGGCCGGGGGAAAAAAGCAGATCTAAAACTAAGAAGACAAAGGATCGAAGCCATACTAGAGTTGGAACTCGGATCGGATCCCCTGATGTGCAGCCCCTGTGAAGCACAGCAAATTGGCTCCCGAAAATGACAAGAGAAACACGAACTGGAGACCAACACTACTGCCGAAGACCACCATCACTGCCATCTCGCTATCTCGCCGAACCCAAAGCAACCCCAATCTGTTGCAAAAGCTACACCATGCTGTTGGGCGAGGACCGGGCCGCCCAATGACGGCCACAGCGGGAGCCAACGCCACCACCGCACCGAACCCGAAAGGACCCTAGCCGTTAAGCGAAAGTCAGGGAACCCAGCAGTATCTCCAATCAGGAATAACAAGCCGGCTAACAGCCGAGAGAATAGAAGCAAGAACGGTAAGTGAAGGGGGCCGGGAAAAAAAGGCAGATCTAAAACTAAGAAGACAAAGGATCAAAGCCGTACCAGAGTTGGAACTCGGATCGGACCCCCTGATGTGTAGCCGCCGTGAAGCACAGCAAATCGGCTCCCGAAAACGACAAGAGAAACACGAACTAGAGACCAACACCACTGCCGAAGACCACCATCACTGCCATCTCGCTATCTCGCCATTCGGTTTTGTGAATAACAAAAAAGGGATTAAAACAAACCGGCTAGGAGGGAGGAGGAGAAGGCAGAAAGGAAGGGTTATGGTGGGAAAGAAGTAGAAAGAAATGGAGGAGGGGAGAGGCGGCCCCCCCCCGGCCAGTAGAAAAAAACCCTAACTATTGGCTTCTAGAGAGAGGAGAGTCGGGGAGAGGTGTACACATACACTTAAGTCAATAATTTAAAGTGAGTGATTGAAAAGATACCAATAATATCTAATTAACACAATCAGGGCCGGCTTAGAGCCAAGGCCAAGGAAGCGACCGCTTCGGGCCCCCAGAAAAAATTAAAAACGAGGGCCCCCAAATTTTTAGGATTCCTATATATATATGTATATATATGTATATATATATGTATGTATGTATGTATGTATGTATGTATGTATATATGGTCCCAAAAAAATTTGCACTAGACTTCTTTACACAAAATAGGTCCAATTGAAAATTAGGAGCCACAAAATAGGCCCAATTAAAATTTAGGAGCCACAAATTAGGCCCAAAGTGTGGAATTATTCAATAGAAACACTAATGCATTAAAAAAAAAAAAAGCAAATAACTTAGGGAATAGGGATCGGCAGGAAGTCAGGAAGTTGGAAGATATAGCCAATCAAAAAAGATCAAAAAAGAAAAAGAAGAAGATATAGCCGAATCAGAAGGAGTAACTACGGGAGGAAGGAACCACAAACGCTTCATGCTTGAGGAGTCGAAGGTGAGGGAAGACAACAACCAACGAGTCATTGTCAACGACTGTGGACAGAAAATACTTGCACACGGAATTTCTTGATGCCTCTTTTTTACTATCTCCAACTCTCCACCTCTACCAACTAAGTTTTTTATTATCTTAACCAGTTGACTAATTGGTAAAATTTTTAGGGTTTTCTATTTATGGTGATGAATATAATAATATTATGTGGGGTTTGAATTGTTTGATTTTAATTCATGGGTGTTTAATTGGAGGCTTGAAGCCTTGATCAGGGTTTTTATTTATTTATCTAATTAGTGATGTCTTTTAGAGTTCTAAGCATTGGTAATAAATTATTTATTATTTTATGACCTAATGATTTGCAGATTGTTCCAACTATTATTTTGATATGCCTCGTAGAACGTATCCTTCTGGGTCTGAGAGAAGAAAGAAGAAGCAAAGAATAAAAAAACTAATTAAATCACAAGAAGGCGACATTAATAAGTTTTTTCATTCCAAGAATCAAACAGAGAGTTCAAGACCTTCTGTTATAGTTGAAGATGATGAGGATGTGGAACATGAAGATTCGCCGGAAAAAGAAGATGAAAATTTCGTGAATGAGGAAGTTATTCATGATTTGAATGAAAATGATAATGCAAATATGAGTGATGAAAATCGTAATGATCTTACTGAGGAAGGTGTGCTTTTAGATATCTATAATCCAAGTAACTGGAACAAGGTTGATCAGAATTTTAGAGACTTAATGGTAGAGAGAGGCCCTTTAAAAAGAGATGAACATGTTGATTATCCTAGAGATGGTGCTAATAGGCATTTTGCCTCCACACATTACACTCGGCTTTTGCCAAATGGGGAGAAACAAGATAGAAGATGGCTCGTATACTCAAAAGTTGTGGACAAAATATTTTGCTTTTGTTGTAAGTTATTTTAGGAAGAGCAAAACATTAGTCAATTGGCTACGGAAGGATTTAAAGATTGGAGAAATGTTGGTAAGAGGATTAAAAGTCATGAGACTAGTAATGATCACATTATTTGCATGAGCAAATGGATTGAATTGGAGAAAAGATTGGATAAGAATAAAACAATTGACAACAGCGCACAAGAGCAAATCACCAAAGAGAAAGAACACTGGAGAGCGGTGTTGCTAAGGATACTTGCTGTAGTGAAAAGACTTGCTAAAGACAATTTAGCATTTCGTGGAGATAATGAGAAGATTTATCAGGAGAGGAATGGAAATTTTTTAAGTTCAATTGAAATGATTGCAGAATTTGATGCAGTAATGCAAGAGCATCTCCTGCGAATTAAGAGCAGTGAGATTTATCACCATTATCTTGGTCACAAAATCCAAAATGAGATCATTCAAATGCTAGCAGGGGATGTCAAAAGCACAATCATTGCAAAAGTCAAAGAAGCAAAGTACTTTTCTGTTATATTAGATTGTACTCCGGATTTAAGTCATGAAGAACAAATGTCTCTCGTAATCCAGTGTGTGGATGTTTCGATAAGTCCAATTAAGGTGGAAGAGTTCTTTGTAGAGTTTTTAAGGGTTGATGATACAACGGGGTTGGGGCTTTTTAATGCACTTAAAGAAGTACTAGTCACCCTTCAACTTGATGTTGACGATATAAGAGGACAAGGATATGACAATGGCTCTAACATGAAAGGGAAGCACAAAGGTGTCCAACAAAGATTACTCGAAATAAACCCAAGGGCATTCTACACGCCATGTGGTTGTCATAGTCTTAATCTTGCACTTTGTGATATGGCCAACTCTTGTTCTCGAGCCACTTCTTTTTTTGGAGTTGTACAACGTATATATTGCTTGTTTTCGTCTTCGCCAAAGAGGTGGAAAGTGTTAAAAGATAAGGTGGGTATTACAGTTAAGTCATTGTCACAAACACGTTGGGAAGCTCATGTTGAAAGTATTAAAGCAATAAGATACCAAGCTCCACAAATAAGGAATGCTTTAGTTGAATTGGCCAAGGCTAATGATGATCCCAAATCAAAGAGTGATGCTGAGTCTTTAGCAGAACATGGAATTGCAAATTTTGAGTTCTTACTTGGCATGGTTATTTGGCACAATTTGTTGTTTGCAGTTAATTCCGTTAGCAAAATTTTTCAAAAGGAAGACATGTGTATAGATATTGCTATAGATCAGTTGAATGGACTTGTTGCTTTTATGAAAAATTATAGAGAGGAAGGGTTCGCAAAGGCCATGAATGAAGCTAAAGAAATTGCATGTGAAATGAAAATTGAACCGATATTTGAAGAGAAGCGCCTCATTTGTAGAAAGAAGCAATTTGATGAGAGTAATAGTGAAGAGGTGACACATTCCGCTGAGGAGTCCTTTCGAGTCAATTACTTCCTATATATTGTAGATCAAGCACTTTCTTCACTCGAGAACAGATTCGAACAATTTCAAGTATATGAGAAAGCTTTTGGGTTTTTATTTGATTTGAACCGTTTGGATTCTGTTGAGGATGAAGCGTTGATGTCCTCTTGTGCCAATCTCGAGGATCTCTTGAAAAGTGGTGAGTTTTCTGATATTGATGGGAGAGATTTATTTTCAGAATTAAAAGTTTTGAAGAATGTTTTGCCAAAAGATAAAAGAAAGCCAATTGATGTGTTGAATTACTTGAAGACATTGGATGGTTGTTTCCCGAATGCATGGATTGCATACAGAATATTGTTGACTATACCGATTACAGTTGCATCGGGGGAAAGAAGTTTTTCAAAGTTGAAATTGATCAAAAATTATCTTCGGTCAACCATGTCTCAAGAAAGATTAAATGGATTGGCTATGTTGTCTATCGAGAAGGAGTTGGTGAAGCAGCTTGACTATGGAGACTTAATCAGTGCGTTTGCAGCAAAAAGTGTGAGAAGAATAATTTTCAAATGATGGATTTTGAGGTATCGTAATAGTTTGCATTTTTCTTAGAATAATTATATGCTTCTATTTTGTAATGGTAAATCTTTTGTATTGGTTTTTTTTCTTATGACCCTTTGTAGATCACTTTTGCATGAAAAATATAGGGCGGGCCCATTTAAGAGGTTCGTTTCTGGCCTCCAAAACTTATGAGCCGGCCCTGAACACAATAAAGAACTAGAAACATATGATATTGGGACTTTAATATGTCAGTATTTTATACTCATCAAATGCCCCCAAACCTACATTTTGTTAGTCCTCGAGCAAAAGAAACATAATAAAATAACGAAAAAGAAAAATACTAACTAATTCTTTTTTAGAGGAGTCCGGTTGCATTAAACATATGCAACAAGCCTTTAAACCCCTAGGTTGCCCTAGTGGATGAGTTATAGTCTTGTGAGAGTTAGGCATGAATTTACCCACAAAATTCCCAAGAGAGTTGGTACCCGATGAATCAGAATCCCAAACGTACCTAATGGCCTTTTCAAAGTAACTAATGTGAGTATAACGCAAATTAGAGGCAAGATATTTCATTCATTAACACAGTTAAACAAGTGAACATTTTAATCCAAATCAGCACAAAAATGTTCCTCCCACATATATCTAGATAGAAAGAAATCACAAGGCATGCGTGTAAGTCAAAAACCACACAAAGATGTTCATTAACCTTGAAAACAACATTCGCATCTTCAACACCTCAATACTTGTCAAAATGCTCACATCAAATTATAGCTCCTCCCCTTTTACCACTTCACAAATTTTTTTTTTTTTTTGCTGTACTTTTTTTTCTTGTGGTCGTGCAATGCCTTGATCCCTTAAGCTTTCTAATTGACCCTTGTAACGAGCTTTAGGCTAGTGACTCCCAAACCAGACGGCTTTAGGGCACTAGATATAGAGAACACCCCAACGGTCTTAATCACTCGAGTAAAAAAGGCTACGAACCCAAATTGACCACATATGACAATCTCAAAACTCTCAACCGTTTGATGCAAACACTCACTGCTTATTGAGTCAAAAGGCCCGGTTACCAAGTGAAAAGCCTGAAAAAACATGCATTTTTTCTCATTCTTTTTCCTTGTTCTTTTTTTTTTTTTTTTGGGAAAGGACATTAAGCATTCTAATAAGACATCTGACTCATACTGAGACATCAAAAATATATTTACGGCACTCGAGGTCAAATCCAACTCTAAGTGTGATGGTGCTCGTGTAAAGGCATGTACACAACTAAAGTGATTTGAACCAACTGATTAATCGCTATCCAAACATAAGTGATTTGAACCAACTATGTGCCTCTCGTCAATGCTTATGCTCACAATTTTAACTGTATCAATAAAATCATATCAAGACTCCAACTTGGGCAATAATCACGCTAGCACTAACCAACAACCACGTTAGACGTCATAATCAAGTATCAACAACTTTCATACATATTTTTTCAAAGTTTAAAATTTGACCAAAAAAAAAAAAATGAAGTACAATTAAATTAATAGAACAATAATTGCAGCAAACACAAATTTTCAAAAATAATAGTCCCTCTCCCAAACCTAAATGATGCATTGTCCTCAATGTAGCAAAGAGGAATAAGTTATGAACAGTTCAGGAGGTTAACTCAAGCAAAGACCAATTTTCTTGTCTATTAGTGTATTCTCTGCGATTGATTAGCGACCCAAAAGAAACAAAAATAAAAAATGAGATAGAAAAGAAAAAAAAAACATTAAATACTATTAGCAACTACGGAGTAGAACAATCATGTCATTTTCTTTTATTCTCTTCTTGTAATTTAGGATGTACGGATTTTTCCAACAAAAGTTATTTGACTCAGTTGAAAGAAATTTCGCGAATTGTTCAATCATGTGTGTCATGCACATCGCAAAACAAGGGGCAAGATCATCATACCATGGAAATGTATGCTTGAGTGTCATTGTCTCTATACAAAAGGTAAGAGTCGGAAGTAAAATATCAACTCCAAAAATAAAATCCCACTCAACTTCACCGTTCTCATCTTTATAATCATCAACTGTTGTTTCCCTTTCATTTTGATCAGCATGACTAAGAATGACAATTGGCGCAACCTTTATTGGCTCCAAAATTTCAAGGCCGTGATCAGGTAAAGAAGTTTCGAAATCAACTTTAGGTGGCTCCATAACAGGTGCGAGCAGTAGTCTGCAAGAATGTAAGTAGACTAATTGCTCCTGAGATGCTGTTTTTGAGGCAGAATTGACTAAATCCTCCTCCTTTTTTATCTGGACAAATTCCTTGTTTAGCCATTTTAGCATATTGAAACTTATTTTTCTTCTTTCGGTGTATGGATAGAATTTCAACCGGAAATTGTATATTTTAATACGACTACAATCTTGAGTCAGAATAGCCGTAAACTCTAGGGGTATACAAGCAACTCAGTTGAGCCTAGAAGAGTCAAACTAAGCAGATGCAACCCGGTGACAGTGAGCTCCCTCATCTGCTCCCCTGGGAATCCAATAAGATGAGCATACCGGGTGCAGAGGCCTTTGTTCGGAGACACATAGGGTAATGAGATGTTTGTTGTCACTTGCCACAATTGGTCCTCTGACCTGCTGAGATTTCGCCATAAGACACGGAGGGGAGCTTCACAGAACAACACGGAAGGTCCAGAGATTATAGCCCGTTCATCATCAATCAAAATTCCTAGATGATTTCGAACCACCACCCCTGGATAACCGTTTTGTGCTGACTCGCCTGCCAAGAAGCATCACAGATGATCTGGATCGAATTGGCCGGAGGAGGGAACCGCCACCATCCGGACAACATTTCAAATGACAAATGACTTAAATATATAATTTACAACTGAAACAACATGTGTCCACAACAAAAATACAAAGCTGCAAGTAGCTGTACAAAATCTGACATGGGATCGAGAAACATCTACCCTCTTGAAGAGCGATGCACTTTCCCACGTCATATACAAGATGGATATATGATTTGAAAAAAAATAAAAATAAAACAGAGATGGTTTAGGCAAGGTAGTTGTATACTTGAGGGTTGCTCTTGTCCCTCT
The DNA here is from genome assembly GCA_019656295.1 of Rhododendron mucronatum var. ripense. Classification (NCBI taxonomy): domain Eukaryota; kingdom Viridiplantae; phylum Streptophyta; class Magnoliopsida; order Ericales; family Ericaceae; genus Rhododendron; species Rhododendron mucronatum. The sequence continues at coordinate 11,610,545 of BPLT01000001.1, forward strand.
CCAGATACTCTCTATCAATGAGGCTTTCAATTCTCTTCTTCAAATCAGCTGGTTTTATTGGAAACTTGAGCTGCCTCACCAAAACAAACACACATTTCAGCTACCACAACAGCAGTTCTGTTCTACTATTGCTAACAATAGAAAGCCTCAGACCCAGTTAGGTTGAATTTCCGGATTTTGTACTAAAGTTTAATTTTCCAAACAGGAAAAAAAAAAAAAACAATATTTTGGCTGACAACTTTTTAATTTGCTTTCTTTTAAAGGTAATTCATTTGTCCAAAGCCAATAAAACTTTTTCCATGTTGTGAAATATTTCAGCTAAAAAAGAAATAAGAGTAACACATGGTAACATTAAAAAGATGTATACAAATTTTGTTAAGCGGGCTAATTAGAACTGATCCCTTTCCAGTTTATCACTCAGAAGTCAGCAATAACATTTTCTTGTCCACACCAATCGATGAGGGGACTTTGATAAGCACCATTACTTCTTTTCCAGGTTCTGAGCGATGAGAAGCCCAATGGATAACCACACGAAACATGAAGTTTATAAAGCAGTTCCGGACTCTACCCATGTCAAACTATTTAATTTTTCATTTTTTACTTGTTCAAAGACAAACAGAAAAGAAACAAAAAGAATTTGTATCACCTGCTGGAAGAGTTCAGTTATCAAAAGCGTGTGACTCAGAACTTTCCTTGTCTTCATTATCCGAACAATAGCAGCGTCAACCTGCAAAATGAACAACGTGGAAAAGCAATGTAAATAATTTGTCTACCTGACAGTTTCAAACCTTCGATATAATTAACGGTTAAAAGAACATGCAGGGATTTGAAGAGAATTTACAACCTGATACTGACGGTCCTGAAACACTCTTTCAGTCGTGCTAGTGTTCTCTTCCACTGTTTCTTTCATCTGAATAGCATTTACCTGTACCCCTCAAATCAAAGTAGCTTCAGTACTACTATCTCACCACAAACAAGAAAAGACCAAATTCCACCAGAACCTATGTAGTGCATTGAACTTTAAGTGACAAAATTGAAAAGTAGACAACATAAGGCAAAGAATATGATTCCCCTCACTCTATACTTGTGCCCTTCATTGGTACTTGTTTTCATGAAAAGATCTCCATTAGTTTTCATAGAAAACAAAAAAAAGTTTCATAATCATCTAAAAAAATGAACTAGGAAGTACAGAAAATTTTCTGAGATGCCCAGAATAATAATCAACAAACATATGGGGACATGGGGAGTATGGCATTTCAGCTTTATTTGTAGTTGCCATTATATCTGGGACGTATACCACAGAATATACCTTTATACGGTAGAGAGGTGCCGTAAATTCTTCATTGAACAGAAATGAATCATCATCATCCACTTCTCTCCCTTTAGGCAACTGCACCAAACAATGTTCTTGAGAGAGAGAGAAACCAAATTTTCTAGACAGCGTACAGAAAAAAAACAAATGTCTCCTGCATTAAGCACCTACCTTCTGAAGGACACGAACTTTTCCACAGGCAAGGGATTGCAGAGTCCTTCTCAACTCCTTGTCCTCAATCCCAGTAGAATCCTTAATATCTTGGAAGCTAAGCTTTTGGGCATCATTAAACAGCATTAAAACAACAGTCTGCAGCACAATAACGGCAACAAAAGGACCATAAATAGTTGTAGTCGCGCACCAGTGCACAAGGCATCAACAGATCACGGAAAACAAGTAGACAAAATCAGTCAACAAAATGACACAACCACCCAAGCGAGACCAACCTGAAATAGAGACACTGCCAGCTCCTTTTTACCTTTTGGGTATTCTGCTTTCAAGACACAGTGACCTAATGAATTCTGCCACATTAATCGCCTCCCACTATACTTACTCAAGTAGAACTCCTTAAATATGTCCTGTGAAAATGCACAAAAGAGGACATGTCAGGTCTGTAGACAATATACAGTCAGCAAAATGAAACAGAAGCAATGTTTGGCTAGTGCCAAACCTGATACACATTGAGTTCATGAGGAAGCCGGATATCCATAGGGGGATATGTTGGCCAGTACCTGCGGCCCAATCAACAATATTCACTGTCAGATTCTTTCAGAAACTTGGATTGGAGGCACGATAATAATGCATGCCTGAAGAGTAAAACAAAATATACTGAATAAAAAACAGACCCTGTTGTTAAAACATGGACACTCAGCTCAATCCCGGAAGGGAGTTTTGTCCTGGCTTGGGAAGACTGCTTGAAAGACTCGTTTATTTCTTTCGACAGTTCAATGTCCTGTATAAATGTTCAAATATTAAAGCGAATATAGCATAAGGTCTTTTTAATCGACTTCCTATACTATCATATGCACTGTAGCTAAAACCATGCTGGACCAAATAAATAAAAGAGTTCTGGAATGGTGATGGACTACAAACAAAAGATGTTCGTGTGTGAATAGACTTTTAATTGATAATGTATTTCCAGCTATAGTATATGGCATATACTGAATAAGTACAGGGTATACGAATTCAGATGCTTATATTCTTTAGAGCATTAAAAATATTACAGATACTGCACCATATCATACACCACATAGCAAAAGATTGATAAAATAAAGATAGTTGACCTTAAGTTCTCGGTAAATGCGCTTACTAGTTGCAAAACAAAATGATCCACGAAGCACACTGTGAAATGCAATATATTTGTACAAGTCTGCTATATCCTTCTACTAGTGCCAGTGATAAGGAACAAGATGGGATATACATGTTTGATCCTGGAGGATAGTATTGTTAGGATATATTAATCTTCATTTGTAGTTAATCATTTAGAAGAGCAAGAACAAAGAAACTCTACAAGATGGAGTGATATTCTCGTGTACTGATGTGGATGCCTTAACAAACTGTAGAAGTGGATTTCTAGGGTTCCTTATGTGAGGATTCCTAAGGTTTTATCTCTTTGTTATTTTTCTTTTTAAATTGTCCTGCATCAGTTTGGTCTCAGAGCAAACATCGATCCTTATCGTTGTTTGTCGATTTTCTCCCAGTCATTATTTACCTTCAGTCAAGAAAAAAAAAAACAGAGAGAGAGAGAGAGAGAGAGAGAGAGAGAAATCTGTGTCACAAATAGAAAGACAGAATGTATTTGTTCAACCCTCACAGCCATCAACTCAGATTCAGATCAGATTACATGACCAGCACCTGCACCGTTCACACTAACATCATTGTACAGTCCCTCATCATCCCACCGCCGCCGCTGCAGACCACCATCGCAGGATGTTTCTGTTACAGTTTTCCCACACTCCCAACCGTTTGCCTTGAAATACCCACACCATTACTTCTCCCACCAACACTATCCACCAGTTAATTCTAGGCCTAGTCTACTGAAATCTAGTCCAACAAACCCTGAACCAGTTTCTCATTTAACCCAGCCCAAACACAAAAATAATACTCCCTCCATCCCATTTTCATTGTCCATTATTCTTTGTCTCTTTTATATCTATTGCTTATATCTTTCAATGTGGATCTCGAAAAATATACAAACATGGATCTTATTTGATACATTTTAATTTGTTCTATAATACAAAGTCGTCGAAATCATGAAAAACATTATTGATTGAAAGATATAGGCAATAGACACAAAAGAGACAAAAAGAATAATGAACAATGAAAATGGGACAAAGGGAGTAATTCAATTAAATATCCTGCACCCCAAATAGCAAACCTCAAGCATAATATTCTTCCCAACCAAATCCAACAAACAACAGAAGGCAGCAAATCAAAAGACGTTTGCGAGGATTGCATATATTGAAACGCTTGGATTTCACATTTTCTGACCACCGAAATTCGAGAGCTTTGAGTTCATATTTTGATCTGGGGTGCACACAGGGGCAGACCAACAAATACCTGGGCCTCAAATTTGATCTCGCAAAGGTACTATTCTCCCTTTGAAATTCAGATTACTATCTTTATTCATTGGAATATTACTAAATTCTGCAAAGAGGTTCAACATTTTGTGCTTCTCATTTCCATGCACCCTAATATGGATTCTATTTCCATAGAGCATCTTACAAAGCTCATCAACGACCTCGCAACTAAGGTTGAACGAAACAATTCTAAATTCTACGTTGAGTTAAGTAGGACCATGGGATACCTTAGACAGTCTCCTCCAATTGTTGTTGCTAACCACGTGGTCAATTATTTTCGAGGGTGCATTTCACTGACACCACTTGAGGTTTTGCTTAATGATAGATACACCTTCATGTACGAGAAATGTCTATAAACTTCCTATAGTTTCAATGTCCATTTCACCGACACCCAACTAACAACTCTTTGACCAACCACATGATGGAATTAGCCAATTTTGTGTCAACTGTAGTTAAATGTTTGTATCAACTTGGTCCCTGTAGTTATAATTGGCTCAATTTATACTCTGTACTTTCCATTTTGTTTCAATTTGGTCCAATTGCTAACTGCCATTAGTCCGCCGTTATTCTTTTTAAATAAAGACAAAAATAAGCTAATAAAGACAAAAATAAACCAATAAGCCAGTTTTTTCATCTTTATTCAAAAAAATTGGATTTTAATGGTAAATTTTTACTTTCTAGGTTCTTCTTATCATGACGAAGCAATAATCCCGAAAAAATTGACAAAAAAACTAACAAATGTGAAAAAAATTGAACAAGGACAAAAAAATAAGCCACTTGGCTTATTTAGCCTAACAACCCTTGAGTTTATGTAATATTCTGACTTCTGGGCATGGTTTTTTATCATGTTGTGACTTTTGGACATGATTCTATATGCATTTTCAATACTATGCAGAAAAATAAGGTATCTCAGTAGTTGTCCACAAGTTAAACAGGTAGACAATACCAGTGGCAGTGGTTATGTTGCCTCATGGCTGATCATGAAAATGCTGAATTAGAGGGCGACTTTTTACAGAAAACTATAGCCAAATTTCTTCTCAGGTGCCTTTTTATCAATGGAGAATGGAATAATGAGCTGTGTTGCAGTTCAGAAGTACATTAGGTAGGCCTGTGCAAAAAACCCGTCCACTCGCAGACCCGACCCGAAGGGTCCCGGGCGGGGTCGAATATGTGCTTCGGACGAGTATGGGTTTATTTTCTGTTAAAAATCAGATTTTGGTTCGGGGTTCGGATTGGTGCGTTTCTTTACTCAACTCGACCAATTCATGAAGATTAATTCGGTTTTTAATCGAACCCGACCCAGCCCGACGTAAAGAATCGGAATCGCGGATGGTTCTTACCCATTTTCAGTTTGGTTTGCAAGCCTAAAACATTTATTTACCCACCGTGTCGGGTTCGGGTGGTCAAATCCGATCGCCCGACCCATGCACACCCCTAATATTAGGGCAAAAGGGAATGAGAAAATTATTGTTTTAACCCCCAAAGAAGGGGACATTTGATTTTGTTGTTAAAGGACTAACGGCGGTTAGTAATTGGACCAAGTTGAAACAAAATGGAAAGTACAGAGTGTAAATTGAGCCAATTACAACTACAGGGACCAAGTTGACACAAACACTTAACTATAGGGACCATTTTAGTTTTTTTCCCAATGGCTTATATTGACAAAATTCACCCTTTTTGATAATAAAGTAACCAATAAAAGCTCAAAATTCTCAATCTTTTGGATCCAAAATTACTAAATTTGTCATTTCTAATCCAAAAACGACCCTTTCACGATTAAAAACTAAAGGGCTACTAATAAATTCTACTCTTTTTCATCAAAACAGTTCTTCCAATGGAGAAAAAAAGAAGTTATTTTGATTCAAAATACATGAGTTGATATTTCTTATTACCTTTTATTAAAGAGTGAATATTCAGATATGTCATTTTTGGCTCATTCCATCACGTGCATGGACCAACAATTGTCAAGTCTGGCATTACAACTGTGGGGAGCGAGTTTTCCTAGGAATGTGATTTCTGAGTCCAACATTAAAAGAGGTAATCTTACAATTGAGCCACACCCACAACCATACGAGATCACGTGGGAAATAATTCTATTATTATGGTCTATGAGAGATATTTAGGGTCAATTAACATGGGTAATTTGTATGCGGAAAATGTTTACAGAGACATCTTACCCATAGATGTTGGCCATGTCCTTCTGATAACTCATGGATGAATGATGTGCGTGCAATTAAAGTAGCAGAAAAAGATTATCATATTTGGTATAATAGTAGATCCATCTTGCTCAAGTGCCAAATGCCTAGCCTAAATAATAAAAACGCACAACCCAATTCTTCCACCCAGGGCCCCATTAAGCAAACACTCCCCGTTGTATGCCAACCTAACTCTGAGAAAGTCGTAGGTGCGACTGGTCCAACGCATGATCTACTGGCTAAGGAAGTCTTGATTTTCTACCTCAAGTCAATCACGTGGGTAAACATTGTCTCAATGAGACCTCAAAAGAACTACCTAACAATTTACGCTCAAGAGTGCTGATGAGTTATACTGTGAGGAAGAGGGACCTTTACCAACAAATAATGATTTTGATCCTTCTAGTCTACGCACTATTCCTAGTCTCATTGGACAACCTGTCCATGAAACCAACCATCTTCTCCCATATGTTCACGCCAATGAACTTGTTTGTGCTTCCAACATATTGGACCTTAATGCAAATTTGCATGATTTTTCAATGAATTTGGGTATTGATATTGATTTTTCTGCGGAGAATGTGTGTATCTGGCCCAAAGTATTTTTAGCCCTCTCTTGCTCTCCACAGGAATAAAGAAGAGCATGCTTCTGTCTCCCACCACAGCATAGATAGACGTTTCCTCACAGTACATGGGACACCTTTGGACTTTCATGAGTTGAACCACACTTCTAACTCGCCGGAGCTGAGTTCTTCTAAACAGGGGAGAATTGATAAGGAACAAGACGGGAAATATGTGAAGAATGTTTATCTCTTTAGTTGTTACCAGATTTAGTTGTTATTTATCTTTATTTGTTGTTATTTATCTTTATTTAAAGGACACTGCAATATTCTTGGAAACTTCAATTTTTTCGAGTATTGGCGCGGATGCCTTTACAACCCCTAGTAGCAGATTTCTAGGGCTCCTTGGGTGCGGATTCCTTAGGTTTTATCTTTTTGTAAATCTTCTTTTTTAATTGTAATGCATCATCCAGCGTAACCAACATTTTATGACCAAAAGCTCAAGAGGCATATCAATGAAACTTATGCATAAACGAGACTCTTTAAATTATATTAACTACCACTTGGCACAGGGAAGGCACTTATCAACAAGGAGCACACCTTAAACATTCCTTCAAGTTTATTGGTAAACTGGCTGCCACACTCGGTTTTCAACTGTAATTATGGAGCAGATTTGTAAGTATAACAATTTTTGACAAAATATGCAAGGGGGAAAGAAGGAAAAAAAGGGAGAGAAGAAAAGACAAGCATCCTTCACCTTCGAAATTATAGACTTCTCTGCATCAATGGAAGCACTCTTTCCCAACAGTAGCCTTTTAGCAAGATCTTTCTTGTAGAATGCTTCGAACACGTCCTTACCCTAATATAACGCAATCATCAAAAAGCATAATAACTAGGCTGCCGATATAATGTAAGAGAAAAATCTACGGAAAAACAGATCCAAATTACCTGTATAAACCTGAACAAAACCAAGATCTTGTCAAGTGTACCCTCCAATTCCTCTTCAGATGTACCCTTATTCCCAGCACGAAGTTTTTCGTCCAAAAACTTTGCTATCAGTTCAGCAGGCCGGTTCTATAACAGATTACAAGTCACAACAATCTATTCTTAGTTTCGAATAGGAGTAAGTCAGAAGCAATTGCAAATAAGTTTATTAGTCCAACAATTTGTATAACTTGTAGATGTGGCACTGCATGATTTGTGATTGCAAAATAGCTATCCAGTTTGCCAATCATGCAGTGCCAAACCACATCGACATCTTGTACACGTTGACGTAAAATGTAAGTTGAACACATCAATGGGTTAGTAGACTAACCCATTGTAAGTTGATTTGTTAGTGTCTTCCAAGTAATGAGAATGTAGATCCAGATTATAACATACGACACAGAAGGAAAAATAAGTTTTTCCAATGTTCTAAGTCACCTAAATCAATAATCTTCTAAAGTGTCAACCACAAAAATTGCCAATGGATTGCAAAACATATATAGTCAATAAAAACTGTTATATAATTACTCTATTTGGAGGACTACTATTTTGCTCCTTAATTAACAAAGGTAACGTCACATCACAAAGAATCATAGAAATTGTTCTGATATTAAGAGGTCTAGATCATATTTCTTGAGCAACAGGGAAGGGTACAAAGAATGTTTGGTTTTGAAAACCGGACACCAGAAGAAGCCAGCTCATGGAGAATGGGTGTCAGGCTTAATTCATTAGCCTGATACATGACCTTGAAAAGCTTGTTTTTGAATCACATTCAATCTGTTCATGTATAGCTTGGTTGTAGTGTGTTAGGAAGAGACATGGATGTTGTTTGAAGAAAATAAATTAGACATTAACAACCCTTTGATGTGACCCATAAGATCCAAGTGGGGTGGCTCAAGTGGAGGAGCGCTACTGGTGTACTATGTGACAAGAGGGTACCCACAAAATTTAATAGAAAATTCTATGGAACTGCTATCAGACCAGCGATGCTTTACATGACAGACAGAATGTTGGCCTATTAAGAAACAACATGCGAGCAAGATGAATGTAACAGAAATGAGAATGTTGAGAAGGATGTGTGGTAAGACTAGACGAGACAGGATTAGAAATAAAACGATTCGTGAGATGGTAGGTGTTGCACATATGGAGGAGAAATTGAGGAAAAATAGGCTAAGGTGATTTGGACATGTCTACCGTAGACTAGGAGATGCAGTAGTTAAGAGAGCCGATAGGATAGCTTTGGGTAGCAATGCTACGGGGAGGGTAGACCTAAATTGACATTAGATGTGGTGCAGAAAGATACGAGTATAATTGGTTTGCATAAACAAGTTGCCCTTGACAGAGCTCAATGAAGGAAAAAGATTCATGTAGCCGAACCCAAGTGATCGGGGCATAAGGCTCGGTTTGGTTTGGAACAACCCTTTGATATTTTTGGGTAGAGTTTCTTGGGTAGACTAGGTTCCCTCCCACCAAAAACAGAGCACAAGGTATAATAGGGACTCCATTGGTCAATTATATGTGCAAGCCTTTTCTTCTATGGGATATGCTAGCCACCACCCAAGGACTGGCAGATAACCCGGATACAAGTAACAAAAAAGGTACTGAAATGTATGAAAAGTGTATCGGTAGTTGTTAAAATGCCTCAAGATAAGTGGAAAGTGCACTGAGTTGCCCACTAGGCGGTGGTTTGCTAGACCCGTATTCTATTAGTTAACAATGACATTCACAGTACTGACCTGTCGGAGATTTATGAGATGCTCAAATGCATCCTTAATAGTGTTGCAAAATGCGTCATTCTTAGCAAAGCTTTCTTCCCATATGGTATCAAGAGATCCCTTAAATTCTAAGAGGGAGGAAACCATATCTTTGTCTTTCTCTTCATCCATGACAATACCCTGCCCAGTTTTCCGAATGTACGAGCTAATAGCCTGCCTCAATGATTCAAGGGCATTAACCCTGAAAAATAGCGAGTACATCCTCTGAAGATCGTCAATGCGATTCGCATCCATTAGCATCATGAAACCCTGCACAGTTCAGGAAGACCATAAGCGACTAAGAAATCTGGCAATCAATGACTGAACAAGGAACTAAAAATCAGAACCATAGGGTCTGTTTGGAGAGTAAGGATTTTGAAATCAAGGCATTTTTTGGTCAATTTCAACGGAAATGTAAGAAATTTAGTCATAGGTTGCTTGTGAAACTAAATTAGGAGAGGGATGGGAAGTAGTTTATCAGGATTATTGTATACCTACAATCCCAAACAGAAATGTTCAAAAGTCCCTAGCGCTAGTCAAGCAGTCGGCCACCTTCAGGCGATTAATCGGATTAATCGGCAATTAATCGGTGCGTATTAATTACAGTGTTATAAATGGCGGCCGCCTAGGCACTTGGAGGTGCCCTGCCGCCACGCCAATAGCCCTTGGCGTTTGATTTGGCGCCTAGGGAGGTTTGGCGGTGTTTGGCAGCCGCCTTGGCGGTCTTGGCGGCGGCGTCGGTGTCTTTGGAGGCCTTTGGCGGCCTAAAATTTATATTTATATATATATATATATATATATAAAATAATACAAGGGAGGTGAGAGAAGCCCTACTACTTATTGTCTTATTCAACTTATTTGCCACTTGCTATTACATAATTTCATCTGGGTTTGTACTTTGAAGTTTGAACTTGCATCATGGATACATGGAATATAGTTTGATTGGATAATGGTTTGTTAAAAAAAAAAATCCGCCAAATTGCTTGGCGCCGCCTAGGCGGCTTGGCGCTTGGCGGTGGGTCTCCGCCCGAATACCGCCAAGCGCCATTTAGAACATTGATTAATTAGTAATTGGGGATTAATCGCTAGTTGGACCTAAGATAGGCCCCACCAACGATTAGTTGCTAGTTAATTCCTTGTTTTAGAACACTAAACAGGAAGGATTTCATGTCACTCCTAGTAGCTAGTTAGTTAAAGCCCATCATACTAGAGCTTTCAAACTCAATATCGAAATCCCTACGTCAAACAACCATAATTAAATTTGGGCAATCTTATCAAATAAGATTCAAATCCTTCACTTCAAACCCATAGCCATGCAACTGACCAATAATCTGTGCCGATCAAAAACCTGACCAATAATCTCACCTTATCAATAATTGCAGATATATGGCACTCAAGGAGTTGTCTTTCAGCGGCAGCTATCACTGGTTTTCTTGTACTTTCATCCAAACAGAGCAAGCATCTTTCATTTTCTTCATGCAACCTTACCTGTAAGCAAAGATTACCATCATGTCTTCCAAAGCTACTCCAAAGCGTAGAACAGAAAGTAAAAACCAAGCTGAATCTACAACTTCCTTCAGCTTTGGAATCTTAAAGTAATCTAAAATTGGAGCAAAAAGGAAAGAGAAAGTAAAATAAGGTAAGACATATAGCACTCATGGTCACTGTAGTCCTTAGAAGAGAGAAAAAACAAAACCAATCAGGAAAAATAAACCCCAAAAAAAAAGAAATCAGACCTCCACATGCTTCAAGTAGTCTGAAACATCAGATTGCTGCATGTATTTGACACCTTCAGCAGCGTAAAATTCAGATGTGCGGTCAAGGAATGGCTTTTCAAAGCTCTCTGAGTAAATGCCTAGAGCAGTAAACATCTTCAAGAGATGGTTAAGGAGGGCTCTATCAACTGCTTCACCTAATCTGAAGGACCACAAGAAGAATGCTGCTTGTTATGAAAGGGGAAACAAAAAAGAGCTTACCCTGTAAAAGGGATGCTTTGATCTTAGTATATCCATGGTGGTTATAGTTTCTACAGTCCAAACTTGGCTACCACAACGAAAATGTATTTAAATATTTTATGGTAGATGACAAATGTAAAGGCACGTTTATACGTAATGAAATAAGAATTAACACGTAAAAGAGCACAAATCTAGACTTCCTGAATAGTTTATGTAAACTTGTCAATTACAATAATTTACGTTAATGAATTGCACTTTGATTTACTACATCACACAAATTATAATTTGTAAGTGCATATGCATATCCCACCATGATAAGAGCACAGACCTAGCCTGAAAGAGTGCACAGGAAATCGCATATCTATATTATAAAACAGAGTTGTTTCTATTGAAAATGTCTAGGCATATAAATGAGATCAACCTCTACAACCATTATATCACTTCATGTTAAATTTATAGCCATTGGATCATTTTTTTTAATGACACAGAGAATATTCTTCTAATAAATCTATCCCTCTATATCCCCACTTTTTAGGCAATGTGTCTCAATATAAAATAATGTTGCCTTATATGATCAAATAGGAAAATATCTCAAAACGGTAACTGACGCTTTATGGAGATTACAACTATTCCGTAGAGCAGTCGGGTAGTACAGGCAATTTATTTAAATTGAGACTATGAATCTATGATACACTTCGAAGTGCCTTTAGGCACGGGCATCCACTAGTATAATTACATAATATGATGATGTCATACTACTCTTTTGCCAATTCGTGTCGCAACCACAATGATCAGATATTATTAAAGATAGGTTAGTTGTTCCGTCTATCGGTGCTCAAAAGAGTAAGCTTTCTTCCTAAACAATGGATACAAGAAATCTTGAGCAATAGTCGAGGAATTCTAAAGGAGACAATAAATTACCTTTCACTCTCTATCATTTTTAGAAGGCCAAATACAGTTTTGTGCTCAACTTCTGCTGCTAGAGAAAGATGTTTACGGAAAAGCTGCAAGCCCATGTCCCACAACGAACAAACATTTGGGGTTTGCTTCACATAGGTTCTGTCAAGATACAGGGCTATACCACGAATCATCAACATCTGGTCACAAAAGTCTTGCCAGCATTTCCCAACTAGTGTTAGGAAAACCACCAGATCTTCACTTTGGCCAACCAAAGACTCTAGTGCAGCCGATGTGTGTACTTCACACTCCTTTTCAATCCGTTGATAGAGACTTCCCCCCATTTTATGCAAGCAAAGGTCATTAACGGCCTAATGACCAAACAAATGTTTAATCTATATCATAAGGAGCAGTTGTAGCCAAGTAAAGGAAAAATGATGTGTAGAACTTGCCTGATAAAGCTTCTCCAAGTCACAAGGATCTGGTTGCTTCAAGAATATGGCACTTATAGCGGACTTCAGTGATGCCCACGTATTATCCTCAAAATTTGTGGGCAGTGTTGGTTTAGCTTCAAAGATAGAGACATAGAGTAAGACAATTTATCATCAGTCAGGAGGTAAAGACATTATCTGGAAAATGTAAGCCATTTCTTTGATGAAAGAAGTCTACTTTCAGAAGGTATAGAAGTTAAAAGTAAGGATTTCCCAACAAGTCTAGTTTCAGGATGGGCAGGAACTTGTCCCTCAATTAGTTGAAAGACATAATAATTCTTGGACCTTCGGCAAAAGAAGAAAGAAAATCAATTTCAGTACATGAAGCCTTAGAGAATTGTTTTTAGGTGATCCGGCAAAAAAAAAAAGCATACATTTTACTTTCAAGTCCTAGATTTTTCTTATAGTTTTCAAAAACTTTCAACGTCATCGATTGTTTTACCTACCAACCTCATTTGTGGGAGCCGCGAGATACATAGAATGGAGTGTTACACTTTGCGGAGGCTGTTTAATCACGTTAGAACTTGTCCCATATTGACTCATTATCACCTTCAAAATTAGTATCCGAGCTTCGAAATCTCTTCACTCAATGTCAATTCGTTTGAATTGGATGCTTTAACAAATCAGAAGGACAAACATTAAGAAGCTTGCATTGATCTTCAGAGTTATGCATACTAGGCGGGGTAGTAATACCTTTCATTTGTACTCCATTAACTTCTTGATTCCATACATAACAATAAGTAGTTGGTGGGTCGTTGTCATTAAAGTAACCAACTCCAAACCAATTGGCAAGAAGTGGAGAGGCCCCCAGGCTCATATACTAAGTTTGGAGGTTATATTTAACCAATGTGGAACGAACTCCAACACTCCCCTGCACGTGCGACCCCTGACTCGCACGTAGAGAGGTAAACGAAGGATCCATAATACTTGGATCACAACAAACAACGGTGCACTTATGGCACAACCAAGGGGGAACAAATTCTCCAAAACCCTAGCTCTGATACCATGTTAAAGTATCCACCTCCAAACCCAAGCTCATATACTAGGTTTGGAGGTTATATTTAACCAATGTGGGACAAACTCCAATAGTTGCCTCTATCCCGTGAGATATTTGAACATTGTTTCCACTTTCCACTTAAAAACCTTTGATCCAATGTGACTTCATGCTTTTCCTGGGTTGATTGTTGACCCTTGTTCACTGATCGAAGTAACTAAGGGATTGATAATATTAACCAGGATCATTTGTGGAAGATTTGTATATCCACTGCCCTCTGAGCTAAATCTGCACTGACTGATATTTCACTACTGATCGGAATTTCTTTGTTTTCTTTGATGGTTTGCCCTACCATAATCATGTTTGTCCCTTGGGAAATCCAGCCGTGTCTGTCAATGTTTCTGGTCAAATATACACTTAATTACTCAGAAAGATGATCATTGAGCCAATGGTGTTTAGAAGCAAAACACCAATTACATGGCATTCTCAAGCACTTAATAATTATACCCCAAAGGCTTGTTTGATTGGTTTCATTAGCCACCAGATTGGACTACAAATCTCATAGAATTATCGTTTTTGAATTTAAATGACATAATTGGTTGAGAGATTAATAATCCGTTGCACTACCAATCCAACAGAGTATGGACACACAATATGGTATTTGGTATTAGCAACCCCTCACTATTAGACCGTTAGACTACTCGTCCTTACTGGTCTGACCAATCAAAACGAATTTTGAAGGAATCCATAACCAAATCATCTAGATAATGATACTTACACAGATTGCATAATCAAAGCAATGCTAAGTTGCTAAGTAATACCGCATTCAATTGAACAATAGGAACACACAATTCACGGCAAAAATGTTCATTAAACTACTCAATCTCAGGCTAAACCCACTAACAATACCTAATTTACCTCAAACCCAACAACCAAAACCTCAAAATAAATAAATAAATAAATAAAAACTTATTGTGATATTGTCCACGTCATGCAAAACGAAGGCAATGCTAAATACGATGTCACTGATAGAATCAAAAGTACTGCTACGGACACAGACAGTAAACCACTCAATCTCAGCTTAAACCCGGGAGGGAAAAAAAAAAGCCCTAGACAACCACACTAAGACAAACAATTAGCTGATAAAAGCAAAGACGCATGACGAATCAAGCCAGAAAACAGTCATTAAAACACTAATGAAGAGGTAAAAAAAGAACCTTTGAGGAGCTTGATCACGAGCTTCTTGGCAGGATGAGGCGGCGTGGCCTTCTTGCGGGACAAATTGGAGGTGACGCCGCCGCCGCCGCCAGAGGAATGGCCGACCACGTCGTAATTAGGGTTGGTGGGATCGTCTTCGATGGTGGTGGGGGAAGGAGGGTCGTCGAAGCGGAAGGGGATGCCGTTTTTGTTGCGGTCGAGGGAAGAGGCGACGGCCTCGGACTTGGCCTTTTTCATCGCCGCCGGGAGATAGCTGGTGGTGCTGTGGGCAGGGCGCTTGTTGTTGGTGGTGGTGGTGTCGTTGGTTTGAGACATAGAAAGTAATCAACAGCTCATTGCGATAGAGACGGCCCCCCAATACGAAGAAGGGGATGAGGAGGACAATTAAAGCTCGAGCGAGAGAGAGAGATCGATCTTTCACCCCAGTTTTACATCCGGTAATGGTAAATATAGCAGTGAGGGACTTCCACTGTCAAAGCTCGAACTCTGGTATTTTGGGGACATAAGTTTCCATTGGCTCACGACTTTCCATCAACGCACATGTGAGAATTCGTGTTACAAGTACCGTATTTGTTCCCACGATACCAGGGGCTTATGGAGGAGCCTGTGGGCTGTGGAGATGTCCAAGGGCGTAGGCATGCGGGAGCAGATCTATTTGAGAACCCGTTGGAGAACACCTTCTTAAAATATATTTATTTTATATTTTTAAATTTAAAAATGATATAAATAAAAAATATTTTTTTACACCGTATAAAATATCTCATTGAGATCTTTCAAACAAGATCTATATTACATATTTTTAAATTTCATTAAACTCATTATTTTTTAGCTTGAAATTGTCTTCTTAAAAAATAAGTACTTAAAACCCATTCCAGAACAGAGCCTCAGGCCGAGTAGCTCGCTAGTTCGGCTGGGTTCGGCTCGTTAAGACTCGGTTAGTTTAGTAAACGAACCGAACTCGAGCTTTGACAAAAGCTCGGCTCGTTAAGGGAGGCTCGACTCAATTAAAGAGCCTCGTTAGTAAATGACTAAACTCGGCTCATTAAGGGCTCAGCTCGTTAAGGCTCGAGCCGAGCTCAAACTCGAGTTTTTGGCTCGTTAAGCAAACGAGCCGAGCTCGAGCTCGAGCTCCGCTCATTTACACCCCTAGCCTTGGGGCACCACCTATTTACTTCTATTTGGGAGACTTTCGCCAAAAAAAAAAATCTTATTTATAGCTCAAGAATAAGTAACTTTTGCAATCAAACTTAAGGACAAATGTGCCTATAAAAGTATCTAAAACCCTTGGGTACCCCATGAAAGTGTCTAAAATCCTACGATATCTTATGAAAGTACCTAAAATCCTAAGGTACCCTATATATGAAAGTGTCTAAAACCCTAGGGTACCATATATATGAAAGTGCCTAAACCACTAAAATCTTATAATAAGAAAATGCACCCTAAAATCCTACGAAAATGCCTAAATATGTTTTGGCTTTATAGCTAAAAAATTCAAAAAATTGAAGGAACTCCACTAAAACTATTTTGCTGGCGTCCTCCCCCTAAATGAAAACTATTTTACCGTTCTCAAACTAATTTTCCCTATTTATTACTTCTATCGTCAGACAGAACTAAGATTTCTATGGAATGGAGGCCGAAACGAAAAAAAGAACCTAACATGGTTGCTAAATTTTTAAGCTTTAGTTACATAGTACTTTGTAATTCAAGCATGAAATTTAAAGGAATAATGTTCTTCAAAAATAATATAGGCACTTGTTTTTCAACCGCGAAGAAAATTTTAAATACATTGACACTTTCTATTCATACTTGGAAAAATAAAGACATATAGCCCAATTAATTTTCCGTAACTTTCTGTGTTCAGTTATTAGAAAAGTCATTGGTTTTCCACCGGAAAACACTGCAAAATAGGTCATGCCAAAATGAAGAAATTCTTATTTTCTTGTAGGAAAATAAATTTTATTTTTCTTTACTTCACCTCACTTTGCCTTTCCTACGAATTCATTGTCCACACACCATTCTCGACAATTGAACGAAGCCATATATAAAAAGAAGTAATTATTTTTCACTACATACCCACTTTTTATGTTTTTAAGAGTTTTTTTTTGAAAACATCCCTCCAACTATCCACTAGATTTTTACTTAGTCCTCAAACTATCAAAATGTTTTATTTAGTCCTCCAACTATTGGCTTGCATTCTATTTAGTCGTTCCGTTAAGTTTCAAACGGCCACACAGTAGACGGCAACGTTTTGTTAAAATAAAAAAGTTTCCAACCACCAATTTGCAATCCTATGGAGTAAAAACGTAATTATGAGAGCCTTAGAGACAAAATTTAATTATGTCTCTTTAGAATAATATGATCAGAATAATAAGATCTTCACACCCATTCAAACAGATTAAAATTTGTAGCACTTAATTTTTTTGGACGGCAACGTTTTGTTTTAAAAAAAAAGTTTTCAACCAAAAATTTGCAATCCTATGGAATAGAAACATGATTATGAGAGCCTTAGAGACAAAATTTGATTATGTCTCTTTAGAATAATATGATCAGAATAATAAGATCTTCACACTCATTCAAACAGATTAAAATTTGAGCACTTAATTTTTTGAGATGGTTTATATATTAAAAAATATAGTTAAAAAATTAAGTGCTCAAATTTTAATCCGTTTGAATGGGTGTGAAGATCTTATTATTCTGATCATATTATTCTAAAGAGACATAATCAAATTTTGTCTCTAAGGCTCTCATAATCACGTTTCTGCTCCATAGGATTGCAAATTGGTGATTGGAAACTTTTTTTTTTAACAAAACGTTGCCCGGCCGTTTGAAACTTAACGGAAGGACTAAATAGAATGCAAGCCAATAGTTGGAGAACTAAATAAAACATTTTGATAGTTTGAGGACTAAGTAAAAATCTGGTGGATAGTTGGAAGGGATGTTTTCAAAAAAAACTCTGTTTTTAATTTAAAAGTTTGGAGGAGCTGATACAGTACGTTTTGAACATATATTTAGACTCCCATTCCGCTAAGATTCTTATTTTTTTAAGTAATTATTTTCTGTTTTACAAGAAAGATCATTCTCCTACAATACACCACATTTAATTCAAAAATAAGTACTTATTTTAGTTAGTAGATGCTATTTGGTGTTTTTGGAGCACTGTCACGTGGGCCTCCCCACCGTTGCATTTTCCCTCTGTCCCTATCTATCATAAATTTACACAGTAGGGATGGAAACGGTACAATTTGATTCAGTAGCAAATTCAAAACAAAAACTAAAATCGGCAATTTTCATTTTTTCTAAACCATAACCAAAACTACGGTTACCAACTTATCGATTCAGTTTAGTTTTTCACAAAAACAGTGGCAAGAAGTCAACACAAATAAAGAAAATGACAGCAAAGAACAAAAAGTAGGAGTTGTAAACTAAACACCTAATCCCAAAAAACCAATGGGTACAAGACTCGGAGTGTCCAAACAAACCAAAAGTAGTAATGGCATCTCCCACTCCCTTGCATTATCAAACCTCCGTCACCTTAAAGCAAAATTTCAATCTTACACAAATCTCTCTAGCAAACTCCCACTCTTCTTTGGTGGGGAGAGAGGTGCAATACTTTGAGTTAACAAATCCTAATTGAAGTGAGTTGAAATTACACACACATATACACACAAGGGTATTTGAGAAATTACAATGTTGCTCAGTTGTGATTCGGTGCGATTAACACATGAATCTTAAAACCAGAACTGAACTGGCTAGTTTTGCCAAATCAAAAACTAAACAATGGTTAAAATCGCACAAGTCAGTTCGATATGATTTGGGTAACTAGTGGTTCGACCTAGATTGCCATCCCTTTGACACGATGTTCATACACTTGATCTTAGTATGACATAACTGTGTGTAAAAATGAAATACTATATAAAGTATCACGTGATGGTTGTGGGCTCCCCGACTGGCGCGCGCCTAAAAAGAGTCGCCACCCAGATTTTTGAGGTGGTTGATCCGAGAAACCGAGAGTTCGTTTGAGAGGAAAAAGGCTTTTTGGTCTAGCGAAAAACGTTGAGATTTTGGGTTCAGGAGCCACGTTACGAACGAGGAAGGTTTCGTTGAAGAAAATGCACCCCATTCGCCCAGTAAAAACCGGTTTTTACTAAACTCTTTCAAAAAGGGGGGAGATTTAAAGTATCTTTTGGAAAATCAAACTCTTTAATAAACAAGTAAAGGGGAAAGGGACATGGGTAATAAATTACATTGACGTGCATGTGGTGTTAACTGTACAGTGATGACAAGGATGATGCAGAATGAAAGGAGTTTTCAGCAGAAACTGTCTGGCTCTCAGTATCCTCCTACACGGCATTTTGGGATACCGCGCACGGTTCTCCAGAATGCCACGCGGCGTATCCTCTTTGCTTTCAGACCTTTGTAAAGTTTCAAAACGCCGCCCGGCATCTTGAATAACAAGCAGGGGGTTTCCAACTGACATCAAACAATGTTTTTACCACTGGACCATTCTTAAAAGTACCACTCTTCTAAGCCACGAATGAAGATCATCTTTTATACTCTTGATCATTCAGAATGACCGAAGAATCTTTATTTCTAAAAACGAGCATGGCTTGTAGATATGGTCTTATTTTGAAAACGCTGATGCGTGATATTTCAGGAAACAGAACAGTCCCAACAGAGGATAGCTACGATCCAGACAGTTTGAACAAGAAAACAGTAAACCGAAAATGCTGTGTGTCTGAGTATGTTACACCGTGCGACGCATCAAAGCGCCGCGCGGTATAGCTTTCTCAGCACAGAGGCTTGCTTTTGTTTTGAAAATGGCTTTTAAACCGAGATCCAACCTGATGCGGTGCGCTTAGAGGAGGAGTACCACCAAAAATCCATTCCTACTAGCCGGTTTTTTCGTAAATAATTGACCGAGGCCTTTGGTTTTGGGCCCACTTGGATTCGATCCAAAACGGCCCAACGGTCAGGACACATGGCCTTTGGCCATGTGCCGCGTGTTTTTTAGCCTTTTTCTGCCGTTTAAGGCTCCGAAAGGCCAAATTTGCCGTTTTAGGAAATAATCTTTTTGCGAATAACTTTTGATAGGAAAGTCCAATAACGTTCGTTCTTGCTGGAGAAGTTTTATTTTTTCTTATATTTTCAGAATATGTAATAATTTCGGAACTTTCCGAAATTGGTATTTTTTCCTTTTCCTAGTAGGGCTAGGGTTTGTTTCGTATTTAAGGAGTTGTAAGCCTTAGGGCTGGGCAGTTTTTTGATTATTATTGATTAACAAAGTGTCTAGAGAGAGTTTCTCTATACCTATCCAGTTTGTGATTGTCCTTGTTGCTCGTTTATTTTTGATTCATAATTCTGCCCTGCATCACAACCCAAAGGAGGTTAATCCTGACCGCAGAAAGATTCCCTCAGGGATATGGACAGGGCCTACCCCAAGGAAACCAGTTTATACCTTTGATCTTGGAGCTTGGATGGAAATGGACAGTTACGGACGGGTGCGGATGAACCCGGTTGAGAAGGGGAGGTTGTGGACGTGGGTGGTGGATGAGTACATGGGTAGTTGAAACCTTTATGGAAGTGACAGGTTCATTTCAATGATGAGGAGAAAAATGGAGGACTTTGAGGAAGAAAGAACCTTGAGAATGTTTTTGGAGTCATTTTCTCAAGGTTTCAGAGTGAGGAATGGGTGTGAAAGCATGATGAGAGAGAAAGAGAATTCATGGCCCTTTTCTCTTGAGTGGAGGGTTGTATTTATAGGCAAAGGCCATGAATTTTGAATTTCAAATGGTGGAGGTGTTTTCTGGGCGGGCCAAAAGTGCATTTTCGGCTGAGCTAACTTATAGCTGTGGACTTGAGTGTGGCCGACAGCTAGCTGAGCCAGTCAGAACTTTATCCAAAATGCCGTGCGGTTGACCTCATGACCTCATGCGGTATAATTAAATTTAGTATGCCGTGCGGTGTAGAGATGTGCCGCGCGGTACTAAGGGTCCAGTTCTGGGCCGTTAGGTTTTGTTTTGGACTTTTGGGTTTGCTTTGGGCTTTTGGTTCAAGAGAGTCCTTCATCCAAGCTCTCGAAGGTATTTGTTTCCTTTGTTTCATTATCGGAATATTTAAAGCACTTTCGAGGTCCTGATTGAGGTGTCTACAACGGTACTTCAAGAACAATAAATAACTCACATGCCTACTCTAATCATCAGCATCCCATTAAATTTTCCTTTTTTGGCTCGCCTTAGCACCTAACATGATCTAATTAATTAATTATGTCAGTCTTGTAGAAAAAAATATTTAAGTAACAATTAAATTGATTGAATTTTGTTAAATATTTAAACGAGTCATTTAAAATGAATGATTTAAATCTAAAAATTGTACAGCCATACATTTTAAATAGCTCGAAATGCAACTTTTGATATCAAGTTAAACTAATTTTTAGCACAAATATTTTCTTTGCAAGATATACTAGATGAGCTATTCATACCATCATGATAAAATTTTAGTAATTGGTATGATCAATTAAAGTAGGAAAAATGACGGTCTAGGACGTGTTTTGATAATTAATACCCGCTAAGAACAAGCTAAGAACAATTGTTACTGTTGAAAATGTCCTTAACGGGTATTAATTATCAAAACATATCATTAGCTGTCATTTTCCCATTAAAGTATGGAGGAGAGCTAAACTGTCTCTTGGGCCCTTAGTGACTCTTGCTCTACCTGCTTTGATACTCCATTGAAACAGTTCATTTGTTTAATACTCAATAAGAACAGTAGTGCAAAAAAAATCATTTTGGTACGCCATTTGATGGTTGTTATTATGAATTTCTGATAGTTTACAGAACTGGAAAAACAGAGTTGGGATGTACATTTCTATTTTCATAGAATATGATGCCAACATAAACCCAAAAAATTTATGCCTAGAAGCTGACTTAGAAAATATATATATTCACCTATTATTACGTAATGGTCTCCCTCTCTCTCTCTCTCTCTAAACAATTCCCTGGCCTTCAATTGAGAAAGTATTCTGAGATGCAAGCTAACAATTTAAAACACAACTGCCTGCCATAACTTCACTCTCTAAACAAATCCCTAGCCTTCAATTGGGAAAGCATTCTAGGATTTCTTTGGCAAGCTAAAAATTCCCTAAACACAACAAACTGCCGATTGCAGGACCTTGGAACTGACTTCCCCCATATGCCATTGAGCTAAATAAGGTGACAAAACAAACTGAACTGAATGGAGATTGGGTAGTACATTTCAAAAACGAATAAAAGTTCTTACAAAATACAAAGAGGAAAATGACAATCTAGACGACATTTGTAAAGCTAATAAGAGCATATTTATGGACATACTTCACTAGATCAACTTCATGGAAACCAAGAACCCCTGAAATTTTCTGTAAAAGTAGGGAGAAGCTTTGCTATTATCTCATGTCACACATGACATTAAAGATTCCAATAAGAAGTGTGATGCCCAAGGAAGACCATTGGAGTTTAACTACAAAGATATAAAATGCTTTGGTCCAAGTTACAAATGAATAATACAAAAAAGAAATCTACCGCAAGCTACCTTCATCTAATATCTAATACTACTACATTAAAGTATATATTCTCTAAAGCATTCATAGTCTATCGACAAAATGCTAGACAAACCCCACTTAATAGGGGCTAAGAGCAAGCGCAGGTAAAAAAATTCACCACAATTAGGGCTAGCAAAGTACATTCTACCTATTGCATACCCCATTACTCTTGGTGTCCAATATTGATTGGATTTTCAAACAAAATGTTGCGGGAATTCTTGGTATGTGTACTTCTCATCATCTTTATTTGAAGCATACCATGAGATTATCGCCTTAGGATTTTGTTCGTAATCCACCTCCATGGCTTTCCCTTTATCCTTGGGGTCTTCCTTGATGAATTCCTTGAGATAGCCCCGAAAGACTAAATCATCAAGGTGCCTATTGTTCATTTCACAATCTTCGGTCATGTGGCCCCAATCCTTATGGTAGCTATAGTGCTGATTTGTACCACGTTTTGCATCTTTATCTCCACCTAGATTTGGGGGCCATTTGAAATATGGTTGATTCTTTATTCAATAAAGAATCCCATAAATGGGTTCCTTCCAAACCGTGGTAATAGAAAAGAAAGACTTGGGGTCAAGAGCTTACTTATCTTTGTACGGCTCTTTCTTTACCTGCACGTATTCTTTCCTCTCCCTGTAAGTCTTGGGCTCTGGCTTATCCACCTTCTTTACAAGCGGCTTCGGTTGTTCGACCACGATCTTGCCATCCTCTCGAAGTATATCATCCTCTATCCTGGCGTGTTGCTCTATTCGTTCCATTAGTTTAGCCAATGTTGCTATCGGATACATATTTAATGAATGGCGTAGCTCTCCCCGAACAAGTAAGCCAGTTTTGAAGGTAGTAATCGCATATTCTTCACTGCAACTTTCAATCTCGTTGAAAGTCTCTCAGTACTTCTTTGCATAATCCCTGATCGGCTCACTTTCTGCCTTCTTCATGGTGGAAAGGCTTTCAAACGTCTTCGGGGCTCTCCTACTTGTCAAGAACCGGGTAGTGAATTCTTCGGCCAACTGCCTCCACCCACATATGGAACACGGGCCTAGTTTGTGGAACCAAGATAGAGCCATCTTCCCCAAACTTGAAGGGAACATCTTACACATAATGGCATCATCTCCATCGTGCATGAACATGGCCTGCTAGTAGTGTTGTATGTGAGCCACGGGATCTGCGTTTGTCTCGTAAAGTATGAACGTACCATGCTTCACTCTACTCGGCAGCCTAGCCTCTTGTAGCCTCTTTGCGAAGGAGGAAGCTGCTATGTTACTTAGGGCCTTCCGTACTGCTTCTCATGCAGTCTTTCTTCCGTCCTCGTGTTCCTTGGTTTTGTGAGCCGCATTCTTGGCCCAATCAGTACCAGGTCTCTTGTACCTGTCCCTATGGTGTTTCCTGGTCCTTTCTCCCTCGAGGGTGGAGGTTGAGGTTCGGCTTCGGCTTCTGCTCCTTCCTTTTCGCGAAGTAGCCCTCCGCCTGATTGAACTTTGGTCTGAACTTTCGCTTTTCCTTTTTCGTGAAGAAGCTTTCCTCCATCTTGGAGTAGGACTCCTGCTTCTGCTTCTTCTTCTTCTTCTTCATGAAAGAGCCTTCTCATAGTCCATCATGGCATACCTGTCTCCCTTGGAATTTCTTCGTGAAAGTCCAGAGTACTTAGGATGCACTCGAATTCGTTCTATCTCGCGGATTTCGTGCTCTCGTCTCTTGATTAATCGAGCAAACTTCTCGATTTTCTTCCTCTTTTTTTCGAGGACATCTTCACTTTATGTATACTCTTTGAATATGCCATTGATTCCTCTTTGGTGGGACTTACTCCTTCTCGTGGAGCCTGTAGCTGTCCTGCCCCCTTTGCCTTAGAGTTATCTGGGAATATTAGAGGGTCATCTCTGCTTGTCGTTTTCCTGCCATGTCTACTGGTGGGCTTTTTCGGAAGACCTGGTGGGGACTTATCTCCTCCCCCACCTAACTGGTCCTTCGGATTAAACGGTGTGACTGGACTTTCTTCCACCATGGTCATTTTTCAAGAGGGAACTCTATCATTTCCCACAGACGGCGCCAATTGTAGGGGAATGAAAACAATTGGAGCTTAGAACAGCGCCAAATTGCAATGGCTACTCGCTCCTCTTCACCGGAACCCTAGTTCGTCATCGGAACTCTAATCTGCAAAATAGACAAGGAGTGAGCACACCTTTGCCTCTCGTGGCAAAGGCCCTCCGATGCCTAAGTTAGTATCACATACTAGCAAAAAACCCTAATTATCAATAGGAGAATGATATGAGTGCAATGTATTGCATACCTTTTACCTCTAGGTTTACCTCATATTTATAGATTCATAGATTCTTCCTGCCTAAGCATCCCTGTTGCCCTAGGATTCCTATCTCGTATAGGAAACTTAGGATATCTTGGATTCTCATTCCCTTATCAGTTCATTATTTTAGTTCTTTAAGGACTCTTTTTCATAACTGGCCGAACGTCCCATTCCTGTTGGGTATCTTTCCCAAATCCTATATTTTCGGGATCTCATTCCTTACGAGATATCATAGTTCTGGAACTTTCCAAAGTATTCCCTCTGCTCCAGCTCTTGATTGGATTTCTTTTCTTGTTTGGCTATCTCGTTACCGAACAGACTGCCTGGACCAATTACCTCGCATGTAACTGGTCTTTTATTAACTACTTGGACTAATGTCGTCTCATGTCTTTTGTCTTTGTCTACTGAACAGACAGCTTGGACCAATGACTTTTCATGCCATTGGTCCATATCGCTGATCATCGTATCGCACAGTGGTTCATGTTATCGTATTTACTCCGTGATCCCACATACCACGTGTTCGGGCATAAGTTGTACCTGTTCGGGAATACCTCCCTACATTAACACACTTATTACGAGGTCGAATTCTAACTCCTAGTGTGTATGACTTAGTGAAGGATGGCAATCGTTCTTCTTTAAAGACCTTGAAAATTCTAGGCTGCTTTGAGTACCACAAATAAGAATAAAATCAGCGAAATAACAAGACCAGGTATTAAAACTTTGCCTAAAAAATTCAGTCTTTTTTGTATACTAAAATGATTTTAGAGAACATACAGTTTGAACAAGATCCATGGACCCAAATAATTGGTTATGAACATGCACCATATTGTTCATGGAGTTCTGCATTGAGTTCCATTTCTCCACAGCATCGTCTTTCTCTTCAGATTTCTTCATGGGTGAAAACAGCTTGTTAGAACAATGACTACATCAGCACACACGATGTCGGACAGGTTGTGGGAGAGAGAGGACATGTTGAATAGAATCATTACCTTACCAACAACGACATCTTCCGAAAGCTACTCTCGCCATTCTGATTGAGTCCCATTTGGTAAGGAACCAACTGGACTTGATGTATCACTTTCAATGATGCTGTCAATCTTACATTTGATGGAAAGCAAAATAAGCGTTTGGATTATAGGACATCGGGAATATTCGAGGTGGAAGAGTTGGAAGAAGTGGCTTAAGGAAGCCAGCTTCAAGGAGCTTCTCATAAACCAAGGACAAAGGTGCAGAGAAGCAGGAAAAAATCCTTGGTTCGGTCCGGTGAGTTTTGCGGCTGTGACGAAGGTCAACGGACCCTTTGCTTGATTTGCAACTGCATTGCGTTACGCCATCGAAAGAATGCACTCTTTTGCCTTTGAGGTTGATTTTATCAAAGTGCATGTCTCCCCCTTTGACATTGGCTCTGAGGAAGGATCCAACATTGTCCTTCGGGCAAGTTCTGGCCTCATGGAATTTAGCCAGGTCTTTGAACATGTCCCTCGAGCATAGCTTGATTCCAACCGCTGGAGGGTGGTAGGCTTGAGAAGGTTCTTTGGCTAGCCCCATATCCGGTTACGGGGCTATGGAGGCAAAAAGGTTAATCAACCCTTGGACCAGAGTTATCTGCTTTTCTATTTTGTGACCCATTTCCTCTACAGCCCTTTTCAGCTCAATCAGCTCTGTTTGTGTTGCCATTTTGAATTTGAAAGTGACAGTGAAATAGCCCGACAGACATTCCCAAGCAGGTTTGGTTCTTCCCTTCAGTGAGATGGCCTAGAGCTTTGGACAATAAAGTAAACAAGAACTCAGTGAGGTTCCTGCAGCAATTAGAATGTAATGCACCTGTTGCCATCATCGGTGTCCTCCTAGACTCTACAACTAAAGATGAGTCTGTCTCATGATGTTCGGACACTACCAGAATCCTCGAAAATCTTTTCAAGGGTGTATCCTTTGAATAGATCGACTGATCCTAAGAAATGTCAAAACAGACAAAGTCTTTGACTATTCCTTTTTTGAAGTTCCAACTTTGAATTCGAAACAACTCGGTATTGATGACATGGCACCTTAACTTTGAACGTCGCGGTGTATAGTGACTTCACACTTCAACTTGGGTAGTGCCAATGACACATCATCATTACCTTGTGGTTCCTTTTTTTCGGTTGAATCCTCAATCGGGCATGAGCCAAGGGCTTAATAAGGTTTTGATTTCTCGAAGTCCCTTTGATCTAAGGACTATGAAAATTGACAACGTGCATCATCAAGATGAACGACTCTTCATCGGGCCTAGCGTCCTAATAAACCAAAGACAAACTTGAAAGAGGGACAACCTAGAAGCCACCCTAAACATGCTCTTACGCAAAACAACATGTATGTACAATACATGCGATAGGAAAAATAGTAACACGTAGACAGTGTATGGGGGTTAGATGCAAGTAATCTTACCCTGCGGGTACATGATCTAGTTTGAAAAGTTTTAATGCTTTGTATATGCAAAGACCAGTTTTGGTTCGTAACAGGTTCCTCGAACTAAAGCCAAGATATGCCTCCAGCTGCTCGCGTAATCGCATAGCAACAGTCAAACGGTAGAATGACTTATCGTCGTCGAAGGTTGTTGGACATTCGGGGTCCCCGATGATAAGCACCCGGAAATGTAATGAAAAGGTGCGCTAGTGTCTAGGTTTCGTTCAATTTAATTGTTAATTAGTTGTTTTTAAATATGTTTGCTCGTAGAGTTTGTCTGTTTTGTTTTGTAGGCGAATCGCTTAATAAAGGAATTTTAAGGCCTATGACATGGCATGGCCTGAGAGTGAAGCAGCCCAGCCAAAGCGCAGCTAAGGCAGAGGTTGCCTGACGGCCAGTAAGCAGCCAAGGCAGGAACTACCTAGCTCGAGCAGCGCCAAGGCAGAAGCAGAATTGCCAAGGCAAGACCAAGCGACGCCCGAGCAGATCAAGGCATCGCTCGAGCAGTGCAGCAGCCCAAGCAAGCGAGCAAGGCTTATTAAGCGCGGCATCGATGGGACCTTTTGCTTTACATCGATGCCGAGCTTATTAGTGGTCCAGATCCTTACCAGCCTCGGCATCGATGGACTACATTGCTTGACATTGATGCCGAACCTTTTAGTGGCCCAGCTTATGCTTGTTGCCAGCAATGCCGAGGGCCATAGCGTGGATTTTCAGAGCATATCCAGGGAATATTCCAAGCGTGGAATAAATAGAGTGATGTAGTGAGATCCCAAAACAAGTAAGAATAGATTTTAGAGTACTTTTCTAGATCTAGGATTAGATTCAATTGTTCTTGAGTGTTCTTAAATTTCCAGCTTTGAATATTTCAATTTCTGTCTTTAATTGTTAGTTTTTGATATTGTTGCCTTAATTAAAGTTGTTACTCTTCTTTCGATCTATCTTTTAAGTCAAGTTTCTTCTAGTGTTGTCTTTCAATTATGCTAAGTAGATTTTTGCTTGCTCTTATCTTCATAGATATGTGTGAGTAGTTTCAAGGGTTAGGTCATAGGATGATTAGCATCCCATGGCTTGGGCAAAAATTGCATTTTTTACCAGTAAAGCTTCAATCTTTTGATTTGAAAATTTATGTGGGGTTCGGATTCGTTTGGTAAATTACCGAGGTGTTAACCTCTTTGATCACGTGTAGGTGGGAGCATCGCCTACCCACCACATGTGATGCTTAGAGCTCTGTCGCACGAGGTGTTTACCAAGAGAATTCTAGAGCTAGCTTGATTTTCAAACCATCTCTATTTTCGGGTTTAGGAACCTTAATTGCGTATCTTAAACCGCGTGAATTGGTGAAAATGTGATTTAGCTCAAGTCATGAGTGCTAGTAATTCCTAGACCTAGCCTATCTTTTTCCTAGTTTATTCATTTTAATTTAGCCTTTCTTTTCCACCGTTTCAAAGTAAAACTCGGTTGGCTACCTAATAGCCGAACTCCTTGCTTACTTCTACAAATCCGAGCTAAGCCGTATAATTATTCCCGTGGGTACGATCCCGGTCTTCCGGATTATTATGCTTCATATGACGTATTAAACCCTACGCTTGGGGCGTTATTCCTTATATCGGAGAAAACGAAGCACCCGAGCTTCGATAAACCGTCCCGGATTGCCAAAACACTCCAACGAGACTATCCCACATCGATGCAAATGAGAAATGCTAGAAATTGATTAATAAGAAGAAGAATCACAAGATCACAAAATGCCTTTTCAAATTTGGCTCACTTTATTTTAGTCCATCTTTAGAGAAAACTACGCAAGTGAACAGTTTGAAAAAGTCCCAGATTAGATTGGTCGGACATGAGATCCTGTTAAATCACCATTCCAACTTTTGGCAGCGCGAAGCTTACCGTTTCAACAGACTTTTAAGGATTTATTCACAAACGTATTAAACTCTAAGTATGGATTAATATTGGTTTGATTATCCCCAGCAAAGTCACCACTGTGGGCAACATGCCCTTAAAAAGATTTCGTTCTTTCTAAAGAGGCCCAGATCGAGGGAGCGCAAGCGTGGATGACAAGTGCTCGGAATACAAAGTCGTCATTCGGGTTTGAAGGTCCGACACCCAAGGAACTGTATTTCGAAGCACCTGACACGCTATTTAATTTGAAAAAGTGAAAGCACCAGTCCGTCATAACCATATCGATCTGGGTTCGGGAGCCAGGTTATGAGAGGAGAAGGGTTTTAAGGAACCACTCTTGCCCAATCTGGAGATCAGTGTCTACTTAAGCATTTTGTGAAAATACTTGTGATTCTTCTTTTATTAATCAATTTTTAGCCAATTAGGGCGGGGAACAGTTTAGTGGGGATTAAAGTTGTAACAGTTTGCAAGATGTGGTAGATGGCATGCTCGCTTATTTAACAATTAGTATAGGATGAAAATAGATTGCTGTGGGGATCTTAAACAAATTGGAAGGCCAATGTTTTGGAGTGTCGTGTGCAGAAAGAAACCAGCATGCACTGATCAAGTCACAATATGCTGACCAAACCTGTGCACGCCAGTAAACCTAAGCCCACAGCTCTTATTCTCAAACATATGGGTTCTGAAAATGACTAGTGCACACTCAGGACAAACCAAGCAGTTTATGGACAGTTGATAGGTAGTTAATATACAGTTTAAAGGCTAAAAAGCCCTAAAAACTAACAAAACACCCCCATAAACAATGTGGGGATAAAATAATGGCCAAAGGCCAAGTTACCCGTGCAAAGGCCACTCACTAGCCAGAGGTGGACCTGCACGCGCGGATAACCCACAGGCTCATGCTGGTTTGAGCTCTCAAGCTAGTGTTTGGTTTTACACATTTCTGGGTTTTGGGACAATTCCAGAATTATCCCAGAGGTACTTCATAACAGCAGGTAAGATTATTAACTAAAAACTAGCAGTTTTTACTAAGAAAGGCAATAAACTGGTTTTCAACATGCTTGCAATGATGTGTGTGGAAAGAAAAGCATAAAATAGCAAGACACCAATTTTCACGCAGATTCGCGGCCGCAGTCACAAAGTAGCGCGCGTGTACTTATGACCGACGCGCGTTGGTTCTTACCACAATGATTTTGAAACCTTGCAAGCTTTACGGCCAGGGTATTGTATTGATTACCAGCCTTGACCCTGCCAGCCTCCCTCAGAGATCAGAACAAGAAAACAGTAGGTATGCTATACCTAGATTGAGTTTGAAACGAATTTTAGCTTTGAGGTTTGAGGTTATTTGAAGTGTTTGATGATTGGAGGAGGAAGAACAAGTTGTATTCTTGGATGCCTCAGTATCTCTTTAGCTTAAAAGAGTACAAATTGGTAACCTTTTGAGTACAAATTTTTGTAACCCTTTGAAAACTTGAAACCATTTTAATGGAAGAACAATGGGGGGTACATATAGGGAGAGAGGAAGGTAGATATGGTGCAAAGAGAGGAGCTCAGTTAGTCCACGAGGTCTGGCTGAGATTGCTTGGTGGTTAAGTTTTTCCCATAAAGGTGATGGGGACAAGCATTGACCAGCGTGCGCGTATCATACCAACCCGAGCGTGAGTCAGCGGTCAAGTTTTGACTGTTCACCACACCTGGCAGCTTACCTGCGCGTGCGGATTTGGGTGCAACGCGCGCATGTACCACCTACTCACGCGTTGGTCAACAGTCAAGTTTTGACCATTGTCCAACACCTGTCACGTTGATCTTCGCGCGTAGATTCCAAACCAGCGTGTTTCGGAAGGGTTTTTGGCTTTTTGAAGTGGCTTAGGATTAGGTTAGGTTCAAGGGTTTTGCAAACACTCAAAACTCAAACACTTGACATTCCTGGGGTGTTCTTGATCTGTTTCATCATCAGGGAATCAAATACCATAAGTAAACTAATCTGAAAATTCAGATTGGGGTGTCTACAACTAAAAAATTATTTTTTTTAGAAAATAGTTTTTTCCAAAAACAAGTTTCAAATTTTTTTTCTATTTCTAGTAAATAGGTTTTATTAGTTTCAAAACTATTTTGTATTGTTCACAATTTTTAGTTTGTTGTAGTTTGAAAAGATGATGTAACAAGTTTTGGTTATCTAATTTTGATTATGCCATTGTAGATATCTATATTACTAACATTAGTAATCTTTTAAATGAATAATGAAAAGCTGATGTGGTAACTTTTAATTATTCATTTTTTATTATAGCATTATGGATACCCTTAGAGTCTTTTGGGGCTAAACACACTTCTTTAGTATATTAATAGATAGATAGGTGATAGATAGATAGATAGATAGATTGGGAATATTCTTTCTCTTCTTTCCATGGAGAGAGCTAATGAAGGGTTTGGATTTATAGAATCTTGATGTGAATGGTACTAGTTTTTTATTTTTTTTGGAAAATTTATAAAATGGTTATCCTAGTTTTATTCGAGTCTCATTTTCATCTTTCAAGTATTAATTACAATTCTTTTGATCTTAAAGTTTGATTTTCGTATCAAATTGTTCCAATTGATAACTTCTATCAGCCAAACTGGACGGAAAAAATCAGATTGAGGGCACATGTTATCAATTGGACCAACTTGGTACAAACTGCAACGTCTAAACTGCCATCAATTTGATTTCTTCTATTGAGTTTGGCTGACAAACGTTATCAATTGGATCAACTTGGTACGAAAACCAAACTTAAAGGTCAAAAGAGTTGCAATTGATACTTGGAGGACGAAAATGAGATTCGGGTAAATCTAGGAGGACCATTTCTATAAGTTTTTCCCTTTTTTTTTTATTTGGTTCCCAACAGCTTTTTTCCCCCCGGTTCCAACCGATCTATGTTTGCCATTAAAAAAAATTCTATATTTGTATCAAATGCAACGGCTATTCATTATCCAGTTTTGAATTCGCCTTTCATATTGAACCAACTTTTTGGTTATTTGTGTATTGAACTTATTTTTTTAATAGTCCAAGAGTAAAGAAAGAATTGCTTCTAAAACTTTTGTTTGCAAAAAAAAAAAAAAAAATGCAACGAAAATGTTGATGATTTATCAATAAAATATATTTTAAGAAATTAATACATACATATATATTTATTTATTTATTTGGATGGCCTACTCTTAGATGAGTAACCTTTTTGCTGAATTTAACTTATATATGTTATGCATGCTAAAAATGCCTAAATACTAGTTGAAAACTTAACATGTTCCACTAACATACACCTAACTTGTTGTTTAACATATGTATAGAGGATGCTTTACGAGATTGTCACACATTAGGGCTACACAAAAATTGGGCGGGGCTGGGTTTGGGTCAGTCCATCGTCATCGTCATCATCATCATTGAACAAACCAATAGCAACATCAACGATTTTTTTCTTCAATTTTGATATTTTTTTACAAAATGGAGAAGATTAACTGATAATAGCAGCTTAGCGGCACTTATATGATGGAGTTCATTACAAAATATCTAGGACAAAACCAAACCAAACCAAACCAATCATCTAACTATTGTAAAACACAAAAAATACAAAACAGTTGATGTCTTTCACCCTTACCCACGATAAAGTTGCATATCCATTTCTGGCATTTTGCTTCCAAATCCGACCTTTTTGTTTACGTGAAAATCTCATCATCTATATATTTTGGACATGAACACCACGGAGTTGGGGTAGCTACTGTCCCTTAAAGGGACAACAGCCTGCTGTCTCGGCCAAGGGGGCAGTGCTCCGGTCGTGCTCCAATGATCAGAAACGCTCACTTCGTAGAGCTCGCCAAGTTGAACAAATATTAAAAATCAGCTCGATAGGATATCATTAAATGCCTAATCAAAACCTTTTTGTCTTGAAAAGAATAGATCCGAAACACTGAATCAAATATACTAGAACCCATTATTGGCAAGTTATATGTGTTCCGATCAGACACTTAATATTTGAACAAATTGATTTTTTGTGTATTTGTTCAACTCAACGAACTCTACAAAGTGAACGTTTTCGATCATCGGAACAAGACCGGAGCAGGGCACCCTCGGCCGGGACAGTAGCTCCCTCCACTCCGAACACCACTAACCTTTAAAAATGCCCAAACACCCTTCTCATGTATTATCGTTACCCAACCGTTCAAAACTGTTTGTTGCAAGGGTAAATGTCACTAGTTTTGATATTTTTTAGACAAACATGCCCTTAACAGTGGCTCTATACTATGGGACTGAGTTCTTCTACCACCACACCCATTCGCACACCCCAAGTCACAATAAGAGTGGGGCCCACACATACTACCTAATGTGTGTGAGCCCCACTCTTATTGTGAGTTAAGATGTGTGAATGAATGTGGTGGTAGAATTATTAAAAAATTGGTTTAGGGTCCACTATAACATGTTTCTAACCCACTAGGTCCACTGATCAAGTTTCTAACCTACTAGGTCCACTAATATGTATTTGATAAGGCATAGAGTCCACTACAATTAAAAAGGGAAATAGTGCCTGACAAAATTATACTTTCCATTCAAATCCCATACTTTTAGCCCATTATCCCCCATTATCTGTTTTACATTTGAAATTCCGGCAGTTACGTTGGAATATAGCAACAGAAGATTCTCCTTTTCTGATACACTGTATATAACGTTATTGTACATGTACAACGTTATGTACTCGTTCATTACTTCACATTTAATGTGAGATACTTACATTTTATGTTATATTCTCATTCATCAGCTCGCATTTAACGTTATATACTCATTCACTCATGACAGAAAGTTATATACTCATTCACTCATGACATTAAGGATGCAAACCTAAAATGATTTTGGTTGTTTAGGTTTAACCTTATATAATGTCAATATAATGTTATTGTACATATATAACGTTATATAACATTATATACTTGTTCATCAGTTCACAATTAACGTGAGATACTTATATTTTACATTATATACTCATTCATTGGCTCATATTTTAACATTATATACAATGCAGTATCAAACCTTAACACGCCATCAATTTCAATATATCTAAAATGTACGACCTAAGTCGGTGGGCAAGTCAAAACTTGTTCAAAATGAAACATCATTAATGTTCGGACCATCGAAGACAAAGTTTGTTCAAACCCCCACAAAAAATAAAAATAAAAATTGTCCTAATGACACCATCTCAGTCCTTCTCTATCACCATCTCATCAGTTCATCCGTGTTGGAGGGTCTATCCTTGCTATTGGCCGGACATTATATGTTCGTTCCACAGGTACCAACTTTTTATCTTTCTGATTTGGTTTTGTCATTCCTGCAAAGATACACAGAGTTAAACATATGCAAACATATATAACCTAAACACTAGCATGGTAATAAAGTAGATTCAAGAATCATGTATAACCGAAATAGTAGCATTTAAATATAGTCGTATATGTTACCATAACCATAAATAACAATAGACAATTCTATATGAATTGGTCCGCACAGCGGCCCTGACAGACTTGAACATATAACCATATATGTTACCCAACAGCAGTTAAACAAAAGTACAAAAACATTTCAAAGCAAGCAAAAAAACAGTTTCAGTGCAATTGGACTACCATTACTGAAATAGAAAGACATTAATAAAACACCTAATATAATATATATAACCATATATATTTCGGGTGAAAACATGATATATAACCTTCCGCAAGTCCACTGATCATATATAACATTATATCAAAACTAATATGGAACATGTAACATTTGTATGCTATTGCAATACAATGAAAATGATGCGGTATATCATATATAACCATATGTATTTATGTTATTGAATTGGTCCACGCAGCGGCTTATAGACCTGAATATATAACCATATATAAACTTATAAAATAGGCACATATAATGTTATATATTATTAACTGTCCAATTGTGTTTTACTAATGAGTTCCTATATATACCTTGAACTGTACTCAGTTACCAACATTAATATAACCATATATACTATCAATCAAATCCCTAACTTAATTCAACCATACCATACCAAATCAAAGATTGATATAACCACATATACTCACAATCAACACCCTATCTTAACTTAACCAATACCTAACCGATTAGAGTTTGATATAATCATATCTACTTGCAATCAAACCCTAATTTAACTGAGCCAAACCATTTATATAACCATATATACAATGAGAAACATAATTTACTCAGAGCAGGGTATCAGAGTCGACGGCTACCAATCAAAATTTTTCCCAAGGATGTTGTGTACAAAACCCTCAATCATAGGGCAAATAACTTAGGTTTATAACCATATATACGAAGAGAAACATACTTGGTGTATCAATTGCGTTGTAGGATCTGACGAAGACGAAGGAGAAACGAAGGCGAAGAACGACGACTAGCACTGAAACGAAGGCGACTAGATCCGACGAAGGCGAAGAACGGCGTCCGACTGAAATGAGGGCGAATCAAAGGCAACTAGCGCGATGGAGACGAACGTGGGTGAACGGGTGCGATCGTTGGTGAACGATCGCGACTGATGAAGAAGGCTGACGACAAAGGAGGGCCGACGACGACGAAGAAGGACCGGCGATGAAGAAGCCCGACGACGACAAAGAAGGACTCTCAGTCTGGTTCGTTGGGTCAATGGCTTGTTTTTTCCTCTCAGTCTGGTTCATTTTGGAAATGGGGGGAGGGGGGGGGGGGGGGGGGGAAGGGGGACGGATTTTGTAATGGGAGTAAATGGATATGTTTGACATGGAGGAAAATACGGAGATGGAGAAAAAAACGAGGCAAATTTTTTTTTGAAAGCAGGGGTATGTTAGACTAATCAGGGTTATTATATCTTTACTAATAGGTTAGTGGACTTAGGAGGTGTTCCAGTTTTAGAAAAATTGGTTTTTTTTTGGTCCAGAAAGAAGGCTGGTTCCAGATCTGGAGCCTTCCATTTTTTTAAAAAATCTTTAGCCAAAACGACGTCGTTTCGGTCAAAGTTCCCCACAGTCCCCGAGTGAAATGACAATACGGTCCTTGCCCCATTTTTCTCTCCTACGGCTTTAGTGTAGGGCCACAACAGAAGCAAATCAGCCGCTACTGCAGACCTCTCTCATTTCCCTGGATCTCCCTGGACGTAATCATTGGCTTTTTATTGTACCTCGCCAGCCTCGACGCCTCCTGGGCGAGCTTCTCGAAGATATCGTTGATGAAGCTGTTCATGATCCCCATGGCCTTGCTCGAGATCCTGATGTCGGGGTGCACCTGCTTCAGCACCTTGAAGATGTAGATCTTGTACGTCTCCACGCTCTTCTTCGACCTTTTCTTCTTCTTGTCTCCGGCTGCCGCGGGGGAGGCGTCCTTGGGGAGCTTCTTCCCGACCTTGGGCTTCTTCTCCTCCGCGGGCTTCTTCTCCTCCGCTGGCTTCTTCTCCGCCTTGGGCGCCATCAGAATTTTCTAGAGAGAGAGAGAGGGAGTCTGCTTTGGTTGTGCATGGAAGAAGGGGAGGGGAGGAAGACAGGGTGTTTGGGAAAGTTGAATAAGTTCAAGGGGCATTATGGTCATTACGTCAATAATAAGTTTAAAAAAGAAGAAGTTTTTAAGGGAAAATGGAACAGACTTTCGTTTCTTGTACTGTTCATGACCACAAAAAGAATTTTTCAAAACATAAGGGAATTTGGAACGGCCCTACAGGATTTAGAAGTGGACTTAGTGGATTTGGAAAGTGGTACAGTGGACCTGGAAAAAATTCTCCCTTGAATTATTGCCATGGGACCATTCTGCTCTCTCTCTCTCTCTCTCTCTCTCTACGACAGCCATAGAAGGGGCATGTTGCATTACCATTTGTAGAAGAGCAAACGGTTGCAAAGCGGCAGCCACCGCCACCGTGGTCGAGCGCTGACGAATCCGATTCATTCCGTTTCGACACAGAGATAGAAATAGAGAGTGGAAGCCTCCAACTAACACTCACCTAATCACATCTCTCTCTCTCTCTCTCTCTCGAGATGAGAGGTGTGTGTGAGAATAGATCTCGGAGCTGATGGACGATACTATTAATTTTCAAGAAGAAGCAACGCAAGTTAGAGCTCCAGACTAATTACCTTGTTTTGAACCCGACCCGAAATGAAGTTGTACATAGCTGCGACTGGAATTATGAGAGTGATGATATCAAGCGCCATCACAGGCGACAGTTGAGGAGGAATTGGTCCCAATGGTGGCGGTTGTTTATGGGAGGCGATGAAGGGGAAAGGAATGGTGCCGTTGTGACGGCGGCTTTCTCACCGTGCGGTTTTTTAAATTTTGGCTAGGTTTTAATGGCAGATTTTTTTTTTTTGTGGTGGTGGGTGTTGGTCTATTTTAATGGTGGACGGTTGAATTTAATGGTGGGTCTTGGTTGGTTGTTAGTGCTGCTTGTGTTGCTCTTGATCGGTTTTAATGTTGAGTTTTCGTCGCCACTGACAATGGCGGCGGTTGGGAGGAAGATGAGATGAGGGAGATGAGCTTTGCTCCGTGTAAGAGAGGAAGGGTATCTACGTCATTTCATTCATTCCGTTAACGGCCTTGACGAATTTTTCATTTTCAGTAGATGAGACGTGCGTTTGGGCGTTTTTAAAGGTTAGAAAGTGTTCGTGTCCAAAACGTATAAAAGAGGGAGTCTTTGTGTAATTTCACCTTATATCAGAAGTAAACTCAAAATTCTTAAACCGTAACTCTGAAGTTTTTGCTAGGAAAATAGCTAATGCCATCTCATTCAGATTAAAGCCTAGAGATTCTAAAGTGTTTTGTCAAAATCCAACTTGCCGGCCTCTGGTTCAGATTAAAGCTAGAGATTCTAAAGTGAAACAGAGAGAGAACCACGTGTGAGAGGGAAGTGTCGGAAAAAAATAGGCTGAATTCCCACAAGTATAAACCATGGAGGAAATGTAATATGTGCAGCGAATAAAATACCAAATGTGCAAACAACAAACAAACAACGCACAAGCGATTTATATGTGGTTTCACCAAATTTGAGGTACATCCACAAGACCGAAGTCCAATTCCACTATCAACAAAGTTTATAATTGGGTTTACAAAAAGATTCAAAGATCTCACAAACACCCTAAGATATATCCAACTAAATTACAACCAAAGAGGGGAAAGACCTCAACCATTTGATGAACAAAAAACCCTCCAATAGCAGCTGAAAATGAGAGCAACTGGAGTATGAAATCAACAAGAGAAGCAGGTGATTTATACTCCAAAGAGACAAAAGTTTTGTCACAAAACACACAGCATCACTCACCGTTTTTTTTCTTTTCCCAAGTTCTGGTGACGTATACTCCAAAGAGACGAAACTTTTTTTTGTTTCCAAGAGAAGCTAATATGCCAACACCAAACATGTGCAAGACATGTGCTCCAGAAATTGCGTAAAAAGTTACAAACTTCTACCTAAAAATAATAGCCAACAAATTAATCTTTTTGGGCCAAACAAAATTGGGCTAACAAAATTATTGGGCCTCCACAAAATTACCATAAGGAGGGAAAAGCCCAACAAGAAGAGGAGGAATGCTAATGCCATTGACCAGCAGCCAAGAAGCATTGAGTCGAATTCGTGGCTATGTACACTTTGCTCTCTCTCTCTCTCTCTCTCTCTCTCTCTCTCTCACACACACACACACACACACCTGCCACTCATCCATTGGGCATCACTATTGTTCCGATTTGTTCTCTTTGAAACATAGAGATTTGTGTTCTTTGCTTTTGAATGTCAATTTGTTTGAAACGCCAGGAAATGTGTCTTTTCTTATAGTTCAAGTTTTGTTCATATCACAAGTCGAACAAGCTAGGTAGAAACTCATTCAAGTTTGATTAATCCTATTTGTATACTTAGTAGTAGCACAGGGGTGGTTTGATTAATCCTATTTGTATACTCTAGGGCCTTGTTTGATTCAGGGACTAGCTGCTTGGGATTGGACTAAGCGCGTTTAATCCCATCTTTTCCCTCGTTTGGTTCCCGCTTTGCGCGTGGGATTATTGTAATCCTTATTATGGGGTGTATTATATAATACCATGGGGGTGGGGGGCGTTTGGGGCAGGGGTTGTTTGGGGGACTTC
Organism: Rhododendron mucronatum var. ripense; assembly: GCA_019656295.1. NCBI lineage: Eukaryota > Viridiplantae > Streptophyta > Magnoliopsida > Ericales > Ericaceae > Rhododendron > Rhododendron mucronatum. The sequence goes on from BPLT01000001.1 coordinate 11,649,814, forward strand.
CCAAGAATTGCAAAAATGCCACTGATATAAATCCATCGCTTCCACGCTGCTTCTTCACGTTTCTTCTTCGTCTCGCCGCACCTTTTCTCTTGCTAAACCAGAGCAGCTCTAAGGCGATTCGAAAAATTGGCGATTGTCTTCGATCTGAACCTGGTACTTCGTCTCTCTCTCTCTCTCTCGATCTCTATCTCTATCTTGATCTCGATCTCAAGATTTTTGGAAATGAGTTCGTTTGAGAAACCTGCTTTGTTTTCGTTTGAGATCTTGAGATTTCTGCTTCATTTGTTTTAGTTTTAATAATTTGAAATAATTTGTAGTCACAAACTATTTCTAAACCCTAAAATCTGTTTCAGTTGATTTTTTGAAACCCTAGAATATGGTACTTCCGAACGGGTATATTGAGTAAGCAATATACCAGTGTAGGCGTGTCTAGATCTATAACACTGGTATACTTTGTTCTAACACTGGTGTCTAGAACACTGATTTTTTTTTTGCTTTGATATTTTGTTAGTAGATGGATATCATTGGAAATGAGTTGGATTATACTTCGGAGGAGACCGAGGTATTCACCATAGTGACGCATTTGATTAGGCAGAAAAAAGTGGTGTGTGGTTTGGCTATAATTGTGGTCTAAGTTGCTCTTGAGAGATACTACTCTCGACACGAATCTAGGTTTACGGAACCGAACCCATTCCAAGAACAAATAGATAACATCAATCGGTTAGTGCGTCGTAGCAATGTAACTTGTTTGGAGCAACTTCAGATGGATAGGAATTGCTTTATGCATCTATGTAACGTAATTGAAACAGTTGGGGGGTTGTCCCATTCAAGGTCAATTTGTTTGGAGGAGAAAGTAGCGATGTTTTTGTACACCATAGCGCACTACCATAAGAATAAAGTTGTTAAGCACCACTTCTTCCGGTCATGTCAAACTGTTAGTAGGCATTTCAATGATGTTCTTCGGGCTGTCATACACCTGCAAGGTCAACTACTCGTCAAGCCTGAGCCTATAACTCAAGCATGCACAGATGATAAGTGGAAAATTTTTCAGGTAACACTTGAAATGAGTACACAACTCGTACGGTTATTTTAAGTTTCTAAGTAAAAATAATTAACTTCTTGCAATATTTTTAGAATTGTTTGGGGAAACTAGATGGCACATACATTGATGTTCAAGTTGGTCCATTTGTCAGACCAAGGTATAGGAATCGAAAAGGAGATTTGGCTACAAATGTGTTGGGTGTTTGTAACACAGATATGAACATAATCTATGTCTTATCTGGTTAGGAAGGGTCAGCAGCAGACTCTAGAATCTTGCGCGATGCTATTACTAGGACAAATGGGCTAAAAATTCCCACTGGTAAGCATTTTTTTTTATTACATATGTAACTTTATCAACATATTTCTTAATAAAAAGTACGTGACTTAGTAAATCAATCATACACAAGTTCGTATTACCTTGTTGGCGCTGGCTACACAAATGCAGAAGGATTCTTAGCTCCATACAGAGGAAAGTGTTACCATTAGAAAGAATGGGATGGTCCAGCTCCTCAGGACCATGAGGAGTACTTTAATATGAAGGATGCCTAAGCCCGTAACATCATTGAGAGGACTTTTGGTTTGTTAAAAATTCGACGGGCTATTCTTAGGAGTTACTCATTCTTCCCCATTAGAACGCAGTGTCATATTGTTACGGCATGTTGTCTAGTCCATAATCACATTAGAAAAGAGATGAGTGTTGACCCACATGAAGATGAACTTGATAACCTCGAAGAGGAAGATAATGATGATGACTACATTGATACAGTCGAGACATCGGGTCAATGGACTGACTGGAGGGATGCCTTTGCACAACATATTTATCAAGAGTGGCAACAACGAAGGGGCCATGGTGGCAATTAGAGTGCCCGTGTTATTTGTAACATCATATCATTAATCATGTATTTGTTTTTAAGACTTTATTGGTGGCTTTGATCACATACTATTTGTACGACTTTATGTAATTCTTTGAATACTTATTTGTGGGTTTGATGTCGTATTTGGTTTTTGGAATTTATTTGGGGTTTTTATCATGTATTTGTTTGTAAGATTTTATTTGTGACTTTGAACACGAATTTGTGGACATTGATGTGCTTAATTGTGTAAAAATGAATGTGGGCATTGATTATATTAGGGATGGAGAAGCCTACTAATTCTCGTAAGAAGGGAGGGAAGGCAAGGGAGGGAGGGAATGCCGAAGAAAACGTTGCTGATGCAGTTAGGCGTTCATGGAATCAAAGGGAGGAAGATGCACTTCTTAATGCGATGAAGGAAATGGTTGTCAAAGGTGAAAGAATTGAAAATTCTTTCAAGTCTGGATACTTGAGGAAAGTTGAGGGAATGTTACTTGTTGCTTTGCTTGGCACTAGCATTCGCGTCAATCCTCATATTTCATCTAAGTTGAAGGTTTGGAAAAAAAACTATTACTCTGTCAAGGCTATGCGTGGCTGTAGTGGGTTCAGATGGAATGACTCAACACATATGATAGAAGTAATGGACGATAAAATTTGGGAGGACTACTGCAAGGTAATCTTTTTTCCCTATCAAGCCTAGCAATTTAGAGCATGTTAACCATGTAAATAACTATTGCATTTTAAATCTTTTGTAGACAGACAATAATGCGTCGGGGCCAAGGTTCAAGTCATTCCCTTACTATGAAGATTGGTGCATGATTTTTGGGAATGACAGAGCAACATGAGAGATGGCTGAGAGTGCAGCTGATACAAAAGTGAACTTAGATGAGGCTTCCAAGGAAACCGGTGGTGATTCAAGCACGGTGAATACAATTGACAAGTCACCTGAAGAGCATTCAAAGAAAAAGGCTAAGGTTTCTGAGAATATCTTGGCTAGAATGAATAATTTCGCCAACAAGTTGGGGATATATTTTAAGAGGTCTGATGCTAAGATTGAGATGCTTGGAGGTAGGATGGGTTATGCACATGACCTCTCAAAGAAAAGAGCCGAAGTTAATGACGCACTTAGGAAACTTCCAATCATGGTTGAGTCTAGGGTCCTTGCCGGAATGGCAATCACCCAAGATGCACAAAAGGTTGATCACTTTTTCAGCCTTGATGATGAGGAAAAAATGATAATGGTGAAGAAGTTGTGAAACTTGTGTCCTTAAATTTCAAGTCTAGTTGAAACAAAAACTTAAAACTATGTTTAATTTTAGCCTTTGTTGGTTAGTGTGGGGTGCACTTTTAACAAATGTGATGCCTTTTGTGATGCACCTTTGGAACAGGAGCGTAACTTTATGTTATGCCTTTTTGTGATGGCTTTAGCATGTTATGTGATGGTTTTAGTATAAGTTTTTGTTTGTTTATGTGATGGCTTTTAGCTGTTTACAGTTTTTCTTTTGTTTGGTTGGCTTTAGCATGTTATGATGCACAAGTTATAAGATGTTCTTTTGTGATATTTGCCGAGAAGCTGCAAGTTCCATGGATGTTGAGAAAAAGATGTTCTTTTGATTGATAAAAGAAAATAAATTGAGAAGGCTTTTTGATCCGAAACAGTGCTAGAACAAATTCTTTGAATCCTTGAATTGAGAATTTGGAATGCCCATATTTTTTGCTTGATAAGTTTTTGCTAGAACAAATATTTTGGAATGCCCAGATTCTTTGAATCCTTGAATTTATTTGCTAGAACAAATAAATTGGAATGCCCAGTTTTTTTTTTTTTTTTGCTTGAGAATTTGGTTGGAATGCCGAGAAGTTAGTTGAATGGCTTGAGAAATTGATTGGGATGTCTAGAAATTGGTTGGAATGCTTGAGGGAAGGGGGACAGAGAGAAATAGTCCTGAAATTAATGACAGAATCAAACATAGGATTGGCCTCAGCATGGGATATCCCAATATTAATCCAACGCGAATCAAACATGGGATTGTATAAGATTCAGGACTAATTAATACCAGGACAAAATAATCCAGGATAACTAGTCGCGGGACTCTTACTCCTGTCTGTTTTAATCCTTGAATCAAACGAGGCCTAGTAGTAGCAGCACAGGGGTGGCACTTGTGATACTTACGAGTTTGGACCACTTGTGATTACAATTGAAAGTGTACTTGGACGAATATGAAATATGGACTAAAAGAGAGAGATTCGGATAGGTACCTTCACTAATTAAGCTTTAACCCTTTTTCATTATTTAATTTTTAACGGTTGGTTATTTGAGATGCTTATGTTCTTACTTCTACTATTTTTTATATATCTCCACATTCACATAGTGTAGCTACGTGTTGAAACTTTCAAGAAGAGAGAGACTCCAAATTCGCAGTAGAGCAAAGGGCACTTAAAACATGAAAGAAGCAAAGAAATATCCAAAGTTGCTCCATCTAATGTAGAAAATATAAAGACAAACAATCCATCAAAATAAGCACCCCTAAACAAGTATTTGGCTGCTGATATAAAAAAAAAAACAAGTATTTGGCTGGAATACAGGCCAAGAGATGTCTCGTAACCAACTTTAAAATAAGACACTTCATGCTAGAATCTAACCAAAATGGAGGAGGCAAGAGGACCAAAAAAATTTCTGATATATATATATATATATATATATATATATATATATATATATATATCTCTCTCTCTCTCTCTCTCTTCAGCAAACATGACTTTCTGAACCTTTATAACCAAACAAGTAGCCATAAATGGTAAATTGCTAAAATTCCTCTATATTTTGACTAATGCCTCACAAACTTGATTTTCTGTTTGTCTTTCCTATCATTCCTACATTAGTTACTCTCATTAATTAGAACTGAACAAATTATCAAGCAAGTTACTATCAAAATAAACTACAAAAAAAATAATAAAACAAGGGGAATGATTTTCAAGCTCCAAAAAAAGACCAAGGCACTCCACATTTTGTCTTCATTAGACAAATGTCCTGAATTACCCTATCAATCTAAAACTTTTCCCCAGAAAAGTTCCTTAAAGTATGTAAAAAGGTGGAGTGCCTGAGGTGTTTTGTGGAGTGTGAAAACCTAGAAAGAACTCTTCCAGGGAAAAGAAAGAACTTTTCTATGGAAAAGTTTTAGATTGAAAGGGTAATTCAGGAAGTTTGCCTAATGAAGACAAAAGGTGGAGCGCCTTTAGCTTTTTTTGGAGCGCGAAATTCAGCTTCCATAAAACAAATATGTTCACAAAGACAGAACAAATGCAGAAGCGAGAAAATTATTTGAGAAAAGAGGAAAAAAAAGAAGTGAATTTTGTAATTGCATTTTTTAGATAGAAGGAACAACTCCCAACATAAATATACCGCAAAGTCTGTTCGCACAAACCTTTATACACAAATCAATTGGATATCAATAGGTGCTTATTCAGAATTCGTAGGGCGAATCTGTGTGGTTCGCTCTACAGATTCTTAAAATCCACTTACCGATATCCGATTGAGCTTATTTTTTTTACAGGAACCCTAAAAATTCAGTTAACAAAAAATAAGCGGTTCGGATCATCTTTGTGGGACCCGAAATGGGCCCCACAAAAATCTGTGTATAAAGATCTGTGCGTATAACATGATTGTAAATATACCAATATACCATGTACCTTATCTCTCCTCTTCCTCTTGCAATAAGACATGAAACCTTCCATTGCAAATTGAGAAAAGTAGTCTCTTTCCCACCCCTACATGGACCGAAACCATAAACAAGCATAAGCAAAATCACAAAAAGATCAGTCATAAAAGCACACCGAGAGATATAGATGCAATCAACAGCAACGGATGGTCCTGACCATAATCGAAAAGTAACCATGCCTTGCTCCAACAATGAGGTCCAAGAAGCCCTTGGGTTATTCTAAAAGAAAGAGATGGCTACTGGATGCCAATGAAAAATTTAGAGCAGAGAAATAAGCACTACACCTTGAACATGCTTGACGCAATCCCTTTCCCCCTCAAAAGTGCAGGTGAGTTATCATCTAGAGAGTGCCAAAATTTTGAGTACCAGAATAAGGTAGTTTGGTTATAGCCTCCAAAATAGTTCGTCTTGCATGGCACTGTCACTTGGCTAATAGCTTTTCATTGAATAGGAATTGACCTACAAGAGGAGAAAAATGAGATGAGTGGATGAGGAATGCATTTCAGTTCCACTATCTTTCCACTTTTAGGGTATACCATGCAATAGGCTTCGTGATTGGGAGCACAAAACCATATCATTTGACGATATGAACATCTGGCAAAATTATCTCCACCTTTATGAATCCCCATAAAGACAAGAACGTGTGACTGTAGAAGAAAGAGTTACAAAGAGAGAAGGCAAAGATTTATGTAACTAGATTGTTCATCTCTATGCCAGCAATAATGGAAATGGTTCTTTGATTTGTTGATCCAAGATAGTCAATGTTCTGTAAATAATACTTCTTTCCGGGTGAGAATAATCTCCAGCCATAAAGACATTTTTACTCTTCTCCACTTCAATCCAGCTGCATCCAACAGGCTTTTTGAGATCTCTTGTCCTCATAAGCCTTCTTATCCCAAGAACACCATCCCATTGATTATCCGCAGCAAAAAGATTTGAAAGCACAACATAGTTCCCAATGTCACCGGTCTCAATTTCGAAAAGCTTATTGGCGGCATCACGGCCCATTTGCACCTGATGGTGGGCCCTACAAGCACCTAGTAGCGACCCCCACACACTAGCATTAGCTTCAAAGGGCATTTCGGTCGCAAGAGAATAGGCATCCTTTGTTCGACCTCCTCGAGCAAGGAGATCCACCATGCAAGCGTACTGTTCTTTGGTTGGTTTTATGCCCTGCATTTTTTCTATTGAATCAAAAATCTTCAATCCTTCATTAATAAGGCCAGTATGGCTACAAGCAGATAAAACAGCAGTTATTGTAACATGATCCGGCTTTTCACCCAATTCAAGCATGTGAGAGAAAACACCAAGTGCTTCTTCTCCCTTGCCATGCATAGCATAGCCTCCAACCATAGCTGTGAATATAACAACATCCTTCCGATGAGTTGATTGGAAAAGCTTGTAGGCAGAATCGATATTACCACATTTTGAGTACACATCTATAAGGGCTGCATTTAAGTGAACATCCTTGAAACAAGCTCTAACCGCATATCCATGGCACTGCCTCAGAAACTGGACTGAGGCCATTTGAGCACAAATGGGAAGGAGACTCATTAGAGTTAAGGCATTAGGCTTCATTCCGTAGTCTTTTAGCTCATGGAACAGACTTAGAGCTTGAGAGGGGCAATCATTTTTAGCATAAGCTCGAATCATTAGATTCCAAGTGGTGAGATCTCTCTCGGGCATATAGTGAAAAATCCTATGGGCATCATTAGTTGAACCACTTCTCACATATCCTGAGATGATTGAATTGCAAGTGACCACATTCCTCTTGCCTGATGACGTCTCAAAGATCTTCGATGCATACTCCATGTCGCCGCACTTGGCATATGCATCGATTACTGCATTCCCAAGAGTAGGTGTACCATCGCCAAGCAAAAATCCAGACTTTATCGAAACGCCATGAGCCTCTTTAACCTTGTCAACTCTGGAAAGAGTAGCACAAAACTGAATTATAGCTAATATAGTCACAGAGTCAGGTTTTATACTTTCCTCAAGCATCCGATGTAACAGTTCAAAAAACGGACTTTGAAGATTTCTGTCTGCAAAGGCATGAAGCATAGAGTTCCACGAAATCAGGTCTCTACTACAAATTGATGAAAAGGCTCTGAATGCAGCTTCTATGTCACCACACTTTGCATAGAAACATAGAAGAGCATTTCCCACTGATGTATCCTCGTTTAGTTGAGGATGCTGGATAACATATCCATGAATCTGTTTACCAAGCAGAAAGTGACATAAATTGGCACAAGCAGGAAGAATGCCGAGAAGAGTGACAGAGTCTAGTTCAACCCTCCCCACAGAGATTAATTCATGAAACAACTCCAGCGCTTTCAACCACTCACTGTTTGAAGTGTATCCTGAAATTATAGTATTCCAGGAAACCAAATCCCTCACTCTCATTCCCTGGAATACAGACTCTGCTTCTCCCATTCTTCCAATCCTAGTATAGAACCTCACAAGAGCATTGACAACGGAAAGATCGGCTACCAACTCAGCCCGCCGCTGCACATGACAATGGATCTCTCTCCCAAAGTGATAGCCAACACTCTCTTCTAACAAGCCACAAACAGGCAGAATGTTTGCAATAGTTGCATAATTAGGTGTTGTTGGTCCTTCCAGCATCCATCTAAATGTATCAAAAGCTTTATCCACGCAATTGTTCTCGGAAAATCCAGCAATCATCGCATTCCACGAAACAACGTCCTTCTCAGGAATTTCTTTAAACACATGATATGCATCCTCATAGACATTCCCAGATTTGGCATACAAGGAAACCAGAGCATTACCCACCAAGGTATTCGACACTAACCCATATTTCATCACATAACAATGCACACACTTGCCTAAATTCAGTGCCCCTGAACGTGCACAAACAGGAAGAACTATAGCAATAGTGACAGAACTGGGTTTCGGGTCGAACGCTATATGCATTTCATGAAACAATCTCATAACCTCAGCATCATGATTCCTATACAAAGCAAACCCAGATAGCATTATGTTCCAAGTGATTGAATCACGACTGGGTATTTGATCAAACAGTTTTCTACTGTCATCAAGAGCATGGCTTTTGGCATACATGTTCAGAAGTGCTTTGGAAACAAGATGGCATGAAGCGTGGCCCAGCTTAATGATATGGGTATGGAGTGATTTCCCTAATGTGGTGTTTGCAGTTACAGCACATGATTTGAGGATGGCTCCAAGTGATTGGTAATCAGGTTTGAAGCCTATTGGATATCCTAGCTTTTGAAGGAAGAGGGGCAGGGCTTGATTCATATTTGGAATCCATAAAATGGGCTGTTTTGATAGTTTGAACTTTGAAGTTATATTAGGTGTGCAAGGGTTGGCCAGTGGTTGGTGATGTTGCTCCCACAAAAATATATGGCTGGATTCTTGATATTAGACTGCATGAAAGTAATTTATTAAGAATTTTTTAGTTTTCGGTGTGGATGTGCCTCTGACTAGACCGAGAAGAAGATTAGTTAAAATGCACGTAAATCGTATTAAACACGTTAACCATCGAACCAAAAATTAATATACTCCCTCCGTCCCATAACGTTTGTCCGGTCCACAAAACGATAACGTAAAAATAATATGTAGTACCATTTTTGCAAGAAAAACTCAAATTTTTTTCAACAATTCACTAGATATCGATAAATTCTTAAAATTTATGGAAAAAATCTGAATTTTTTCTTGAAAGAAATGTATTATTTTTGAGTCTTCGTTTTGCGGACCAAACAAACATATTGAGATGGAGAGAGTATAAGTGGTGGTGGCGTATTGTCACGTTACCCATGTGGTGCCACATGATCCTTTTATACCACATATTTGTGTAATGTAAAAAGGAAATGTGAGCACTACGTGACGTGATGCCTGTTTATCAATTTTTCCCTTCCATCGGAATCGACGGAAATTTCAAAAAACAATGCCAACAACAAAAATAAGGGTGAATGCAGCTATGTCTCCACAAGACGGATCCGTGGTTCCACGCCGTGTTTCAGGACTTCACCGGAAAGAAATGACAGTCGAGTCAAATGCGAGATTAGTAAGGAATCGACTCGTAAAAGAAGACCGTCACCCACCAATCTTCAAGAACGGAATCGACCCATCGATTGGGTGGAGTGGATTGATGGTTTTGTGAAGTGGGATAGAGCAGAAGAAAAATAACAAATGGACTTTGTTATTTTTTCAAGGTAGAATTACAATCAAGAAGGATGGATTCTCATTGAAAGTAGGAAAATTAAGTTAATCATACTCCTACACCTAATTATAACCCGAATGGGTTGGTAAGACAAAAATTAAGAACAAAGTAAAGACTTTGATTTGTTGGAAAGTTTACAATGAAGCCAAAAAAGGCTATTTATAGGAAACAACAAATGTGTAGAAAATAACTTCATAACTTCCCACTACTCTTCATTTTTCTAATTTGCTTCCAAGTGTCCAAATAACTTCCCTTCAACTTCAAAGTGTGTATGACAATGACAAGTGTCTTTTTAACTTTCAAATGTGTAGGAGCATGCCAAGTGTCCCGCACTTTATTAAAATACAAACAAATAAAAACTAGTTATATTATTAATACAAGATAATAAAATAGAAAGTATTCACATAATTACCACCTCTCGGTCGATCATCGACAGACGGTGAATATATGATGCAAACAACGCCATGCCAGTACACCTGGGGTTATAATCTCTCATATGGAAGGTTAACTGCCGCTCCTTACTTCCCATGACTCCTCTTCTTTTTTTTTTTTCCCTCGCTTCAGGTTATAGCAAGAATACGAACCATTTTATCTATCGTAAATATTGCAGTCACGAAATACCATATAAATGATTCACACAATAAACTTGGAATTCAAAATTACACTCGCAGTCGATTAGCATATTAGTAAATGATTCACGCAAACTATTGACAACCGATAAAAATTGATTTTTTTAAATAATCCCAATCAATTATAGTTGATCCATTCAACTTGGGCCGGATCAGCCAATGTGGGTTTTCCATCCGGATCGCCTCGGATCCAATCCGTTCATACATTGCGTGCTTTGACTCAGACTTTTGGTCCTATTGAAACCGCCAGCTCGTACCAGTCAGCGGGTCCAAACAAACCCGACCTTTTCATATAGTAGCTCTTTCTTCTTTGACTCTCCTGAACCAAACCCCTATATAAGAGTAAAACCCACCGCTAAAATATACAAACATATATGTTCCAGAAGCAAAAGAGAGAACAAAAGCAGAGATTTTTACTCAGGTTTTGAATTAATTTCCATGGCCGGAGCTAGTAGTCATGTGCCAGTGAAAGTGGTATATATCGATACCCACTACGTCGAAACCGATCCGCTCAGCTTCAAATCGGTTGTCCAAAGCCTCACTGGTATGAATCCTACTGTAACATTGATGGAAGAGAGCAGCTCTTTACCATGTCACAAGAGAAAAAGATGCGGCGGCGGCAACAGTGATGGCAAAAGTGGCGGTTCGAATTCGTTAAACGGCTTGTCAACAAGCATGGAATTCGAAAGATTTTCAATGGAGTTGCGTCGTCCCGCAGATCGGAGGCCTTACAGTCAGTAGCTAGCGACCCAAAGTTTTTTTGAGGTCTCATACCAAACATGAAAATGAGACCTATTTGATTGAGTCGTCAAACAGTTGGGGGCTTCCGTCAAAATGATACACTGTAATATTGGTCAATGAGCTTTAAACCAACGAGCTAATAAGTGGTGGTTGTAAGTATAGTAAGTGTATGATATTATAGGCCAATTTTACTGAATGCATGGAATTAAGTTCTCTTGTACTATACCGTCTCCACTCGTACTCCTTAACTAATTAATTAGCTAAGTTTGGGAATATTAATTATAGGAGTATTTAATTTGTTTAATTTTGCACCTTAATTTGTTTTGCTTTTCGATCGTGGACCAAACCAGCTTCATTTTTGCAAACCAATGAAATTAAACAAGTCATGCCCGCGAATTAGTTGCTGGTCGATTGTGCAATCGGAAGGCCAATTATCAGTTTTCTTTTTCAAATTAGTGTAGCGCACAAGAATAGTAAAAACCAATTAAACAAACACAACCACACAAAAAGAAAAACACTGAGATTTAATTAGGTGGTTCTCAATATCTCTCTCTCTCTCTCTCTCTCTCTCTCTCTCTCTGTATTATTGCCTCAGTACCACTGATATATAAATGCAAACCCACAGGCCACAGGATGCAGTTTATTACTCCATAAGCTAGACCAAGTAGATCGATCTGGCACTATTTCTCACGTTTCAGAAAGAAAATCACTACTGTCTCCAACTCCAAGCAATTACTCTTAATTGGGAGGTGAAGAGATCCATAGATGTCTAAATACGGCTCCGGTAGACTTGAGGGAGCTAGGTTCAAATAGCTGAGGGGATTTGTTGTTCCCAGAAGAAAACAAATCCTCATTGATGAGGATGAGAGCCACCAGCCACACACAGTAGAATCCACTCCTCTCCCTTTCTAGAGGAAAATTGACCTAGCTAGGAAATGTACCAAAGAATTTTTTTTTTTTTATTACACGTTGACCTCTTGCCAACCTAGTCGTTCTGGGTGCTTGAGTGGTGTAGGTTAGAGGTTCGTTATGAGGTGCTTACGTGTGGGTATTCGTGAGCTGGAGAGGTGTGGTTGGTCGATGGTTAGCGAAAGGGAAAGGAGAAGAAATCTTGTGGGATGAGGGAAGGAGCGAGAGGTACAGAAGAAACAAAGGCACCGCGTTCTTTGTTTCCTTCCGCAGAATTGACATCTGGCCTTTCCTGGATTGAGTGAATGAGGTCACCTCCTCTCTCGAGGAAGAATGTTCTTCTTCCTTAAATTCAGTGCTCACACTCTCTTTCTAGGAAAAGTCAGATCTGTCTAATCAGGGGAAATGCCAGGGGTATTTATAGGACACTTGGGCCTACGTCAGGCTCATGACAGCGCTCTTATGAAACTCCAACACATGTCCCTCCTGTGCCTCTAGGTCTTGGGGAAATGCGTCCTCCAACAGACTCTTTTTCGCGGGAGAGCCCGAATCCCCGCGACGCAACCTCCATCCCAAGCTACCAAGCCACAAGAGACTCCCATGTTCCCGTTGAAGCGAGGTCGCAACCCGCGGCGATCGTGAGCTCTCCGCGGAGTCCTTTCCCGACCCTGCCTCTAGGCTTGGACGGGACTCCGGAAACTCTCCGACGTAGTTTCCTTGTGATTGTGGGCATTTGATAGCTCGAGGAACCTTAGCACAATCTCCCGCTGCTGAAACCACTTCGAGGGTATATAAGGTTTTCCCACAATATCAGCTGTGGTTCCGCGGTGCCTTCTCTTTCCGTGGACAACTTCCGCGGGGGGCATCCTTTTGTTCTTTCTCTTTGTACACGGTGTTCTTTTCCCATTGGGTGGTCAACTATTCTTCCTTAAATCAAGCTTTGAGCGAGGCTTCCCTTCCACACGGGCCCCACTGCCACGCTCATGTTTGTAATCAGGAGGTCAAATAGTCTCCCTTGGTCGTAGGTGAGTAATTTTGATCGCCCCTACAAGTGGCATATGACTGTCGTAGTGCCATGGGAGTTGTGTGTCAATGTGTTGGGATGCTTCTCCCATTGTGATCCCTCATGCTTGTGCGATCATTTTTGTTCCAAATCTTTGATTAATAAAATTCTTTTTTGCGATTTTAAAAAAAGAATAAACTACCAAACCATAGATGAATTAAAACTTTAAAAAAAAAAAAAAACGTGTCAAATTATTAATGATAATTTGTAGAAACCGTTCTCCTGATGTTTGATTTCCGATATTTCAATCCCATTTTACAATTCTTGGCCAATAAAACTCATCCTACATTACGGAATCGTTTGTCTTAGGTTCGAATCTAACAGATGCTAAACATTCTAAATATTGGAGTTACTAGAGAATTTTCTGGTCGTTAAGTTCACTGTCCCATAATTAGTTGAGGTACGAGCAAGTTGAGGACATGTATAGTTATTGAAAAAAGAAAAAAGCACACTCATCCTTAATCACTAGTGCATGTGAAGATAAGATCAGTAGGTTATCTTTTAGCGTTGGGCTATAAAAGCCAATGCTTTTGGACCCATGTACCAGAAATAACATTAAAGCCCACTATGGAGGTATTTTTTCATTTTCCCTCTCTTCTTTTGCTTTTTCGGTCTTATTTTAAGTTTAGAATTGTCCCTTGAACAAACAACCAGATCACATGCATGATACGATGAAGATTCCCCCATCAAATGGTAAACCACACCGAAAATTCGCAAATTTTCACTACTTTTTTTTGGCCTTGTTAAATATGTTAAAACTATCTGAGGGCCATTTTGGTCAAACTTTTCTCGAACTGTTTGACACGATTCTTTTGTTGTTTCCTTTAATTTTTTATTAAATTTGGGTTAGATATTTATATCATATTTTTCAACTATCTACTTTTTTATATTTTTAATAAGACAAAAATCTGACCCAAATCTAATAAAAATTAAGAGATAACAACAACAAAAAATCGTGTCAAAAAATCCGGGAAAAGTTTTGCCAAATGGCCCTAAAATTAAATCAATGTTAATTGATTTGCCTTGACTGAGTAATGATGGATACTTTTTTACTCAAGTTCTTGTGTCATATGAAGTTATGAACATGAAAAATGTAGTCTCAACTCTGAAGATTCTATCTCGTATGTTTTGTATCCGAGCAACAAAATTCTGTTCCTTGAGATTTCTTCCTAATTATTGATAGTTTAAAACTCCTAAAGGGCCAAACAGATATCTCAGCCACTTTTGTTCGAATAGAATTACAGAAAAAAAAAAAAAAAAAAAAAAACAACAGCAGAAAACTAGGCAGAAAAAAAAAATACAAATTTAGGCTCTGTTTGGAAAAGTTTTTATTTTCAGTTTTTTGCTTTTGTTTTCAATATTTTTTGTAACAGGCACCATAAACATGTTTGTGTTACTGTTTTTGTTTTAAAAATACATAATCAATTCCATTAGTTTACGGATATTTTAGAAACACAAAAATTACATTTTTATTTGTTTTGAAAACACTTTCAACAACCCAAAAAATAAATAAACAAAAACTATTATGGTCCACCAAACAAGTTTTTGTTTTTATTTTTTCATAAATAAACAAAAATTCATTTCTTGTTTTCATAAACGAAAAACAAAAAACTAGCAACTTTAATTTATCAAACAGAACCTTACGTGTTCTTAATATATATATATATATATATATATATATATATATATATATATATATATATTGGTTTTGCCTCCACAATACCATATCCAAGACAATGCCTTAGAGCTCATTTTGGCCTTATAAAGGTCTCATGTACATACTAACATGTGACTTAACTACCAAGAAGCTTTTGGTGATCATACGGCATTAGATGTGTACTTAGATCGATGCTGAGAGAAACAAGGTCAAGAGAACTCTTTTTTTAAAATGTTAATCTAACTATTTTAACAATAATGATTTCACCGATAACAAAAAAATATGCCCCTAATTAACACAATTTTTGCACTGCATAATGGATGAAGATAAGCAGATTCAGTGGGTTTCCCTTAAAAAGTTAAACTGCAGCTTATGTGCTTTAGACAAATTATTTCTACTATTTAGATTTTTAATTGATGTATGCGAGAAGAATAATTTGCCTTAAAATTCGTGTTGGTGTGGATTTAGTCTATTTAGCCGACAAGGGAAACTTAGCCTCAGCACCGAAGAACACTTCATGTGACGAGGCCCTCCAAAAAAGAACATATAGCACAAAACCCAAAATCAAAAAGTAAGATATAAAAAGGGAATTATATGAAAAACCTATAACCATTCTTGCTTTTCATATCTTCAACGCGCTTATCTCTCCTGCGATAACAACTTAGGTGGAAACGTACGTGTTGGAAATTTAATTTCCATTCCTCCTCTTTTTTCCTGATCATGAAGCAATATGTGATGGTTTCCAGCATCAGTTACAGTTGAAATTTGCTTGTGATTGTTACAATTCATCAAAACAGTTGGAATTTAGGTGGGTCCAGGACCGAATTGGGTCACCCATGTGTGGCATGACCCGGTGACCAATTATCATAGAGTTTCATCTTACATCTTGGAGACAAAAGGAAGATGTTCAATTAACCCTAATTTCTTAAGAATTAGTAGACTCCTGAAGCAGATGCTTCGATCTATATAATTTCTTGCAGGAAATTCACAAGTGAGACAGTGGGGGGCTGGGCTTCACCGTGATCTGTTGGGATTAAAACGCGGAAGCACCCAAGCGCCGAGATTCAAACACAATCACAATTGCAACCAATGGAAGTTCGATGAAAATAAACTAGAGAGAGGCACGCAAAAATATACGTGGTTCGGCAAAAACTGCCTACTCCACGGAGAGGATCCCGTTCTTCCACTATAAGAATTTTCGTACAAGTACACTTGGATATGAAATAACCCACACCCAACACTTATACACTCACTCATACAAGAACACACTCTCACCAAGTACTAGACTTGACCCTTGCACACACAAAACTTGCGGTAGAAAAACCCGTGTACCCGGCAGCTCCCAAAGGAGCTGCCCCCACACACAAACTGTTTTTCTCCCACTCCTATTCTCTCTGTGTTTACACCTCTCACTCTACCGAAAAACACTTCTCCCATGCCATTATATACACCCACCAACCCATGCATTAATAACAAGTACTTGTTCCCAGCAAGAAGATGGAAGGTCACACCGGCAGAGAAAAAATCAGCTAGCACCAGCTAGCACTTCGGTTCCAGAGACAAAAAAAACCATGTGCAAGACTTTGACTTGGGTGGAATTTGAACCAACACCATTGGGAACTCGAACCATCCCAACATGATCTTCTTGAACCTTTCTCCTCGTTTGTTGAACCATAGAGAAGTGACGTCGATCTTCGTGTACCTGCAGAACCGGAAGGGGGTGTTCCTCCGGAAAGAAGCTTTGACGAACTAGTTAGTAAGTGGAGGAAGAAAGAGGTTTAGTAAGAAAATATGTCACGCCCCAAAAATGAGAAGTGACCGGCCGTGAACCACGAGGCTAATCCATGGAACACGCAGACTGGATAAATCAAAATAACCGAAAATCAAATGATCCCTTTTTTCATTATTAATCAAATCAAAAGCTAAATATGTCTCATCATAAACATGGGGCACAACCATCCCATGAACCAAATAATATCCAATAATCCAACAATAATTAAAAGAATTTGTTATCTGTCAAATTGTTTTAAATGCGGAAGCGATTTTTAAAATAAAATTAGAATGAGACATCCTAAAGAGGTCAACAAAAGAAAATCCCTGAGATGCCACCAAAGTCCTTGCCTAACTCCCTAACTTGACTGAAAGAGAAGTTGGAATAAATCCATCAGCTGACGAGCTCAGTGAATAGCAAGTATGTATAATAAATAAAGTTAAAAGCAGGGATGAAAATAATTTACCATTAAACACAATTTGGCATATGATTTGTCCAATAGAATAATAAATTAATCAATGAAGCATTTAACCAAATAAATATTCTTGGTGGTGATCACAACAATAACTTCATCAATAATGAGGAACCACAATCAAACAGTACCATGGCCAAAATAAATCTCAACAAAATTGGATCCAATATCGAACTTAGAGTCACCAGGGTTGGCAGCCCATGGTACTTTTCCCTAAGACGATCCGGTGAAAGAAAGCCGTTGAGCATTAGGGTCACCGGCCTAACACGGTCTTTTCCCCAATGGCCAGGGTCACCAACACGAGAAGGAATAAGTTCTCTGGTGCTTGACCGACCAGGTGTTAATAAAATTAAACTAAAAATGCGTCCCAAGCGTAGGACTCTCGACCAGTGTAGCACAATAATTCCGGAAGTACCGGAGTCGAACCACAGAGACGGACGGACGGTGCTTACTCAAAAGTGTTGAATTCTAGTTTAATTTGGCTCTTAGGTAGCCACTTCTTGTTCAATGAGATTGATTTAGTAACTAAAATACCAAACTAAATTAATTAAATAAGGATTTAAAAATGAGAGTACAACCGTGGGAACTCAGCGTCCGCAACTAGCCTAACCAATGTTTACTCGGGCCACAATTATTCACTTTGTTGATTTTAGAATAGGAAAAAGGATCCCTAACAAATGCGCATCACCTGTCACCAGTATCCGTGCGCATTCGAATTCCGGCGATGCCTGGGTTTTGTTTGTTAGAAGAGTTTTCGTCTTCTAAAATTGCTTAAAGATTAAATTAATTCAATCCCGAGGTAAAAACATTAATTAAACTAGCCACGAGACGCCTCTGCCCCGTGGCCGCACTCTACAGAACTACTCACTCATGACTTTATTAAACGCAGCAACATTTAAAACCCTAGATCTAAACATGCTTCGAATAATCGGAATAGAAATAAAAACACGATTCCACAGACTTACGGAAGAGTAACGGATTCGATTACTGAAGACTAATAGGAATTAAAGCTGAAAAACTTGAAAGAACTTCAATTGAAACTTGAATCTGCAATTAAGAACTTAGAAAATAGCAACCAAAAGTTAAGAGCGATAAAAACAAAAACATCGTTATGAAAAGCTGCTAAAATCGTAAGTAATAAAAACGTACCCTAATTCTGAGCTAAAAACGGGGTTTTTATACTAATCCCTATTAAAATCCTAACATAAATCGAAATGGAAACCGCCATAGCACAAAACGCCGCCGTTCCTGGGCCTTTAAGCTCTCGGTAGCGCTACACCAAAAAGGGTGTAGCGCTACCGAACCCCTTTACTGCACCAGATCTCGTTGCCCGATTGCTTGGCGTTGACCTCTTAGCCTCAAAGGTAGCGCGCTACACTAAAAAGGGTGTAGCGCTACCGAATCCTCTGTCCACTTCGAGCAATAGCTATGCCACTTCTGAGCGCTATACCACTTCCCATGTAGCGCTCACGAGGATTCTGTTCATTTCCTCACGAATTCCACTTCAACTCTTAGTCTCCACAGCCCTTCTCGCTCTCAAGCTCCATCACGGCCTTTTCGGATACCTCTCATTAGCGCCAAAACATCTCAATTTCCTACAAATTAAGCACAAACACAAAATCCAACCACGTGCACACATTAAATGGAAAATGAGAATTAAATGCACGTCTAACGCGCTAATCTCCCTACTTAGGCGCTAAAATTCATAAATTCCGCGCGCCTATCACATCCCCCAACTTGAGCGTTGCTAGTCCTTAGCAACGAACGAAATAAAAATAACAAAACAAGAAATAAAAACTCAACAAGGGATACGAGGGTTATGCAACCTGTACAAAAATTTTGTGAACACAAAATTTCTTCCTCATTGCCATCCCTAACTCAGTCACATGCATGCCCTAGCTACGATTCGAACAATTTCGCACCAAAACAAATAGAGATAAGAATGCCCCCACAAAGTCACAATGTCACTCTCACTCACCGGAACACTCAACATCCCATGCAAGGCGCTCGGCGACCAACGTGAGATGGAACAAAAATCACTACGTGCCAATCAAAACAATGCCAGTTATAACAATGAAAGCTCAACGAAATTAAGATACCACACATCCATAGCTAAATATAAAACATGCATGCAAGAGAGTTAACAACGTGCATCGGGTCAACTAAGGACTTCATTGGGCTTATAACGACCGTGGTTGCAAAAAGAAAAAGAACATGCAAAGGGTGGCGGCCTATAGAAGCGCATGGATAACCTACCGTGACTGACCGCCACCTTGACTCCGGCACCACATCGGTGCTCAACACAAAACACCAGTCACAAACATAACAAAGTACGAGTTATTACACAATATCTTAAATGACAAGACTCTAACCACCGACTCACGAACCACATGAAATAACACATAAACTGACAGGACTCGACAAAGACACATAAAATAACACCACCACTAGCCCAGCTCTATGCTCAATCTTCTTCCCCAGCATCCCCAGCATCTGACTGCTCCTCCTCCTCAGGTGCATCCGCGAAATCATCACTCACCTCTAACGCCGGCCACTGTCTAGGTCGGAAAGGCCCTGGATTCTGCCCAGAAATCTGTGCCTGCAGGTGGCGCTGCCTATCAAGTAAATCCATCTGATTCTTAGCCAACTGCCTTTGCTCCCTCTTCAACTTCCGCTGGCTCTTAGCAATGCCAGTCACACAACCAAATATCTTCTCCAACCAAGTCTTAGTGTTCGCGCTAGCCGGTGGTGGAGAAAGCAACGATCCTTCAATCCCTCTTAACTGAGCCATACTCCGCTGAATAAACGAGGAGTACAACTCCTTTGGCAGTAACTCATCATTGCTATAGTATCGCCTCCCCGGAACGTTTCTGCTCCTGAGAATTTTGGTCACCAGACACGGGAAAGGCATCCTCAATGTAGTCGGGGCATCCCTAAAATCACACATCTGCCCAAAAACATATAGGGCCCAATCACAGACCGTTTCCTCAGCCATGAACACAAACATCAAGTTCCCAACCGATTTCTGGGGTGCGCCCTCCCGACCCTTAGGATACAAATTATGACAAACCACTTGGTTGAGAAACCTATATGCTGTTGTGAACCTACCAGGCCAATGGGGAATCCTAGCATTCCTGCAGTGCTCATACATATATCCAGCCATCTGATCCTGATCAAAAGTCTCATCCGGCCTAGGGTAATTTACGGGTCCCGTGGGCCTCTGATACTCCCAAGCAGTGGCTATCTCAGCCGCATCAATAAACACCGGGGTATTACCTATTTTCGAAGTAATCCAGGCATCCGGAGCCAAAAAGTGACCCGGCTCCGGCACAACCATAGTCTTATAAAATTCTTCAACTAACGCATTATTATACCCAGGGTTAGGTTCAAACCAATACCTAAGACGTTGGTCCCGAATGGTGAGAAAAGGGGTGAAGTCCGTCAGCCACAAACCGTCATCAATAATGTGTCTCTCATTCTTTACTCCCCGTTCCTTTATGGATGACTCTCACGCTGCCTGATTATCCCTCTCAATCTGTTCACGATCCCTACGCTTCGCCCGGCCCCTTGGAACTTCCTCCGGTGCATCAGAGGTTCCAGCCACCGCCTTCCCTTTGCCAATATTTTCCTTTTTGGGTGCCATGACTTGGTGGGTTTTGAAAATTTTCGGATCTGGAAATTTAGGGGGTTAGGGAAATTTTGGGTTGGATATTATGGTAGAGGAGAGTAAGAGGAGTGTTTTTGTGGATTTTGGTAAAGAATGGTGAAGTTTTGAGGGATGTATGGAGTTTAAAGGGTTAGGGTTTTATTTGGTTATGGAGGATGGGGGTCTGAAAGTTGAAAGAAAGTGGAGAAGATGATGAAAAGAAGAGAGAGAGAGAGAGAGAGAGAGAGAGATTTCGTGGATGGGGAAGTGGGTAGGTTGAGAATGATGGGAGATTGGATGGACCCCCCTTTTGACCGTCCCTTCGGCTTCTTTTTTTTTTCTTTTCAGGTGCAACCCTAGCGCTACACCACTTTGAGTGTAGCGCTACCGAATGACTATCTTTTTCTTTTTTCTTTTTTTTAACTTTTTTTTTTAGACGGGTCAAAAGGGTCGGTTGACTTCTCTCTCTTATTAAAATGGAATTTTTGGTGGGGATAAAATGGCTTAAGGGTTGGGGTTTTGGCTGGGAAATTGGTTTTTTTTTTTTTTTAAGACACAGTACCCAAAAGCAATTATTCAATTTTTCCAAAATGACACTGCACTTTTATCTCATCAATTCGCAACCTCTAAAATGTGCACAGAGCTGGCATACCGAGCTTTCATTCCATCCAAACACCGGTTCCCTAGGTTTGACACAGAAATTGACAGACACGGACGGGTCTAAAATGGATCAACGGGACTCATATAATGGTTTAATCACACAAGAACTGCCTTGTTTCATCCCCTAAACCCGTTTCCAACTCTCACAACATGCATGCAAAATATTCAGACTATGACAAGTGGTACAAACGCCTACTATTTTGTGCAATTGCAGAAATCTATGAACAAAGAAACATGGGAATGCTTTTAGGGATGCATTGTGAACTAAGTGGAAACACCTACTCAATATTGCTTATGGTGCGAAAGCATTCAAACAGAGATGCCAGATATATGCATGTAAATGAGTTGAATAGGCAAACAATGAGACAAGAATCTAACATGCTCACCTAACTCATACAAACAGGCATAACAATCGTATCCTCATACAAAAATTAAAAAAATAAAAATAAAACAGACCCCTAAACCAACTAACAACGCTCAACACAAAAGTAATTGTGTACAAAGTACCCCTTCCCCCAACTTGAAATGCGCATGGTCCCCAAAGCATAAAGACCAAGAAAAGTAAGAATAAAGAGAAGGAAAAAGTGAACCTGGGGTGGCAGCCAACCACCATGACCTCGGCCGATGTTCGAGGAATTTGTCGCTTTTGCATTCCTCGTCATTGCAGCTGCTCCAGGACTTGCTCCTTCGGACCCAAATAGTGGGACCACAACTAGTCACACAAGACCGCGCTGGGGGCTTCGGGCTGACAACCGCCACACGTAATGGCACTCATGACTTAGAGCTCCTGAATGCCTCCATCTCCCCAGCGGTGAGGCCTAATCTACCAAGGCTGGTGTGGTAGCACGCGTACCCTACCAAAAGACTGAAACCACAACTACCGAGAACATGCAATTGGCATTAGTCCTGCCCGGCGCCTGTTATCCGGGCCACAAACAAACAAAATAAGAATAATAAAAAAAAATGAAAAGAAAAGAACACCACTAGACATTCACGCAGTCTCACGTGTCATACTTTTCTTCCCGTGTCAAGCGGATGAGCGAGAAACGGGTGGCTATACAAGACCGTTGGAAATGTGTTATGCTAGCGCCCGTAATAAAATTTATCGCTCGACCTCGCCAAACGATCAAGTCCAGCGTCCCCTACGATCAAAACAAAGCAAGACAAGATACAACCTAGCGTATACTATAGGCAATATCAAACCTCACCCACAGACCTAAGTTGCCACTGATAAGGGCCTATTCAGAGAGCATGGATCGTTACCGATAAACTATTACCAGGAAAAGTTAATGAAAGCCCTTTTTTCACTAACATAGGTGAAATCTTTTCATGTGAAACATCTCCAAGACTTTATGCAAAACATATAACACTAAACAAAATGAAACATGCAAACAAACGAACATGTGCAAGCGAAACTAACATGCATACTAAACGAAACATGAATAAACAAAATATGCACAATATTTACATATTTTTGCCCTTCTAACCGGAGCTGGGCACACGATCCTTATTTTAATAGCGGCGTGCGAAGCTATAAAACCCAAGTCAATGATGGGTGCCCCTATCGCTAGGAGCCGGGTCCACACTCAACGAAGAGCAGGGTACGCGTGAGCTACCCGTCAAAACATGGCTGAAAAAGCCTACTCAACTGGCACGTCCTTATAGACAGGATCAATCAACTCCTCATCGGGTTCACCTACTTCCAGAAATTCCAAATAGGGTTTGAGACGCTGCCCATTGACTTTAAATACATGATCATCCTTAGAATCGCGGACATTGACTGAACCATTGGGATACACCTGAACCACTACATAGGGACCGTCCCAACGTGACCTCAACTTCCCTGGAAATAAATGGAGACGCGAATTATAAAGCAACACTTTCTGACCAATCTTAAAGGTTTTGCGCTGAATATTCCTATCATGATACGCCTTAACCTTAGCCTTACAGATGCTAGCATTCTCATACGCGTTATTCCTAAGCTCCTCGAGCTCACACAATTGTAACTTTCTATGCTCACCCGCCTCACTCAAACTGGAATTTACTTTCTTAATGGCCCAATAGGCCTTCTTCTCTAACTCAACTGGCATGTGGCAAGTCTTACCGTAAACGAGCCGATAGGGTGAAGCACCCAATACGGTCTTGTAAGCTGTGCGGTAGGCCCACAACGCATTGTTCAACCTGATGGACCAGTCTTTCCTAGTCACACCTACAGTCTTCTCTAAAATCCTCTTAATCTCTCTATTCGCTAATTCAACCTGCCCATTGGTTTGGGGGTGGTACGAAGTTGACACCTTATGAGTGACTTTAAACTCCCGCATCAATTTCCCAAATGACCAACTCGTGAAGTGCGTGCCCTGATCCGAGATAATGGCGCGTGGCACGCCAAACCTCGATAAGATATTAGCCTTAAGAAACTCTAGCACTACTTTGGACTCCATTGACTTGGTGGGAATCGCCTCCACCCACTTTGACACGTAATCCACCGCTAACAGAATATACTCAAAACTATGAGACATAGGAAATGGACCCATAAAATCGATACCCCAGCAATCAAACACCTCTAGCACAAGAATGGGCTGGTGGGGCATCTCGACGTGAAGATAGCTTGCCAAGCCGTTGGCAACGGTCACATGACCTACAAAACGCATGCACATACTTAAACATATCGGGCCACCAGAACCCGCACTGCAGAATCTTGGCGGTGGTCTTCTTCGCAGAGAAGTGACCCCCACACGCCTCCCCATGACAAAACTCTATGACCCCCTGCTGATCAGACTCGGGGACACATCTATGCACAATTTGGTCAGCACAGTACTTAAACAAATAAGGGTCAACAAAGATGTACTGTCGTACACTCCTCAAGAACCGCTGCTTCTCCTGGGTAGACTAATGGGAAGGAATCTGCCCAGTTACCAAATAATTGGCAATATCAGCATACCACGGGCACTCGTTAGCAGCGAACAACTGCTCGTCCGGAAAAGAATCTCTAATGGGAAGATTTGAGGTGGGATCCTCGAACTCCAGACGAGATAAATGATCAGCTACGACATTCTCTACCCCTTTCTTATCCTTAATAATGAGATGGAATTCTTACAGCAACAGAATCCAGCGAATAAGGCGAGCTTTCGCATCCTGCTTGGTCATCAAGTACTTCAGGGCCGCATGATCGGTGAACACCGTGATCTGCGAACCCACCAAATAGGATCGAAACTTATCTAAGGCAAACACCACCGCTAACAACTCTTTCTCGGTAGTGGTGTAATTCATCTGTGCCTCATTGAGCGTCTTGCTCGCATAGTAAATCACAAATGGGTCCTTCCCTCTCCTCTGTCCTAAAACAGCTCCGACTGCATAGTCAGATGCATCACACATCAACTCAAAGGGAAGACTCCAATCAGGAGACTGCACAATAGGCGGAGTAGTGAGACTCCGCTTCAGTTTTGGAATGCCTCCTCACACGCATCGGACCACACAAAGGGTGCGTCCTTTGCTAACAACTGACACAATGGACGAGAGATAGCACTGAAATCTTTAATGAACCGCCGGTAAAAACCAGCGTGTCCAAGAAATGAACGCACATCCCTGACAGACTTAGGAGTAGGAAGTTTACGAATTAAGTCTATCTTAGCCTTGTCCACCTCGATACCCTTGGAGGACACAATGTGTCCTAACACAATCCCTTGGGTTACCATAAAGTGGCATTTTTTCCAATTCAGCACCAAGTGCTTCTCCTCACATCTCTGCAACACCTTGCCTAAATTCTCGAGGCACCCATCAAATGAGTCCCCGAAAACCGAAAAATCGTCCATAAACACCTCCACAATCCTCTCTACCATGTCACTAAAAATCCCCATCATACACCTGGAAAAAGTACCAGGTGCATTGCACAACCCAAAGGGCATGCGACGGTAAGCATAAGTACCATACGAACACGTGAAAGTGGTCTTTTCCTGGTCTTCTAACGCAACCTCTATCTGATTGTATCCCGAATACCCATCCAGGAAACAATAAAAAGCCCGACCTGCCACCCTCTCCAAAATTTGGTCAATGAAAGGGAGAGGGAAGTGATCTTTCCGGGTGCTCGCATTGAGCTTCCGGTAGTCTATGCATACTCTCCATCCTGTAGGAATCCGGGTCGGCACTGACTCACCTTGCTCATTGGTAACAACTGTCACCCCAGCCTTCTTAAGCACTACCTGAACCGGACTCACCCACTCACTATGGGTGATTGGGTAAATGACACCCGCATCTAAGAGCTTCAAAACCTCAGCCCGAACCACCTCTTTCATGTGGGGATTCAAGCGCCGCTGAGGCTGCCTAGAAGGCTTCACACTATCCTCAAGATCGATTCGGTGTGTACACACCGTTGGGCTTATACCATGCAAATCTGCTACAGTCCAGCCAAGCGCGCCTATGTGCTCTCTCAACAAATCAAGTAACTTCCTCTCTTGATTCTCCTCAAGGGATGAGGAGATCACTACCGGATAAGTATCACTGCCCTTTAAAAAGGCATACTTGAGTGTGTCCGGTAGAGGTTTTAACTCTGGTTTCGGCGGCTGAACTGAAGACAAAAGAACCTTGGGCGGAGGGTCGCCAAGAGGCTCGAACAATGGGTCAGAAGAGACCCCATATACTTCCTCCACTGAATCTTCGACATTTTATATCTCTAACAAACTTCCTACCTCTGGAGAATCTAAAAATGACGCCTCCTCGGCGGTAAGAGCAATCTCCAGAGGATCCTTATACAACACTGTATCTATATGCTCTTGAACGAGCGCATTGATCAAACTCACCTCTTCTACCTCTTCATCATCCTCCTCAAGAGTGCTAACATTATAGACATCCACCTCCATCATCTCCTCGCCAATAGATAACTGGACTCTGCCAGTTTTGCAATTCATGATGGCATTAGAAGTAGCTAGGAAAGGACGACCTAGAATGATAGGGGTCTTCTCTAAAATCTCAGGATTCTGGCAAGTGTCCAGAACAATGAAATCTGCAGGAAATCGGAACTCACCTACCTGAACCATCACATCCTCTACCACACCCTTGGGTACTCTCACACTCCTGTCCGCCAACTGCAGCGTGACCGGAGTAGCTCTCAGATCGCCTAGACCTAGCCTCAGGTATACTGAATAGGGGAGCAAGTTAACACTCGCTCCTAAGTCCAGCAATGCCTTATCGAATGTCTGGCCTGCGATATCTATGGTAATGGTGGGACATCCAGGATCCTTGCACTTTGCAGGAATCTCAGTCTGAAAATGGAGCTCACCTGCTCAGTCAGAACTATATTGTTTTGGTTTTTGTGGTTTTCGTGCAAAGGTCTTTCAATACCTTCGCACACTGGGGAAAGCACTCAATCGCCTCCATCAAAGTGATAGGGAATTGCACCCTCTTGAAAAGTTCAAACATCTTATGGTTCATATTCTGCTTAGGTTTCACCGCCAACCTCTGGGGGAATGGAACTACTGGCACAGCCGGCGGTGTTAGAGTCGTGGGGGCTGCAGCTGCAGGCACCACCGCCTCAGGTGACTCCTCATCATCCTTTACCTCTTTTCTAGGGACATCAACAACATCAGGAGTTGCTCTTGGTGCATCAACCGGCTCCGGGGGTGGAGCTGGTTTCTGCTTTTAGCTGGATGGACTTATCGATCTCCTTCCCACTCCTGAGAATGGTGACCGACTTAGCCTCCTCCTGATTTGGGTTATGAATATTAGAACCTGAAGAATTTTCCAAATAATGGGCCCCCGCTGTACTACCCTGGGCCGGAAACCTTCCTTTCTCCTGCTGCAGTTGACCGATAACCGCAGTGAGTTGTGACATTTGGGTTGTAAGGGCCCCAATTTGCTGTCTCGTTTCCGTCTGAAATGTCATCTGTGACTGCATCAGGGAATTGACAGTATCATCTAACTTATGATCACGCGCGGTCATCTGTGAATAACCTGGGGGAGGACCACGAGTGGATGGACCTGCCCCCCTACCAAGTTGTGGCTGGTAGTGAAATGGAATGACCTGGCCTTGAGGAGGCCTGGACGATTGGGCCTATTGAAACTGCTGCGGCGGAGGTAGCGCAAAGGATTGCGTTTGGCCTCCACCTACGGGTCTGGAGTCTGACCACCCAAAATTGGGGTGATCCTTCCATCCCGGATTATACGTGGTAGAATAAGGATCCCAAGTCCTAACTGCATTGACTTCTTCTTGACTAAACTGACTCGCCCCCTTGGCGGCAGTAAACCCAGGGCAAACGGTCGCGGTGTGCCCTTTACAATCACACCACACGCAAACTTCCTCAATTGTTATCTCATTAACTGGACAAACCTGCCTCGCCTCTAGCTCCTCTAATCTATGAGCCATTTTCTCAACCTGAGCCTGGAGTCGCTGGTCACGAATGGTAACCGAGACAATATTGGACCCAGAAGGTCCGGATCGCTCAAAATCGGATGGTTCTAAAGCCCTTTGCCTATCAGCTAGGTCATCTAAGAAATCCCAAGCCTGGTCTGCTGTTTTGGACAAAAAATCGTCCCCTTTACAAGAATATTCGATGTGCTGGACTGACTAAGCGTTAAGACCAAGATGAAAGAAACCAATTAACTGAATTCTCTCAAAGCCATGATGTGGCAACCTTAGGAGCAATTCCTTGAAGCGCTCTCATGCCTTGAGAAATGACTCATCCCTTTCCTGCCTAAATCCTTGGATTTGACGCCTGAAAGTCTTAGTTTTAGCCTCAGAGAAATACTTCCTATAAAAGGCGTCACGCACTTGTGCCCAAGTGGTGAAAGACTGAGACTTTTGCATTCGGAACCACAGAAGCGCGCCATCCCTCAATGTCGCCTCAAACAGCTTGAGGCACGCATTTTCATATTGAGTATTAGACGCAAGATTGCGCACCAACCCCTCAAATGTCCGCACATGATCGTACGGATCATCACACTCCCTCCTGTGGAAACTAGGGAGACTATTAAGGACACCAGGTTTTACTGTAAAGGCATTGCATGCCTCTTGTGTCTCTTGAGGGAACACAATGGGTCCGAGAGGAGTGGTCCTCTCGGGATGCATGTGTTGTCTCAAGGACGGCTGAATAGCTACTTGCCTATCTCCCATCTCGACTGATTCTGATTCTGACTCTAAAACTGACTGGAAAAGTGGATTGCTGACACTAACTGACTCAAAAGGTAAATCTATATAAAGACCACTAATGGGAATAGACTCTGACTGGTGCTCAGCTAAGTCTGACTCTAAACTAGAAGATGAAGAACTTGAAAACACAGGCTGACTCGACTCCAGTTCTTTTCGAACTAAACGATGTGTCGGGTCGCGATAATAAAGAGGGTCCTGTTTAAAGGACACCTTCTTCTCTCTACCTATGGTGACTCAACTAAAAGACAAAAGACACAAAAACTCACATTCTAGAACACACGTCGCCGTCCCCGGCAATGGCGCCAAAAATGCTTGACCGACCAGGTGTTAATAAAATTAAACTAAAAACGCGTCCCAAGTGTAGGACTCTCGACCAGTGTAGCACAATAATTCCAGAAGTACCGGAGTCGAACCACAGAGACGAACGGACGGTGCTTACTCAAAAGTGTTGAATTTTAGTTTAATTTGGCTCTTAGGTAGCCACCCCTTGTTCAATGAGATTGATTTACTAACTACATTACCAAACTAAATTAATTAAATAAGGATTTAAAAAGGAAAGTACAACCGTGGGAACTCAGCGTCCGCAACTAGCCTAACCAATGTTTACTCGGGCCACAATTATTCACTTTGTTGATTTTAGAATAAGAAAAAGGATCCCTAACAAATGCGCACCACCTGTCACCAGTATCCGTGCGCATTCGAATTCCGGCGATGCCTGGGTTTTGTTTGTTAGAAGAGTTTTCGTCTTCTAAAATTGCTTAAAGATTAAATTAATTCGATACCGAGGTAAAAACATTAATTAAACTAGCCACGAGACGCCTCTGCCCCGTGGCCGCACTCTACAGAACTACTCACTCATGACTTTATTAAACGCAGCAACATTTAAAATCCTAGATCTAAACATGCTTCGAATAATCGGAATAGAAATAAAAACACGATTCCACAGACTTACGGAAGAGTAACGGATTCGATTACTGAAGAATAACAGGAATTAAAGCTGGAAAACTTGAAAGAACTTCATTTGAAACTTGAATCTGCAATTAAGAACTTAGAAAACAGCAGCCAAAAGTTAAGAGCGATAAAAACAAAAATGTCGTTATGAAAAGCTGCTAAAATCCTAAGTAATAAAAACGTAACCTAATTCTGAGCTAAAAACGGGGTTTTTATACGAATCCCTATTAAAATCCTAACATAAATCGAAATGGGAACCGCCATAGCACAAAACGCCGCCGTTCCTGGGCCTTTAAGCTCTCGGTAGCGCTACACCAAAAAGGGTGTAGCGCTACCGAACCCCTTTACTGCACCAGATCTCGTTGACCGATTGCTTGGCGTTGACCTCTTAGCCTCAAAGGTAGCGCTACACCAAAAAGGGTGTAGCACTACCGAATCCTCTGTCCACTTCGAGCAATAGCTATGCCACTTCTGAGCGTTATACCACTTCCCATGTAGCGCTCACGAGGATTCTGTTCATTTCCTCGCGAATTCCACTTCAACTCTTAGTCTCCACAGCCCTTCTCGCTCTCAAGCTCCATCACGGCCTTTCCGGATACCTCTCATTAGCGCCAAAACATCTCAATTTCCTGCAAATTAAGCACAAACACAAAATCCAACCACGTGCACGCATTAAATGGAAAATGAGAATTAAATGCACGTCTAACGTGCTAATCTCCCTACTTAGGCGCTAAAATTCATGAATTCCGCGCGTCTATCACCTGGACTTCCGAAATAAATGTTCCCATTAATATCCACCAAGTTCTCACCAAAAAGAATATTAACAATTGATCTCAAAAAATTCATCGCATGCCAATTTAGAGAACAACTTTTAAACAAATTTCTGAAAGAAATACTTTTAAAGGACATAGGGATCTTTCGAAAATATGTAACATACTTAACTACTCACCTGGGTCCAAACGTAATGCAAACGAACAACGCGAAATGAGTCTAACCTGAACAAGAATCATGTAGCACTATTATCACTAACTGTATCAATATAATATAATCTGTAGCAATAAGGAACTCACTAAGAAAAATACTCTTCTAACCTAAGACTAATCCAACTCAACCTCAATAGACTAATCCAACTCAACCTCAATTACAAGAACCCATCATTGTAATCCAAGTCTAAGGGTTCAAGTGCACAAATCCATGGCAGTACCGCCAAAACTCCTCTGTTCCATAAACCCAAAACATCCAAATCCCATAATCCCGCATTCAATAATAATGTAACTAAATTCTCCTACACTTGTCCCATTCACCCCTACTCAACAAATCACCACAGCCCACACGCGCACCGCGTCGCCCACACAAAACACCACAGCGTAACACACCCACTTATATCATGCATGTATGGTAAAACTCTTCCATAGTTTAATCGCATAAGACAAATAATTTCAGTCGAACTTGTGAAAAGGTAGAAACAAAACCCATATTTGTCCCCTCATTGACTCCACTGATACACCACCAAAAACCCAAGTTTTGTTCTCTAGTTGGAACTCAAACTATTGAAACGTAGGAAAAGGAAGAGAAGGAAAAGAAAACAAGAAGGAAAAGTAACAAACCACTTCAGCAATCTTCCACCACGCAAAACCTCGACTGCCGCAATCTTCCACCACGCGACTGCGGCTCTCTTTTTAATTCTCTCTCTCTCTCTCTGAACGTCAGATGCTCTGCCCAAATAAAACCCTATACCGTGAAAATATCTCCTAACTTTGTAAAACTACCCACTACCCCTATATTATAGCTAATTAGTTAATTAGAATTACGTAGCACATAAACAACTTAAAAAATTATTATCTGGTGTCACTATTTTACCCAAAATCAATCTCATACCCCAAATATTATAATCGTTTCAACAATATCCATAGCGCGCACAAAATAATTACTTGGGACCCATCCACAACTCCAATTAATAAACGGCCAATATATTTAATTAAATAAATAAAAATGCTAGGCCGTAACAAAATATGCTAAAAGCAAGAAGAGTGTAGTTGAGAGAGTTTTTAGACCTTTGCCCTAGAAGGGGTACTTTTCTATTTATAGGCAAAGATGTAGAGTGCTGAACAGGTCGATTCTACTTCCCACGCGCATCGCCACGCTCGAATGACATTACATGTCAGGAGCATTTAATGAACGCCACCCCTCGAGGATTGCAAAGCCGCGTTAGTCAATGTCAGAGATGTCACATCACATCGGGCAGAGAAGCCAAGTCGGTTATCAGAGAAGACAACTTGCGTATCATCGGAAGCTTCTAGAAGGTTCCACAACAGCGGTGTTCGAACGTCATCCCGAGTGAACACATCACAGAATAAACAAAGTCCCTCCCGAACATAGGCGACCTCAGCCGAACAATAGAAGGTCCACTGAGCGAGAGAACTCTAACGAGCAATAGACATACTTACCGAGTGAGGCGAGAACTATTACGCTTGAATCAACTTCAGGGGCTCGGCAAAACGCCCGGCGAGAAGTATTACGCTCGAATCAACTTCTGGGGCTCGGCAAAACGCCCAGGGGTCCGTCTATCCTTCGGGAAATATGTGGTGATGTGTCAAGACACAACTTGTCCTACAGTTGAACTGAGACAACTGAATGATGGATCCTGTCGAGACCCGTATTTTCAAAATTCGTTTAAAGGTTTATTAATAATAGAAATTGAGAAATTTATTAGATTTAGTTGGCTTGGGGTCATAGAGATAAGATTGTTAGTGGAGGGAGTGCAAGTGTGATTTGTGTGTATCCTAGTATATATATATATGTGTGTGTGTGTAGGGGATCAAAATCCCAAGTTCTCTCTCTCTCTACTCTCCCGTCCTCTCTCTCTCTCCCTCGGCCTCCTCTCTCTCTCTTGCTCTCCCACCAAAAATCACCACAAAAACTCGAAACCCAAGTAACCCAACCCTCTCTCCATCTTCCTCAAGTGCTATTGTGTTCGTAGCTTGTCCGGTTTGGCTCGGAGAGGAGTGTTTTGGGGCGTAGTTCAAGTTTGAGTTCAAATGTTCGCGTGGCCCGATCTCCTTGTGTATTTGCTCTCTAACTTCGAGGTAGGGATTTCTTACTTATTCTATGTGTTTATGAGTGATTTTGTGTTTTGATCGTGCTTGGATCATTGTATTTCGTCGTTGGGTTTGTCTCAAAAATCTGCTGAAAGTTCTACCCGAAGCCCCGTGGTATCGATACGGATTAAGGGCCGTATCGATACAGTAAGCTTATCTTTTTAGACAGTTGATTCCGTATCGATACGGATTAAGCGCGTATCGATACAGTGAGCTTATCTCCAGTTTTGCACCTTTTGCTCCTCCGTTGATCGTTTTGAACCCTTGATCACTTCTAAACCTTTTTGGACACCTCCAAATCCATTTCAAGTTTGTTAAATTAAATGTCTTTAGTTAATCTAAGTTACCCTCGTCTCGTTGGCCTTCCATCGTTAACGAAAGAGTAGTAGCTTACTTGATTAAAACTTAATCAAAATGCAACGTATGAGATTGATAGTACTTGGGAATGATTATGGCATGATACGGTAAACGACATAGACAAGTTTGGTATTGTAGCATGTTAGGATGGTTGGGGAAGCCGTATTGGGCACTATGGTACGATATAGTGATTGATGGATTGAAAAATGTACAGTAGAAAGGTTGTCGATTATCATAGGTTAAAAAGGTATAACGAGGAACGTTTAGTTGGACGATAGGTACTTGTCTAGAGGTCCGGATGAGAGTGGGGCAACCTATACCCTCGTGAATTGTCTTGTGGAGCCTCTAAATTCCGTTGGTATTCGTTCTTTAAGATTTACGTTTAGAACCTAGTGGGTGGTGTGTTGTGGAATCGTTGTGGGTTCAATATGCGACGTAGGGCGTCATGATAGGCTATGTGGAATAATGTGTACTTAAAGTACTTATTAATGTGCAATGAGACATGGGCATGAGTTTGTAATACGTTGAATGGTGGTGAATGAAAGATTGCGAACTTGGGAAGTGTTGTTATCCTGTGTTTGGGTTGATTATGCATATGTGTTGTGTGAGTTATGAATGTTGAATTGAGGGTCCTGCAACGCAAGGTGTGGTAATGCGGAGACTCTAGAGGGCCCGCAACGCAAGGTGTGGTAATGCGGAAACCCAGGTGGAGAGAATTCACTGTAACGCAAGTGGTGGTAATACAGTTGAATGTCTCGCATGGTGAAGGGAGTTATGATCGACTATAGAAGTTCATGTTGTCGTTGGGCTGTTTCTTGTTCGAAATTGTAAGTGTTGAAAAAGGGAATAAATGATTGAATTTATCAATGTTTTGGAAAAGGAATGAACTTGGTTTTGGAAAAAGGATTTTTATGAAAATCCTCCGGCTATTCCCGAACGAATCAACGGTTCCGGTATTTGGGCACAAATCAACGGATTCCGGTATTCAAGCGAATCAACGGAGTTGACCCGTAAAGGTCAAGAGTTTTCTCAAAACTACATTGCCAATAAAAAAATGAATGTTTTCTTTTACGAAAAGAGGTCCATTGGTAATTGATAAGAAATGAGGATTCTTATAATGGTTTGGGAAACTGTCGTGAGTTATCTTGGTGGACGTGTATTTAATGTTGCTCTTAGTTTGATGTATGAATGGTTAGGGACACCATTATGATGTATTGAATCTCGTAGTCATGGTCTGTCGGTTCCTTATGGTGCCCTCCTGTATCTCTTGTTCGTTGAGTCGAAACCATTCATTATCATTGCATGATTCATTACATTTACATATAGCTTGAGTATAGAATTCTCTACTGGGCTAGTGTAGCTCAGCAAAATCCTTCTTTTCAGGTTCGAATGTTGGGCAATAGACTACATGCAATGGTGTGCTTGGACATGAAGATTTTGGAAGCCGACTTCTTTAGTCACTCAATCTTCTTTTGTAATTGATTTACTTTTGTAAAAGTTGAGTTTGTGACCAATTGTTCTTAAATTCCTTTGACTAAAGAAATTGTAATACTCTAAACAAATTCGTACTTGTGATTAAGTTGATTTGGGCCGTGGTGCCAAAGTTGTATATTTTAACTTTTGGGGACTTGCTTGTGAAGTTAAATAGTTGGGAACCTTTTGGGTATTATTAAGTTATGCGAGAATCTTTTATCAAATTGGATTATTTATTTATGTTGAAAATCGAGGGCGTGACAGATCCACAGTGGTATGACCCCTTTGAACATTCGAATATTTTGGCCCACTACAGAGACACAATAATCAATTAGTATTGAGTTCAAGGAAACTTTTTCTCCCTCTACCGTTATAGAGTGGTTTTAGCTTTTGTGTCGTAGATATATATTGTCGCGTCGTACTGTAGACACCCCAATCTGGGCTTCCAGATTAGTTTACTTACGGTTTTTGATTCCCCGATGATGAAACGGATCAAGAACACCCCGGGAATGATAAGTGCTTCAGCTTTGAGTGTTTGATACCCTGTTTGAACCTTTGAACCTAGCCTAAGCCTTTCGAAACCCCCGAAAAACCTTATTGATATGCATTAGTTGAGACCCAGTGCGTGTGGGTCAAAGTGCCAAGCATTGGTCAAATAGTCAGGCTTGACCATGAACCAATTCTGGGTGGTTTGGACTTGCCACGATGGTCAAAAATTGGGGCACGATGGTCAACCTATGGCGTTGACTGTTGCGCGATGGTCCCACTCTGTTGCGCGATGGTCAGCGTCCGGTCAAACTTGCTTTATTCAGCATGCAGAAGTCATTACCAGTGGTGTGCAGCTTGTAGGAAGCTTCTATTAACAGTGTTTGGACTGGAGGTGTCCACATCCCCCACATCTCCCACCACCAACCTTTCCAAAGGTGGAAATTTGTCCACCAAACTCCCCCAACCAGCCATTGCTTGGCTGGTTGCACCTCCATACCTACCTCCCTCTCCTTATAAATACCCCCTTTTGTTCATCCATTCAAGAGGTTCAAGAATATTTTCAAAAGGGTTAACATTTTTCAAAAGAGTTGAAGTTTTTCAAAAAGGATACAAAGCACACACTTTGGGTGACATACAAGCCCTAGTCTCAAGAACATAGCTTGTTCTTTCCCATTTTCACACCCCAATCAACTTCAAATCTCAAAGCTCAAGCTCTTCCAAACTCACTTTAGGTATAGCTTACCTATTATTTTCTGTTCTGATCCCTGAGGGGGGCTGGCAGGGCCAAGGCTGGTAATCAATACCAGTCCTGGTCCTAAAGCTGGCAAGGTTTCAAAAACCGTCAGGGCAAGAACCAACGCGCGACGGTCCTATATACGCGCGCAACACTCTCACTCCATCGCGCGATGGACCGCGTGGGGATTGGTATCTTGTTTTTGTGTGTTTATTTATATATAGATCACTGTTATGCATGTTAAAAACTAGTTTACTACTTTTCTTTGTTTAGAAACTGCTAGTTTGTAGTTAATTTGCATTTTTGCTACTTATAGAGTACCCCTGGGATCATTCTGGATCTATTCCAGAACCCAGAAATCTGTAAACCAAACACTGGTTAAAAGACTCAAACCATCGCGCAACAGTCTGAGACCATCGCGCAACAGTTCTGAGACCATCGCGCAACAGTCTGAGACCATCGCACGATGGTTTGCCTCTGACTAGTGAGTGGCCTTGCACGGGTAACTTGGACTTAGGTTGTTATTCTTTCCCCACACTGTTTATGGGGTGTTTTATTAATTTGTAGGGCTTTAAAGCCTTAAAACTATATATTTTGCTGCCATATGTACTGCGTGGTTTGTCCTGGGTGTGCACTGGTCCTTCCAGAGCCCAGAAGGAGATAAAACTTAACCTGTTGGGAGGATATCAACCCTCGCGCGATGGAATGGGTTTGACGCGCGATGGTGGACTTGCATGCTGGCAGATCTATGCATGCAAGTTGGCCATTATTTGTGTTAAACTCATTCCAGTGCACTGTTTTGATATCCAATCTTAGTGTTAGATTTTATCTTGTTTATTTTCTAACATGTCGTGCCATCCATGCTATCATCTATCACATCCTGCAAACATGTTACAGTTTTAATCCCCTTTAACTGTTCCTCCGCCCTAAATGGCTAAAAATTGATTAATTAAACAGAATCGCAAACAAACAACGTTTTCGCAAATGCCTAAGTAGAAACCGATCTCCGGATTGGGCGAGAGGGGTGCCATAAAACCCTTCCCCTCTCGTAACCTGGCTCCCGAACCCAGATATGGTTATGACGGACTGGTTCCTTACATTTTTCAAATCAAACAGCGCGGCAAGTGCTTCGAAATACGGTTCCTTGGGTGTCGGACCTTCAAACCCAAGTGGCGACTCTGTATTTTCGCAAGCGCTTGTCGTCTAGCTTTAAAAAGCGCTCCCGCGAACCGGCAGCATCTTTCCTTTCTCAAAGGGTGGGGAACGGAATCCCTTTCCCGGAGGAAAGAAAGATCGGACAAATCGCATTGCCCACACATACTATCACTCAATCGCTAGGAGATTGTTGCGGTTATATATTGACGTTTGGAGTTCATAATTTATCCACACAAAAATTTAGTCGTTAAAGCACTTGAAAAGGTAATCAAAACCATCTGCTTCCACATTCGTTATTTACTAATTAGTGATTAGGAAAACCAACCCAAAGCCAAGAATCCTTGGTAAGAAAGATATGTATCTTTGCGCAAACACAGGAAATTTTCCAATTCTAACAGTAACCCTTTTTCCATTCATGTACCTCTGCTGCTTTCCACCCTTTATCTTTAATGCTTTTAAGAAAAAGCATGTTTTTTTTAAATCTTCTTCTTTGTAGAGTTGGAGGATGGTGCCTCCCTCTCTGTGGAGTTCTGACTCGATTGGTTTCTCTATTTGGGTGTTCGTTCCTGTCTTCGGTTGCGTTCCTTTTCATATGCTGGTTGTTGCTTAGCCGGGGTTGGTCGTGGCTTTGTTTCTCTATTTGGGTTTGCTTTGTCATTCTCTTGGTGGCTTGGTGCGGGTGTTTTGAGGTTGTTTTTGTCTGCTGCTTGCTTGTGATTGTTTCCAATTTCTTTTGTGGGGGCTAGTTTAGGTTGTTTTTTCAAGAGGCTGTTTAGCCTGATTGTTGGTGGAGGTGTTCTCTTTTCTTTGTTTCCTTGTTTCCTTTCTGCAGGGTGTTGGAGTGCTGGAGGTATTTTCCCTTCAAGTATAGGTGTGTCGGGGTTGGCTCTTTTCTTTTGTTGGCTTCTTGCTAACGTCTTTTTGGTACTCGGATAGATCTTGTCTGTCCTTATTCCTTTTAATCTTTGTTCCTTTTCAGAGATTTATAAAATTTGAGGGAAAAAAAATCTTCTTCTTTGTGAAGTCTATCTTAAACAAAGGAAAACCCATTTTCCCCCTTTGAGTGCAAAATAGAACATGCTTAAATTCCCACCAATGAATATCCTATGGGCATTGATTAACAATTAACAAAGCTTAAATTTCTTGTCAATTTTTTTTTTTTTGATAAACAAATTTCTTGTCCTTCCAAATTGCATACATACTCTTTCCGGCAAAACATGCACTTATATTCAGTATATATTAAATGATGCCCTAAAGCTACTCTTTTACCAAAAAAAAAAAAAAAAAACCAATTCCAGAACCACAAACACACTCACACTCACATAAAGATCCACACACACTACAACTCTAAAGTATGTGACACCCATAAATAAATGTGTGTGTGTGTGTAAAATAGGGATGTGCATGGGTCAGGTTGGGTAGGTTTAGGGTGTATTTTTCAACAAACCCGTACTTGGTAGGTTAACAATTTTGTAACACGCCGCCAACCCATCACTATCTTAAAACCAGCGAGTTGGTTGATTTTTTTTGACGAGTTCAACTTGCAGGTTAGGCGGCTAGCTAGAACATGTTGAAAACAAACTTCACTATTTGAGCAAATAATAAAACCAATAGCATAGAATTAGTAATAGGCTAATAGCCAACATAGACCACATAATTAATAGTTCATACAAAAACCAATAGCATAAAACAATATGTTGGGTCCGATTAAAGGCGATTTAGAGAAATTTTTCCTACACTCAAACCGACCCGTTTAATGTTTGAAAACGAATTACAAAGATCATAGTGCACGAATTAAAAAGAATTAAAACTAGTAGCTAATGATCCATACAAAAATCATAGTGCACGTTAACATTGATAGGATAATATTTTTATTTGTTATTACTATTCTAAATATACAGTTATGTTGGATTGGATTAAAGGCGGTTTCGCTACTTAAATTTTACCCGCGCCCAAACCGACCCGTTTGGAATTTTTGTTTTACCAGCCCAACTCAACCAGCCGTTCATGGTTTTAACCCGTGATTTTTGGGTTGGGTCGTGCGGGTTGGGTTGGCAGATTGGCGCATTTTTTGCACATCCCTAGTGTAAAGTGTTTGTGTGAATGTGTGGGGAGTAGAATTTTCCAAAAAAAGGAAAAGATAAAGATGGATCGGAATTGACCCGCAAGCTCTTGAGGGACATGGTGTGTTTTTTAGTGCTTCATCAAGAGAATGAAGAAGTAGTCCTTTTCTCTTTCCAGTTTCACTATTTTCTTTTGATCGGCAAAAAAGTGAATTCATCTTTGAAAACGGATAACAAAGATAAAAAGGACCTTAAGTATGACAGCGCGCACCGCAACGGGAACAAGAGTTTTCACGTGGGGGAAGAGATATTGCAAGGGAAAATCAAGTAGTGCTATGTACTCCATTGTAGCACTACTTGACAGGATGTAGGACAAGATCTTAATTAAGTGTTTTCACTTATGATCGTATTGTAGAAATAACATGGTTTGGGGTGTTTATGTAGGTTCTTGCTTGGTTTCCTCCTGCTAATTAGTTCATGATTGATGTCGGTAGTGGTGTGATGGGGATTGTTATGCTTTGTGGTGGTGGTGATTAGGGTTGCTGGGTTTAGGTTTTGGTTTTGTTTCTTGGGTTGGCTTATTATTTCAGGTATGGGTGTTTTGAGTCCCTTAGGTGATTCGGTTTGGACCTCAGTCCTCTGTCTTCCAACCTTGGTTGGAATTCTCTCCCCTCCCCCCAACTTGATGTACCCTTTGTCAAGTTTTCTTAATAAAATTTTTTGCCTATCAAAAAAAAAAAAAATAGTTCATGATTGTTTGGACTTTGAAGTCTATCACTCAAGTACACACCCAAACTCACAAGTATGTGTGCAGTCCACACCCTTGAGATCGAGTTTGAGTGTGTACGTGGGTGTGTCTAAACGGGTGTAGTTGTAGTATTTTAAAACTTTAATTTTGTGCCATTTGTTTTGTCATTTTTTTTAACAGTGAAAAAGAAATTTTACTAATCGATCTCTAAAAAAGTTTACAAAGACTAAGAGAATTCGAGACAATATTATTATGGCATCCCAACAAGGAGCAAACATCTCAATAAATGACATATACACTCTCTCTCTATCATATGCCACCATCCAAACCCCGGCCAAAAGACAAGATTGGCAAGAGACCAACAAGAAGCACCCCTAATTAACATACCCCT
Source organism: Rhododendron mucronatum var. ripense (assembly GCA_019656295.1). Lineage (NCBI taxonomy): Eukaryota > Viridiplantae > Streptophyta > Magnoliopsida > Ericales > Ericaceae > Rhododendron > Rhododendron mucronatum. The sequence goes on from BPLT01000001.1 coordinate 11,689,770, forward strand.
TCCTCCTAAAAGTAATCCTTTCCTCCTAGGCCAACATGGCTTAATTTGTATCGTTCTTCATCAATTTCCTCTGACTTAGCAATTTTGCTAATGACTTTCCCTTCATTACCATCATAACCAATACCCAACATCGTATCAATATCCCAAATTGCCTGAGCCTCGTTTAGAAAGATTTTATTCCTGTTATATATGGATATCCCTTCCTAGTTTCTTTTATCGTTTTCTTTGGTTATCAAGAATCTACTGTTTCTTAGTTGAGTTGCGGTGTGAGCTTATTGTTGGAAAGTAACTAGAATTCCTTATTCAAGTCGGTTTAGGTTTATGTGATTAGAATTCTATTCTAAACCGGTTTAAGTTTATTTTTAGTGTTTTTCTATAAATAAGAATCTTGGGAATTCTGAGGGTTTGTCTCATTTGAATTGGGGCTTGATATGAGGGCTTTGTTTCGTCTCTTTGGGTTCCACCAAGGATTTATTCTCCCTTTCGGGTTCCACCAGAGATTTGTCACTGAATATCGTTTGGTGCAGAGTTATGGGCTCTGTGTATTCTCTCCTTGATCATAATGAATCCTCTCTCACTCTTCACCAGTAGAGTGAGTTATTACTTTGTACTTGAACAGAACCACGTATATCTTTGTACCCTAGTTTTTATCGCTCATTGGTTTGTTTGCTTATCTACTTCGTGGATGTCCTAACATTTATATAGGAGAATCTAGCCTACGGGTATAATTAATATTGATTTAATCATGAATGATAATTCGTTCTGCTGCGTCAGTATATGTGTAGGAATGTGTTGTTTCCATGTGGCTGATGCAAATATGTAAAGACTTTTATAAAAGGGGCCTTTTGCTGATGCAACATGCAGTACTACGAGCTTTAGTTTCTTTTTTTATCTCTTTTACTGGTCAGATCACATGCATGGCATTCGTGGTGCCACTTAGGAGGAGTAGATTAATTACAAGAGCCAAAAGCAATTGCTAGTCCAACTTGTCTCTCTTGCTTACCAAGAAATGTGACCTAGCTAGGTTTGACAATTAATTTCATACCAATCTTAATTATGCATGTCTTCTGATGTAAAACGTGTGGAGGTCCAATTTTATGATCAATCGAACATGTTGAAGCTTCGGAAGCCCAAACGTTGTTTAATTGCAAATTATCCGATTTGGCAACTTTCGGACGAGCTCGGATCGGGCCCAAACTTGGTAGTCTGACTTATTTTCGCACTGTGATCAATACTCACCACCATAGTTCATGACTGATGATATTTTTTGGCCTAATTCCTTCGTTTAGGTCTCCAATTGGACAATTTTTGCTATTTTAGAAAATAATTGTTTCGTTAATAACTTTTAGCGTATGATTCCGTAGAAGTTGATTCTTTTTGGGAAAGTCACGTTTTTCTTTCCTTTTTCCAATTTTATTATTTTTCCCAAATTTTGGAAATTTTCGTTTTTCAGTTAGGGTTTTTCTAGGGTTACGCCTTTTTCCTATAAAATGGATTGTAGCCTAATGTCTATGCAACTTTTTCATTAATAAAATCTCAGACTTTGTGTATTTCTCTTGTGGATTCAAGAACTGCTAATGGCTACGAGTACCTATCAATCGTTTGATTAGTACGCAACTAATCTCTTTGTTAATTCTGCTGCGTCATCTTCCTAGCTAATTAACAAGTTGAATATTTATGAAGGTACAAACTATTTATATATGTACATTTCAAAAAAGTTGGGAATTACCAATAAGAGGAAAGGAGAAACAATTTTAGGAACTCTTCATCGTGAAGGAATGAGTTTCGAAAACTATTTGATGAAGCTACAATATTTATTTATTTTCAATATGAATGTGATCTGGAAGCATATCAACTGAAATCCGATTAAAGTAGTCTTTGCTTTATTAATTAGATATTGTTATCGATGAGCTTTGAAAAATTGAAGGTTTTCGATCATTGAAATGGATCCGGGAAGAGCCTGTTAGATTGGCATTTCATTCTCTAAAATGGTCTGGATTTAAAGGAGCTGGACCTTTTTATACTTCGATATGACAAAAATGAGTACTCAATAAAAGAATATTTCTAAGTACAAAAAACCTAATCAACAATCACAGGAGCTAGACTAACTTCGGCTGCCTTGAGGTTTTGAGCTTGGTAATAACCTGAATGTAAATGTGAGAAAACAGACTACAATGATTCAGCATTTAATTTGTCTACCGTTAAAGGCTTAATATCCACATGTCCAGAATGCAATCTATCGAAAATTCAGAAACAACTGAATGGTATTAAGAGCGATAATTAAGGTTGTGTTAGATATTTATTTGCCGATTAATTCCATAAAGGAAGTATCAACCAAAGCATGCAACCTATTTCGAATGGGGCGCACAAGATATATAGCTTCGATGTGTGATTCTTAATTATAGTGCCTCAGAAGCTGTGTTATTTTTAAATTTTTTTTTTTTTTTTTTGGTGGTGAACAGAAGCTGTGTTAATTTGTTTTACAAAAAATCTGTCTCTACTTTTGGTCCAAAAACAGCCTTTAAAACTGATTCTGAGAAGTTGTATATATATTTTGTAAAATCTAAAATAGTATAGTATTAACAATTAACCACCCAATGTTGTGTCACATTAATATTATTAGGTTCTTTAATGCCAAAAAAGAACAACTCACATGTCGGCAGTAAAACGAAGCCTACCCATAGTAAGTTTTCTTGCATCATATTCATCAAGTAATAAAAGTCAAGTAATCAACAGAGAGAGAGAGAGAGAGAGAGATGTTGGTTCCAGGAAAGGACAGTTGCCATCTTTCATTTTCGTTCTGCGTAATACGATTTCCCTTATCCCCTTACTTAAAAGACTTCTCTAGCAAGTTCTTCGGTTCTAATTTGGCCCCAAAATACGTAGGTAATCATCTTTGAATTTCCCACCTACAAATGTAAAGGTAGCGGCAACCCACGCATCAGCCCTTTTTTGTCTCCTTGTCAAAAAAGTATTCTGACAACTTTAGTACTACTATCTGATCAATAAAGAAAAGAAAAAAATCCTTTATTGTTCTAAAACACCAAAAATCCCTCCTCTACTATTATATAGGAATACACTCAGTGACGGATGCAGAATTTGCGATTCAAAGCCTAAGCAACATGTATTTTTATATTGATAATTTGAAATTTTTTGGAGGGTTTTCGCCACACGTATGAGAATTTTAAGAATTTTTTTTCACAGAAGCAACAATTGCAGGAGCCAATTCCATAAAATCTTTCTAAATTACGTCCGCTTTTGGAGATAGTTGGGTTTTCGTTATGGTTGGGTTTCGGAGAGGTGTTGCTTCTTTATTTGGGGGGGGGGGGGGTTGGTTGTGCTTTTTTGGTCTTGGTTAGCTACTTGCCATCCTCCATCGGTTTGGTATTTTTTCTTTTGGATCCTACTTCCTAACGGCATTTCATCGCCCAAGCGTTGGGATGCATCTTTGGTGGTCTTCTCATGCTCTGTCATGATCCCTTGTATTTTGAATCCCTTCAATTTTTGTAATTTGTTTTTAAAGATTAATAAAATCTTTTTTTACTGTTCAAAAAAATGTAGGCAAATATTTAGAGTTGTGCAAGGGTTCGGGCACCAATGCATGCCTACACTTGTGCGCTTTCAATTATGCTCCGATTTAATAAACTCATTTAGTTTAAGCTAAGAAGGTGGCCGCTACGAAATGATAACAGTAATTATCATTATCATTATCTCGTTATTATTATATCCAATTCGGCATCAGCAGGCAGCATATACAATTATATCTTGATAATTGATGTTGCTTTTGGTGATGTGTACTTTCCTTTTCCCTTTCAAACAACCAAAGATTCTTTTGATCCAAAAAAATCATCCAATTAACCTTCTCTTTAATTATTTATATCTTCCAAATGAGTCTATTCTGTCCCCTGCTTTTTTGTTTTCACATTTCCAAATCTCGTCTTCTTTTTTTCCTCAACAAATGAAGCTATTATACCAACTCGAAATGGTGCATCGAGGGGCTCAAACAACGTAAGCTAAACAAAGTTACTCATTCAAGCAGAAAATCAGAAAAGGAAAAACAGGCCTCTTACAATGCCTTCCAACAGAAAGTTGGAGGAAAAAACAAGCACCTCAACCAACTCTTCACAATTTCAACATTCTAATTCCATCCAAAAAAAACCATAAATTCCTCGACCGTGTACACCTTAATGTTGAACTTTGCCTTTATTCACATAGCAACTCTAGCTTTAATCTGCTCACCCACAACCCCAACTTCCGGTGTGGCATTGTTAAATACATAATCATTTCTCGCCAACCATAAAGACCACAACAATGCAAAGAAAGTAACTTCCCACTAGTTTTTCTCCAAATTTCTGAATCTACTGTCCATCCACCACCCGAAGTGAGCTTCCAGAGAAGCGAGACACACCCATGTCTAGCTAGTTACAAATTCGTATCACTACTACGATGCAGACCGATAACGATTTGTTTTTTTGACTTCTGATATGTCTAGTCCAACAAATCCACATTAATATATAACAATTAAAAATGTTTAAAATTGAGTTTATAGCAAGAATATATAAAAGTTCATTTTAAATTGTTGACAGTGTAGTATTGGAAATCACATGGCCAAAGTAGAATATTATGAACAGCAGAATATCTCTCTCAATCGATCGATGAACCGTTGATCGGAAAATGCCAACCTGAGGTGCAATTCATGACTAGTCGGATGAGAGAGTTAATTAACTGATTGCTTGTTGGTTTTGTTACAGAGAACTACGTTTTTGGTCTTGTTATAAGGTCTTTATTGTAAACCACAAGTTAACTAAATAAAATCTCATTAGTTAATTAATTTTCAAAGTAGAGGATGCGTCTTTTGTCCAACGAGATCAGGAGTGGTATTAGGTGCCAATATTGTCAAGAAAAAAGAGGTCAGGAGTTTAACTCTTCTTTCAAATTGTTAAACTAATTAATTTAACAATACCAACTTTCGAAGATAAAAAAAAATAAAAAATAAAAAAGAGAGAGAAAAGGGTTCGTGATATAGCAAGTTATTTCAGTGTCATGGGGTGTTGAAATTAAGGATATCTAATTGAATTAGTCAAAAGAAAAGCTTTTTGGGATGAGGGGACAGAATCATATTCCACATCGATCAGAAGACAAATAGATGAGAATGCTAAACATTAATGAAGGGTGAGAAGGTTCAGTTGGATTGATTATATTCCATCAATCAAATACTTTTCACTTTTAAGTTTTAATTAACAAAAGCAGAAAATATTTACATGGCTAGTATATATACTGTATATAAGATTAGATTGTCACCTTTCGCCTTCATAATCAATTTGGGATATTAAATTAAAATCTTGCTTTGCCATTGCACCATCACTACGTACCCCATTCTTTTTGAATATCTCTCTCTTTCCTTTTAAGTGAAGAAAGTATTGAGGGCATATTGGTCAAATCGATGAAGAGATGGCTTTCTTGGAAAGTCACAGCAGGAATTGTCTAAAATAACTTTTAATTATAAGGTGAGGGAACCAATAGAATTTATGAAGAAAGAGCCAATAAGGCAAGGCAACCTATTACCTCTACGCCCAAAAAAACAAAATTCAAACAAGTAAAGAAAGGAATTCTCAACATAGACCCTCATGGTGTTATATATACCCTCCTTGCCCATCTTTCTTCCTTCCCCCTTCCCTCTCATTTAGGAATCTCTCTCTCTCTCTCTCTCTCTCTCTCTCTCTCATGGCAACATTTTTTGGAAGAATTGCCTTCGTCCATACTCTTCTTATATTTGCTCTCTTTTTCTCAGGTACCCCTCTTTCTCTGTTATATGCATGCTCGTGTCCTTAGTCTTTTTTCTTGATCTTTGAGCTAGCTAGCTAGCTTAAACCCATTCTTCCTTTGAGTTATTATTATCCATTTATATCTTGTCTTTTTCAATTCACATTATATAGCTAGGTTTTTTTAATTTTATTCCTAATTTTAACCTGTTTAATTGTGCTTTTTTCTAGTAGGAGTTGAATCCCTTGGCATCAACTACGGTCAAGTTGCCAACAATCTGCCACCACCGGAGCAAGTTCTTGAGCTCTTAAAATCTTATAGGATCACAAAAGCAAGGATTTACGACACCAACCCTCAGATTCTAACGGCATTTGCCAATTCCGGGGTTGACCTCATTGTGACGGTGGAGAACGAGGTCTTGAGCGATTTGATGGACCCACAACAAGCTCTCCAATGGGTTGGGACCCACATAAGGCCCTACTTCCCGGCCACCCGGATCACCGGGATCGCGGTGGGCAACGAGCTCTACACCGGCGGCGACACCACCCTGATGGCCAATGTCGTGCACGCTATGACGGCGATCCACGCAGCCCTGGTCCAACTGGGGCTAGACTCGTACATTCACGTCTCCACGCCCAGCTCCCTGGCCGTTCTGGCGGAGTCCTATCCGCCTTCGGCTGGTTCTTTCCAGCCAGAACTCGCCGGGGTGATGCCTCAGATTTTGCAATTCTTGCAATCTACTAAATCACCCTTTTGGATCAATGCGTACCCATATTTTGCTTACAAAGATGAGCCTAACAATATTTCTTTGGACTATGTTTTATTTAACCCTAATGTTGGAATGGTGGACCCCTACACAAAACTGCACTACGACAACATGTTGTATGCCCAAGTGGATGCTGTTATTTTTGCTCTAGCCAGAATGGGCTTTGGTGGGCTGGAAGTCCGGGTTTCGGAAACCGGGTGGCCCTCTAAGGGCGACCCGAACGAAATCGGGGCGACCGTGCAAAACGCGGCAGTTTATAACCGGAATATCTTGAGGAGGCAATTGGCAAATGAAGGGACTCCTCTGAGGCCTAGTTTTAGATTGGAGATTTATTTGTTCGCTTTGTTCAATGAGGATTTGAAGCCTGGGCCCACCTCGGAGAGGAACTTCGGGCTCTTTCAGCCCGACGAAACTATGGTTTACAATGTGGGCCTCTCGGCCTTGTCCGCCACTTCAACGTCCACGATGTCGTACGGCTCGGTTTCTCTCACTTCCTCCGCTAGTTCTCAGGTAATAAAGCCATAGATTTTCTTTTTGCCTTTTTTACAAACAAAATAACACAGAAATACGACTAAAATTAGGTGGGTGATGTAAAAAGGTGGCCGGAAGAATAATGCATTTGTAAAATTGTACATTTATTTTTTTGGTACACTGAATTGTACATTTATACATAAATTGATGAATATTTACTAATATGAATATATGATGCTCTCTCTCTCTCTCTCTCTCTCTCTCTCTCTCCACTTTGTGTTTGGGTGATGAATTGATTATTGTAAAGCAGGTAGCAAAGATGGGATATCAAAGCTTGGTGTATTGGATGTTTGTTTATTTGCTGGCCTTCCAAGTAGTCTCAAGAAGATCAGTCTAAACTCACTGCACGGGTCCAGTTTTATACAGAGAACTGGAGAGAAGTTGCTCCTTATGTACATATACGTACCCTTAATGTGGCAATGAGAATGGGGCCGGCTTGTCCTTTTAAGCCCTTTAAGAGACCAAAGGGATATATAATTTCGGCTGTGTTTGGATCATGAATTTATCAAGGGAATTTCTGAAAGGCAGAGATATATAAGGCCGGAATGAGAGATTGTTCTTCAATAGGAAAAGCCTCTCTAGAATAAAAGCCACAAAGAAATTCAAGATTCAAAAAAAGGGTACGTAATTGAAGGCAACCTCATTCCTCAAAGCTCTTTCTCATTTTTTGAGGAAGAGCTTCTTTTTGGCGAAGAGAGAGAGGACGTGATCGATCGCTACTACGCTTTTTCATTATTAATCAAGGGCTTGGTCGAATATTCAATCCCTCCCCGGTGTAATTACTTATCCTTTTAATTAGAGAGGTAGGTAGGTAGCTGCTAGCTAGGACTCCGAAAATATTAATGTAATGTTAGTATTAATTTCCATTTGTATATATAGAAAGAGAATAGTAGCTAGTGACCATGAGGTCAATCTTGAAAAGGATTCTCTCTCTGGTTTGCAAGAAAGGTCCCTGCTTTCGGACGTGGATTCCATCGATCACTCTTCCTATATATATGGAAACTTATCAAGTACTATTAATTGCTTATATTCCCATTCTCTCTCTTTGCACTTTCTCTCTCATAACATTAAGTTTAGAGGAAGATAATGTAAACCGGCCCAAAGTACAAAAGGTTAGTCTTTGTTGGTTCATTGTACTTTTTATCTAGAGAAACAGAGGGAGGAGGGGGGGTTATCTTGCTTTATTCCTTTGCCAAATAATATACTTCAGAGATTTGTTTGTGGCGTGGAGAGAGAGAGAAAGAGAGAGGGAGAGAGAGAGATACTGGGGGCCATGTAAGCTAAGCCCTTTAATTTACCAAGTAATCTCATCACATCAGCAAACGCGGAGCACATGCAATCCAACAAAAACATAGGTCATGTTTGGACGGATATGGGGTTAAAATAGTCTTTCTTTTTGAACCTTGTATGCTACCAAACAACATGCCTACGTAGCCACTGTATCTAATATTGTGTTTTTTGGCCTAGGTGTTGCATGGTTGCTTCCGTCCTAGTCACTTGTGTCACTCTCATAGTCTCATCTACACGTCAGAGAGAGAGAGAGAGAGAGAGAGAGAGAGAGAGTTTGCATTGAGCACTTGCGCCGTCTTCCAGCCTTTTCGGTCTCACAAATTGACCAGAAAGAGCGTTCATGTTAATGAGTTACAAATCGAAAAAACGGAGTAAACTGGTTAAACCGAACCAAAACCAACCATTAATATTTGTTTGGTTTGTCCAAACAAAAATGTCCTGTTTGATTTGGAAAAATGCCTAAACCAAACGAACCCGAACCGTTTACGCCCCCAGTTGTTAGGTTCTTCACCCATGCAAGTCATATATTCGTTGGGTGCTTGGCTAGTATTTCGATTGAACTATCATATGCCTACATATAAGACACCTGATGTGATTTAGAATAAAGGCTACGTTTGTTTCGATGTAAAATGTTTTTTATGTAAAATATTTTTTCAAAAAATAAATATTAAAATTTTATTTTTCGGGGTATGATTGACACATGAAAAATATTTTCAGAAATCGACGAAATGATGTAGAGAGAGAGAGAGAGAGAGAGAGAGAGAGAAGGAGAACGCTTAACGAGAAAATTGAACTTGAGTAAGAATTAACGATCAAGCAAATTGAGTAGTAAAAATTGCAGTAGAAGGCAGCGGATTCATTTCAGAAAATAACTTGCCGAAGATTTAAGAATAAGTCATTTTCATTCAATTAATGAAAAATGTTTCACATGTAAAAATATTTTTCTCATTTTTTATACAACCAAATACTGAAAAATAGGTAAAACATTTTATCGAAAAATATTTTACGCCCAAACAAACAGACCCAAGGGTGCTGTAGTGCACCCCCGCACTGCACGTGTAGTGCGGCCAATCCAAGCCGTCCATTGACCGTCCATCTTGGCAATGGACGGCTTGGATTTTCATCCAAATAATGGACGGCTTGGATTTTCATCCAAACAATGGACGAGTAGGATTTACAGAAGCTTGGATTATATCCAACCATTTATTGTCAATATCTATGGCTCGTGTGCGCCCTACATGGGACGCCGAGTCCCTGCAGTGCCCAAAAAGGGTTGGAAACTGCAGCCTCCCCAAAACGACGTCGTTTTGGAAGCAAGTTACACGCGGCCAAAGTAGGAGGAGGAAAAGTGGAAAACGTGAGAGGGGAATTATTCAGTGCTTTTCACCTTGTTTGATTCAACTCTCAACTTATCTCATTTTTCTCTTTACACGTTTTTCAATATTTTTTTCTTTTTATCTCTCTTCACTCGTTATATCAAAAATAACTTCCAAAAATTTGAACCAAACAAGGTGTTTGCCTTTCCCAATTCTTGTAAGCCCGCATCTTCTTTTATGTTCCCAACAATCAATCTCTCTCCCCAACCCCTCTTTCTTTCTTTTTTTCTTTCTCCATTATTCTCTCAAAGCTCTCCCCTCCAGAAAATAATTCACCAATTGTGTCCATTTTTAAAACCTTGAAGACGAATTTCATCAATTTTTGGCTACATCAAGTTAGAACATTGGAATAAAGAACAAATTCGTCCAAAAAATAATTGGGTCGTCCACATTTGAACAATCAAACAGTTGTCTAGATTGATTGTGGGAAGAGTTTGTAATTATATGGTTAGATGTTTTGTAAGGTTATTTTGTTGATGCTGCACATGATTTGGAGAGAGAGAGAGAGAGAGAGAGAGAATGGGTCTTCCTCTCCGTTTTTTAGCTGCCATTCTTGAAACTTGGGAGTTGAGAAATTAAAAGAGGAACAGAGGGGAATAAGAAAACAGAGGGATTTTTGTGGGTTTGATGATTGGGTTTCATGGAAATGCATGTGTTTGGAAGAGAGAGAGAGGGGGGGAGAGAGAGAAATTTAAGGATAAAAGAAAATGCGGGCTTATACGAATTTGGGAAGGTAAAAGCACGGAAGAATTTTTCTCCCCCTCACGTTTTTTCACTTTTCCTCCTCCTGCCTTGGCTGCGTGTAACTTGCCCCCAAAACAACGTCGTTTTGGAGTTGCAGTTTCCAACCATTTTTGAGCACTGCAGAAACTCAGTGTCCCCTACATGGTACCTTGCAGGGCCCCTACATGGTACCTTGCAGGGCCTTACAGTACAAAATTTCTCAATCCCAAACAAACAGAGGCAAAATCAAGTCATATCTAAAGCTGCCAATCTCCGTATGCATGTGAATGGAATATGCCTTTGTGTGTTTCATTACAAAATAGTAGTACATGTGAACATGGAAAAGTAAATGCCGCTAGTTTCTAGTCAAAGGCATATAGGATAATTTTCAGCTCTTAGACTAATAAAGACCATTTTGTAGGGACTCCAGGATACGTTAATTTCAGTTTACGTAATGTAATATTTAAGCACACTCAAAAATCCCCCCAACCTTTAATTTGTTTTCAGTTTGCCTATTCCAATGTTTTTTGTTATTATTAATATAAAAAGGGCACATGTGATGTGACTCTAGCTTTAATGAGTTCAAATTTGCAACGTCAAGCACTTCTTGGCTTGGACTCTACTTCTCACTAACACAATTACGTAGTCTCCTTCCTTACTGAATTATGTGGTCTTTCGTCAAAAATGTTCATTACACTGCAAGTTATGGTGACACATCAATATATATACGTCCGGTGTATCTTTCAAGTTTTAGAATTCAAAATTTTCTTCAAACTAAAAAATTCAAGGCTAGCTGCAGTGTACTCATACACATATTCACTCTAATTGGCATGGACCATCCGGTAACATACTGAGGCTTCAATTGGAAGCAAATTGCTAATCCCCCCCCCCTGACACACCCCCCCTCCCCGGCCCCACCTCCATTTCCGATACTACCCCTGCGCCCCGCCCCACCCCCCCCCCCCCCCCCCCCCCCCCCCCTCTCTCTCTCCCTCCCTTTTCTTTCTTTATTTCTTTACAGTCTGCTTTTTTTTTTTTTTTTCCTTTTCTTTCCGGTTTGGACTTTTTTATTTTATTTTATTTCCTTTTCTTTCTTTCCAATTTGAATTTTTTCTCTCTCTAATAATAGGTTCAAGTTTAGTTCTAGGCTTTGTAAAGTAATTGAGAGAAAATAAGTGTTTCAATTGATCATGTTTATTCGACTGCTTTATTTTTTATTTTTGTCCTTTATAGATTAAAAAATATAGTTATGCAAAAAAATGTTTCAATTTTCAATCCATTTGAACCAGTGCAAAGATGTTATTTTTTGATCATTTCATCCTAAATGGTCGTAGTAAATTTTTGGCTCCAAGGCCTTTCAATGAATACCCTAAGAGAGTCCTGAAACTAAATAATGAGTCTTAAAGTGCTCGTTGAAAGGCCGTAAAACAAAAAATTCATTAAGATTACAATTAGTGTTCAGGAACTAATTATGAAATGTATTTTGCAAACGACATACTAATTCAGAATACAAATGTTATATTTAGGATTACTTTTTTTTAACTATAGTACAATTTAATATATTTGTTAACCATTATTTAGCATAGATCCTCTTAACTGATTCAGTAGTATGTTGCTTCAAATCACGTTTCTACTCCATAGGATTGCAAATCGCTGGTTTCTATTTTTTTTTAACTAAAACGAAAACGTGGGCTTCGTAGGGGCTACTGTGCCAATGGGGCAGCAGAGCCCTTGGGTCCCCCTACTTTTTAATTTATTTTTTATTTAATTACTTATATCTTATTTATTTAATTCCTATAAATACACCCTTTGTATATTTAAAAATATAATTCAAGAATTAAGTGCTTTAATTTGCAATTCAGTTAAATCAAAGCAAAGATCGTTTTTTTATTATTTTATTTTAAATGGTAATAATGAATTTTTTGGTTTAAGGTCTTTCAACAAACATCCTAAAACTCATTATTTAGTTTCAAGACTCTCTTAGGGTGTCCATTGAAAGGTCTTGAAGCCAAAAATTTATTACGACCATTTAGGATGAAATGATCAGAAAAATAACATCTTTGTACTGGTTCAAGCGGATTAAAAATTGAAACACTTATTTTCGTAACTATATTTTTTAATCTATAAAGGACAAAAAAAGAAAAATAAAACAGTCGGATAAATATGATCAATTGAAACATTTTTTTTCTCTCAATTACTTTACAAAGCCTAGAATTAGACTTGAACCTTTTATTAAGGAGAAAAAAAATTCAAACCGGAAACAAAGAAAATGAAATAAAATGAAATAAAAAACGAAACTGGAAAAAAAAAGAAAATAAAAGAAGAAACAAACTGTCGTAAAAAAAAGAAAGAAAAGGTAGAGAGAGTGAGAGAAGAAAGAAAGAAAGAAAAGGGAGAGAGGGAGAGAGAGAGAGAGAGGGTAGTGTTGGAAATGGGTGGTGGGGCCGGCGGGGGGTGTGTGTCAGGGGAGGGGGGAGTAGCAGCTCTCCAATTGGAACCCCCACAAGAGAACGGTAGGACTGTTAATTCAAAATCAGTTGATGTGCGTGTAAGCTAGCCCGGACCGGACACCTAAGTCATCAAAAAAATCAGTGCAACATACTGAATTAGTCTTTAGACCAGTCTTGTGCATTTGGTGGTAGATGCCTCAGCAACTAGTATAAGGACTTGAGAATCCTTGGTCGTATTAAGAAGAGATTCTTTTATGGAGTGGCCAAGACCTTGGATCCTAAGAATGAATAATCTTTCATTAACGATGATTAAAGAGAAAATAGACAAGTTTAATAGTAAAACTCGTGGCCGTGGGAGCCAGTTATCCTTGGTATAGCAATTTTCCTTTTTATTAAGAGTGGGATTGATGAATTGATTAGCCTCCCACCATGTTCAGCGACAATGATTAGGACTCTACACTTTAGGGATGACCTTTAGTTGCCATAATTTGAGGAAGAAGATGCTTTAGAAAAGCCACATACTCCTTTTTCTCCATGGAAAAGCTTTTCTACAGTTACAGTCGGCTTATCGGACGAAAGAACTTTTTTTTTTTCCCCCTTTTTTCGAAGATACTGAAAGAAGGTTGGTAGTCTCAGTTCCTAGTTCCTTCACCGATTTACCGGCGTACACGTAACGCACGTTAGATTTATAACATTGGTCACATAATTCCCTACGTCACCACAAAATCTGGCAACTAAAACCGCAGCCACTATGAGAATTTGAGTGTGGCTCTGTTTGTTGATACGAGATTATGTGGCCAAACAACATCAAATCAGATTTCCAGAATCTAATCTCCATTGGCTCTTTTAGGCAGCTTTTGGTTCCGAGGGAGAGAAAAAGTAATGGGTTCTTTAATTTGTCTCCAGAATTTGTCGGTCTATTGAGCCGACCACCGAATTACAAAAAATGTCATGACATAAACTTAGACCTCGCCCGGTCATCACAGATGCCTCTACTATCAGCAGAACACTTGCATAATAACAAACGGAAGTGTTTTACTTGACAGAAGCCTAAACAGGGAAAACAAAGCGATGGAAAAGACGGAGAATAAAGTTTCAAGGATGTTTAGCTGAAAAAATAAGTACCCAGAAGCACAGCCGAAGGACTCACCTTTGCAAACTACTCATCACCCCACATAGATTGACCACCCAATCCAACTTCAGCGATTGGGGCCAACTGGAGGGGAGAGCTCTTGGCCCTGTTCTTGATTTTCTTGCTCTTCACGGGGAATGTAACTAAGCCACCAGTGGCACTAACATCCCGAACAACTTTTTCATCCAACCCTCCGGCACTGTTTTCAGAATTTTCACCAGTAATAGCAAAAAGATCTGTAAATGGAGTTTCTCCATCATCAATGACATTAGCTTCAGTTCGTTTCACTCTCTTCGATTTTCGTTTTAGTTCCTTCTCCATTTCAGTACCATCCTCATTCTCGTTTGCGGCTTCCGCCTCGAGGATTCGACTTGCTTTATCCTTTTTGCGCTTCAATTGTTTCTCGACGAAAGGATTTGTAAATTCATTTTCTTGGACCTTCTTCAACTTTTTAGGCAATTTCTTTTCAGTGATGGTATCATTTTCTTCCAGAAGTCCCATGGTTTTCCGATCTTTATGCCTCAATCCTCTCTCAATGACAACATCCGTGGCAGCATCATGTTGATCGTCGTTGGTCTGACTCATCCTCTTATGTTTGGGGTTCTGTTTTGTCGTGCTTTGCTCTATTTTCCCTTCTCTTTGAGCCCCTTGCTTTTTAGCAGCAATAAATGAATAATCCTCAACTGTCTCATCTCGGTCACCCTTCTCGTTCTTTGAGCTTTTATCGATTGGTTTGGCGTTTAATATCTGCAAATTTGGCGCTAGCTTTCTGACCTGCTTCACGATAAGAACCAAAATGGTCACTTGGGAAAATAATGTATACTAAACAATGTACATCACAAAAGACGTACAAAAGAAATACGTAACAGATACCTTTTTTGCTAACTTGTCCTTTTCAGCAACGGGATTGCCTTGCAAATTTAGGTTTTTCAGGTTAACCAACGAAGGCAGCACCTGGTAGAACAAAGCCAGGACAAATAATAAGAAATACTCCGTATAGACAAAGGCAACATCAGTTAACAGTGATTTGCCACAAAATGGCTAACCTTCAGGTCAGACCAGCTAGTGATTGAATTGTTCCCTACGTCCAACAGTTGAAGTTTCATATTAACGACCAACTCAGATGGAAGAGTCTGCGCAATTGACGAGAGAAGAAGAGAAAACAAATTAGTGAAATTACCTTTAGAGACAAAAAGGTGAAGACCTAACAGCTAACAATGACATGGAAAAAAAATAAACGAGCGACAATCCTGTAGCTCTCAAGCAACTGAGCCTGGAGAACGTATTCAAGTAAATGGTTTTATAGAAGTATATATGCAGAACGTATGCTTAATATTGTAATTTACCTTGATATCATTGTGAGCAAGTCGGAGCTCTTTCAACTCCGTGCATGACTTGAGTGAGTCGATGCTTTGAAGTTGGCAATTAGATAGAGAGAGCTGGAATCATGAACAAGTAAGAATAGCAACACTACAGGGGTAAAAAGGTTTGAAGCTTGGCATTTTAACAGCTTACCTTCGTGATTGATTTCACCTTGTTCAGAGAGCCACCAATTTTAGAGATTGGATTTCTCGAAAGAACTGCAGAGTATACCAAACCCAAGAAGAACTCAAACTCAAAAGCAAACATGGAACGGAGGTACACGTATTGCAGTTTACACTCCAGAAAGAAAACAAAGTCACTGTTAAATAACAATATACAGATCTACTCATAAAAGACCTCAGAAGTTTGTTCTTTCATTGGACGGTCCTTTCTCACGAATCTACTGGCTACAACTTTCATAAGCCACTGAAATTCTTGACATATACTCTCATAATAACATAAAACGTTTATCCGACAACTGTGAGGACAAATAACAGGACTTAAAAAGGAAGAGGTTGCAGCCTCTGCAAGTTTCGTTACTTTACCAAATTCACAACTGGAAACAAATCAGTATTAGTAAGAGAAAATTAGTTAGGCTTATGATTTCCCCATCACCTCTAAAGCTGTACCAGAAACATTAAACCACCGAGGTAAGGTTTAACAGATTTGTCCACATCTGGATGTTAAGAAAACAAGACGGATCATCCAATCGCTTTTGAACCATGCATAGACAGGTCAACCTAAATAAATTAGAGGCTCCATTTAACATGTCAATGTGACCTATTATGTATATGGGGTATTATTGCTCACTGGATTGCAACGTAAACTCTAACCACAATATTAGTTTGATGTACGCAGGAGATGGTCAGTGACGCAGTTGTATATAAGACTGAAGCTTCTAAAGTGACCTAATTTATCTCACAATCAGTTATTTTGTTTAGAGAAACTTACATGCACTGCTTTGATACAAAAGTAGAATCAGTTCAATAATATAGGACATGGAAAAGATAAAGACCATAGAACCATAGAAAGCATGTTAAGCAATACACACTCAATTATAAGTACCGGGAGAACTGTCTAGAGTAGATTGAAGACAAAAATCCAAAAACTCTCAGGAACTGGAAGTCTGGAACATTACAATTGTTGGAACAAAGAGGATAGGTGGTTTACTTGGAAGGGGGAGCAAGTTAATTCACTACATCAGTAGCATGGGTCTAAGACATCACATAATCATCCACATATGAACTGAATGATAAGTGGAGCATAGTAGCATACACCTAGATGCTCCCCCAGAAGAAGGAAACTCATACCTAGAGTGTTCAATTCTTTCATTTGATCAAGCGGACAAAGTGTAACAATCTCATTATCTGCACAAAGAGGGAATCTTCAAGGGGAATATAGAATTAAATTTAAACCAAAAATTAAAAGAACGAGGCGATGGATGGGTCAAGTTGGATCATACCATTCAAAATCAGTGCACGTAAGCTAATAAGAGACCTGATCTCATCCATTGATTTAAGCTTATTTTTGCCAGCATTCAGCACCTACTTCACAAGAATACCATACATTAAATCTGGAAAGGGAAATGCCAATAGTTTTAGACCTAAACCAGCGAATAGGACCTCTACTTTTCAACCAGGTGGTGCAAATTGACATTGCAAATGCATCTAAAGGAATCTTCTGAAAGTTTCCTTGGATAATGAAGCATGAAAATCATAAAGTATGAACTAAGTATCCAACATAAAACATGCAGAAAGAAAGTACGCAATAAATTTCAAACCAAACGATCATAATTGAAAACAGAAAGCAGATGAATTAAAATTCAAATATGATAAACAAGCCAATGGGGAAAAAACTTTTAGCTCATATATTGGCTGAATAAGCATGAAATTAATATTGTTTACCTTGAAACAGAACAAAATTTCAGCTTATAGAATTGCCAAGCAAGTATGACTCAAACATAATATTATCGATATACTCAAAAAGAATATTCACTTGCTTCTTTTGTACCATCCATGATCTTGCCTCAATCATTAAGGGAGCCTATAACTTTACAGTGACTTAATTCTACATTGTCTAAATTGAACAATAAGGAGCTGCAAGCACGATTTGCATGATAACACCTCATGAGGAGAGAAACTGGGGCCATGAATGAGGCAAAATAGCGGGCAAGGGGAAAGGAAACTTCTTTTTAACTTCCCTTGCACCAGCATTACATACTAACCTATGTATTGTGTGTTGCCTTCGAGGTACAATTATTACTATATTTTTTTTCCGGAAAACTGAGAATAATTCAAATGGTATTCAACATAGAAACCGAGCAGAAAAGGGAAATCGGTTCTGGCTTAAAACAAGTGTAGATGCAGCTTTATCTACTTAAGCTCATAAGCTTATCACTTTTTTGGTTTCAATTGCTCAAACAATCTAACCCAGAAAAGAAACTGCTCAAAAAAGCTTAAAGAACTGGGAAAACAAACTCTACTCACAGTGAGCTTGGTAAGGCCTTCAATTCCTTTCAAGCTCTGAAGCTTGTTCTGTACAACTGATAACCATTTCAAATTGACACATGACCTCAAACCCTACATTATCCATCAAAACAAACCAAAACCAAATCAAACCCACAAACGAAATGCTTCACCCTCGGAGCACAAACAGACGCGAGACCGAATTACCTCTAGTGAAGTTAGATTGTTGGCGCTGAGGTCGAGCCTCTCCAAGTTCTTGAACTCGCTCAAGCACGAGACCTACCAAGAGTCAAATGAATCAAATTCGAAGTCGTGAAATCAAACAAATGAGACCAGGGATTTGATTGAGGCGGCTCACGTCGGTTAGAGCTTTGAGGGTGAGCGTAAGGGCTGTGATGGCGCTGGGGTCACGGGTATGGTTGTCCTCCAAGACCCGCTTGGAGCTCAGCACTGTCATTGCTTTCTGGGTTTCTCCTATCAATTAACAAAACCCTAGATGCTCTGTGGGGGGTTTTGTTCACTGTCGATGACGGTTGTTCCATGGGCGGATCTGTCCAGCTGCCGAAGGGGCACTTCAACCCCTCAACTATGAAATATTTTCAATTCGCACACATTCTTAATTTAAAGTTTATAATTCACCCCTAAGAATTTTATCAACAACAAAACAGTTTTTCCTCTGGCCCTTTTTTTTTTTTTTGGAGGAAGCACGAGAAATTTTGTACTATTAAGTAAATAACAGTTACATAAGAGTACAAACCAATAAAGCTACACAAGAGGAAATGAAACACTAACTCTATTACAAAACGGTTGGACTCTGTAGCTGTTGAGTTAACAAAAGTGGGCATAGCATATTTCCTCTAGTTCTTAAAAATAGGGGAAATTACGTTTTTTCAAGGATGATTTTAGCCACCTATTGTCCAATTATTTTAGTTAATTTAACCATATCTGCCTGAAGATGTTGGTTGATTGTGTAAATGAGTTGTGTGTTACTTGTATGCTAGTAGTGATGGAAGCCACTATATATCTCTTTCTTTCTTTTATTTTTGATCGACAAACACAGCTTGGGAACAACCCCCCTATGTAAACCCAAAATCTTTAGAAGATTAGGGGGAGGAACTGTAACTCATGAAATGCAAATTGAGGCAGCCCTCCGAGAAGCCAGCCAATGTGCTTCCTTATTTCCCCCTCTGGAAGACCAAACCAGACTCGGCTTCAATTCCCCAGCAAGAGCTCTAATATCAGACACAATGGCTGCAACATCCCAAGAAAGAAGTAACAGATACCTTTTTTGCTAACCTGTCCTTTTCAGCAACGGAATTGCCTTGCAAAATTTAGGTTTTTCAGGTTAACCAACGAAGGCAGCCCCTGGTAGAACAAAGCCAGGACAAATAATAAGAAATACTCCGTACAGATACAGGCAACATCAGTAAACGGTGAGAAGATTTGCCACAAAATGGCTAACCTTCAGGTCAGACCAGCTAGTGATTGAAATGCTCCCCGCGTCCAACAGTTGAAGTTTCATATTAAGGACCAACTCAGATGGAAGAAACTGTGCAGTTGACGAGAGAAGAAGAAAGAAAACAAATTAGTGAAATTACCTTTAGAGACAAAAAGGCGAAGACCCAATGGCTAACAATGACATGGAAAAAAAATAAATGAGTGACAATCCTGTCGCTCTCAACTCTCAAGCAACTGAGATAGATTGAAACTGTGAAAATCTTGAAATCCCATGCCCCCATTCCACTTTGATTTACATAGCTCCTTGCCATTAATCCAATGGATTTTGCATCCTCCGCCGACCCAGACCGCCAGAACCTTTTAACATACAAAGTCAACTTATTACAAAACTTTTGAGATAAAGAGAAGCAGGCCATAGCATAACTAGGGATTGCTAGAATGGCATAAGAACCTCGCGACCAGCTAGCGAAAACAATCTAGATTCCCACCCTTGCATCTTAGAGATAGCCCTCTCGATATAGATAAGCTTCAGAATTTGATCTCCCCCAAAAATGGTAAACCCAAATACCTTGCATTCTCCTTCATTTGGGGAATATGAAGCATCTCACAAATTGGCACTATATATGTCATATTAACGGTAATGGTATGTGGGATATGTTTTCAGGAAAGGCAGCAAATGGAGAAATTTGCAGTAGAGATCGAAAACTTCAAACTCTGTGTCTAGAGTCAAATTCCCACATTGTATGACTAAAATAAACAAAGCCAAGAGTGAGTTGTTTTCCATCCCTCCGCATCAGAATAACCCATACTCCCAACACAATCCTTCTTAAGTTGTAACTATCTTCAATTGAAGGAACACATTCATCTTGCATAAACTATTAACTTTTAACGATGAAAATATATGAAATTAGTTAAAATAATGCAATGGAGACATACCAATAGAGAACAAATCCGAATGCACATGTGTTTGGAAGCATTCGATGTGTGTGAACTCCACGTCTAACATTTGGGACCACATGCATTAGACGGTTTTGGACACATCTATGTTTACATATGTGTGCTTACATCAATATTGGTAGCGCTGCTCCTATGGAAATTATCCCCATTAAATCATCCTGGCCGTGCACTTGTGATTGGCATGAAAAAGTAGACCTTCACTAGGACTGACAGCATCCCTAAGTCATGGCATCCCTGAATCATGTTATTCCCAAATCCTACATTCCTTTGGTCTATTACACCAGAAATCTTTCATAGACAGCGCATATCATCTCAAGAGAGCAACCTAGTCTGTGCCTCAATCTCCGCTACCTGGGCAGTAACTGTTGGGAAAATTCTCGGCATAATACAAAATTCCAGAGAACGATTTCATTCACAATGTAACAATTAATAATACATAACAGAATTACAGAATGCGAATGGAAAAGTACGAGATACAAACAGAAATCTTCGTAGGATGAACCGAGTCCCGAGTCCTTAAGAAATATTCGCCGCCTACCGTGGGTGTTGTAGGTTGTGTCGGCGCCTTTCTCCCAGGGTTGGCTCGGCTAGACCGCAAGCCGCCGGAACACCGCCGTCGACTGCCTTGGCAAACTGACTACCGCCTGCCTACTCTCTCTCAAAGAATGAATTTCAGAACTTAGAAAATTGCTGTGGTTTCTTGTGTCTTGTCTCCAAATCCGTGAGCCTCCTTTTATAGGCTGAAGGAGGCAGAGGAGGTTCAATGCTGCAATCAATAGGCCAATGAATTCTGCCATTGAATTGTGCCAATGAATTGGGAGGTTACGGCAGTAATGCACACCATCATGAGGAAGGTTACGGGAGTTATAGAATCCCACAATCAATACGTCTATTGATTGTGGTGCGTCCAGATTCAACGAACCCGGGACCGGTTGCCTCGGGAGACCCTCCAAAATCCCGGTTTCATTCACCCGAAATTCCGTAAATTTCCAACAGTAACATGTGAAATTCAGGTAATATTTCTCCACTTTCAAACGTCAGTCGTCAATTACATATATCCTCGGCTTAGGCGGGAGATTAACAATCGAAAGCTGGTTTATTATATCAGGTGATTCCACCCTGTAAGAATCAGAGCTAAACAACATGATGGAGATATATTTATCAAAAAGTTCAGGTCTAATTACTACCGTTCAAACTAGTTGCGGAACCCTAATCACTTCTCGGAGATAACGTATTGAAAACTATCAGGCGTTTCAAATTTCAGTTTAGACAGTTTGTACAGCCACTGCCAACAGATTAGAACTATGAATAGTATAAATTGGAGTTTAACTGGGAAGATGAACTTTAAATGTTTCTCCTTACCTTGTTCTTTCAAAAACACATGTACATGGATACTACACATCAAATAAGAATTTGGAAGGAATGATCTTTTCTCCTGAGAAATAATCTTACTGGCTGATTATTTCTTTACACTAAAAGTGCCTAAAGATAACTTACAACATCATTTGTCAGTGTCTGCTGCTTCAAAGTCGATGCACAGCAACAAGGCCACAACCAAAATAATACCATAGCTGTATTCTTCTCTCAGATTTATTTAGTGGGTGCAAAATTTTAAGCTCCCCAGAATTCCAACATACTCTTCTCACCAATAATCTCCACAAGAACAAACTCCATCCTTGAAATGGTGAAAACGGTTTGCATCCCTTACTACTATCTCCCTACCAACGAGCTTCGTTATCACCTTTGTTGCTGAATGACAATTCACACATGCCCTGAGATTCTTCGTTATCCTAAGTGTAGTACCAGGAGGGGTACTGATTAGACCATACGCAATTGCTAACCTTTCACTATGATTACAAAGACTCTCCTCCTTGTCTTCGTTATTCAAGTCATGCAACACAGATTCCGTATCTGGTATGAATCCAGCCTCCTTTATCCTCCTCTCTAACGTCTCAAGCTCCTCGTTAATCTCCTTTGCTCTTGGATGTGATTTGTCCCCCATACGGAAGGCTTGAAGCTTTCCATTAACCTCAACCATACTATAACCCGTATCCTTACTCAATCCTCTCTCCCTCATCAAAACCCTCACCTTTGCAACACCGTTCCACATACGGGCTGAAGCATAGAGATTTGAAAGCTGCACATAGTGTCCGGTGTTTAACGGGTCTAATGAGAAAAGCTTTTCCGCAGCATATTCTCCCAAAATTACATGGCGATAAATTTTACACGCGCTCAAAAGGGCTCCCCATATAGTGACACCTGGTTTGATTGGCATTTTCATGATAAAATCATGCGCCCAATCCAAGTAGCCTGCACGGCCAAGAAGATCAACCACACAAGCATAATGCTGGTGACGTGGCTCAATTCTATATTCTTTCATTTTGTGGAAAAATTCCCATCCTTCTTGTACAAGACCCGAATGGTTACATGCAGTTAGCAGCCCAATGAAGGTGACATCATTGGGATGGACTTGAGCTTGCTTCAATTTGTGGAAAAGATCAATAGCTTCTTTGCCACAACCATGCAATCCGTATCCTACAATCATAGCACTCCAAACAACCACATCTCTATCCCTAGTTTGGTTGAATACTTTTCGAGCCAACTCTACACTTCCACATTTTGCATACATGTCGATGAGGGCCGCGCTGACATAAACGTCGTCCCTATATGAGGTATTGTTGACATAGTTGTCCATCCACCTCGCTTGTTCAAGTGACCCCACTTGTGCACAAGCTAAGATTGTAGATATGACTGTGATCAAATTTGGTCTAATGTTTTTAGACATCATCCCCTGGAAAAGCTCCACAGCCTCTTCAGCGCAACCATTCTTTGCATACCCCGAAATCATGGCATTCCACAGAATCACATTGGGTACTTCCATTTGATCAAATAACGACCTTGCAACCATTACCTGCCCACATTTTGCATACATGGCCGTAAGTCCAATGCACAAGTCCGGCTCGAATTCAAGACCCATTTTAATAACACAACCATGAATCGATTTCCCTTGTTCCAAATCCTCTACGTCGGTATAAGCCCTCAGGATGCTCACAAGAGCAATCCAGTCCGATTTTACATCCAGTTTCCTCATTTCAGAAAAGATTGTCAATGCTTCTACAGGCTGCCCATTCTGAGCATACCCAGAAATGATTGATGTCCAAGAAACTATTGTCTTATCATATACCCCATCAAAAATAACTCTTGCCCGTGCAATTTGACCACATTTTGCGTACAAGTCCACAAGCCCATTTTGCAAAAACATGTCGGATTCAAACCCGTGTCTGAATACCTGCCCGTGTACCACCCGACCTGCTTCGATCGCAACGGACCCACTGCAAGCTTTGAGCACGGGAGGGAGAGTGAAGCAATCTGGTCTCACCCCACAAACCTGCATTCTCCAATACATCTCAATAGCTTCACTGAACAAGTTGTGCCTGGAGTAAACCCGAATGATGGCGTTCCACAGATGGACATACGGGTCCGGAAAATCGTCGAACACCTGACGTGCATAACGAATCTCCCCAAGATCACCACAAACGTTAATGAATTTTGTTATTATGAAGCCGTTAGCTTGTCGTCCAGAGAGGAATAGCTGAGCATGGATTTGATTTAACTGTCTATTGCTGGTTGAAATAGATAAAAGAGATGTGTAGAATGACTCGAGATTGAAGCTGACAAGCAGGTTGATATTGTTGGAGCAGTAGCGGTGGGGGTTTAGAGGCAGAGGTGAAGAAGAGAGGTGTTGGGTGAACGCGAGTGCTGCTAATGGGTTTGTAAGCAAACGTTGGATTCTTGAAGGGACAGTTACAGTTTTGGGGAGAGAGAGGGAAGAAGCCATCTAGATATCTCGTGAATATATTCTTTATACCGCCGGTGTAAACATTTATTTCCTTCAAATCAATTGCACTGTGACATGTGTCAAAACAGTTATCCCAATTAATAAAATATGACGCGCAATGCAATTAATTTGAAAGAAAAAAATGTTTATACCGGCAGTATAAAGAATTTATTTAAAATTCGAGTTTCAGGAGAAGAAAGAGAGATAGAGAGAGAGCGCGCGCATTTTGCAAGCCCAGCAGTATTTTTGTTTTCCTTTTAGAGCACCTCCCATTCCAGTTAACAGTGTGACAATATCTATTTATAGTAGAAAGAAAAGGGTTAAAAATGAGACGCAAAATTATGTGTAAAAAGTTTTCTAGGTAGAAACTGAAGGATGGTATGTTTGACATTCTAAATTGTTTTTATAGTGTTGGTTAAATTAAAAAGAAAGTTTTCTTTTCGACAAAAAAATCAACCCAATTATATAACCGAAACCAGACCCATCAACACTCACTCACATGAGTCACATATGCTCTCTCTTCTCTCTCCTCTTTTCTTTATATATTCGTCCGCCTTTCTTTCCTTCCACTGTCTTTTCCGTTTTCCTTCTCTCTCTCTCACTTTCTTCCCTCCCCCCTCCAAGAAATAAAAAGAAGAAAAAAAGCCCAGGAACATTCTTAAGTGTGTTACATAAAATCCCCTTTAAATAGTTAAATCTAGTAAAAATTTAAAGAAAAACTGTGTTATCTAATTAGTTTAATTAGGCATCTGACTCTAAAAATAAGTTAGATGACCAAATGGAGAAGCTCAGTTTGTTAGAACATGAGAAGTAATGCAATGCACATTAGTCTAGCAGAATAGGTTAGGTTAGGTTAGGTTTGCTGGAGTAGCTTTTTTGTTTTCTGTGGGTAACTAAAAACTGGAGGTAAATTGCTTTTCCCACCCCCCCGACACACACCCCCCCTTGACCCCACAGCCCATTTTCCAAATTTACCCCTGCCACCCCCCGAATTTACCCCACCACCCCTATCCCACACACCCCCCCCCCTCCCTCTGCCGGATTCCAGTTTTTTTTTTTTTTTTGCTTTATTTTCTTTTCTTACTTTTCATCTGAATTTTTTTTTAAATTTTCAATTACTTTCTTTATTTGTTTCTTTTCCCATTAACCTCCCTTCTTCTTTTTTTCTTTATTTGTTTCTTTTCATATTTTGTCCATTCTTATTTTTTTGGTTCACTCAAATTCTATTTTCAATTAAATTTGTCTTTATACTTAATAAATTTATATTATTTTAATTAATTAATTAATTAATTAGTCTTAACAATGAATAATAAAAATAACTTCTAATCAACAATAATAAATTTAAACAAAATTTCAACGCCTTTCAATGGACACCCTAAGAGACCCTTGAAACTAAATAAAGATTTTTAGGGTGTCTGTTGAAAGGCCTTAAACAAAAAAAATTCATTATGACTATTTATAATAAAATAATCAAAAAAAATACGATTTTCACCCTGGTTCAACTGAATTTAAAATCGAAACACTTAATTCTTGAATTATATTTTTAATATAAATAGGGTGTATTTATAGAAATTAAATAAATAAAATAAAAGTAATTAAATAAAATAAGAAATTAAAAAAGTGGGGTACTTTATTTGGGGGGCCGGGAGAAATTATTAGTTTTGGAACACTTGACCAAATTTAACGAAAATAAATTAAGTGTTTCGAATTTCAATCCGTTTGAATGGGTGGGAAGATTTTATGTTTCTGATCATTTAATTCTAAAGGGTCATAATTAAATTTTGATTATAGGACTTTTGTTGGTTAGCCCTAAGAGATATTTGATTCAACGATTTTCTTAGGATTAATCAACGAGAGCCCTATAGTCAAAATTTAATTATGACCATTTAGGATAAAATGATCAGAAAACTAAAATCTTTCTATTGGTTCAAACGAATTGAAATTTGGAACACTTAATTTTTTAACCATATTTTTTAATATATAAACTGCAGATTGAAAAATTAACTGTTCCAAATTTCAATCCATTTGAATGGGTGAGAAGATTTTATTTTTCTGATCATTTAATTCTAAAGGGTCATAATTGAATTTTGACTCTAGGGCTCTCGTTGGTTAGTCCTAAAAGATATTTGATTCTACGATTTTCTTAGGGTTAATCAACAAGAGTCCCATAGTTAGAAAAATTACATCTTTGAACCAAATCAAACGGATTGAAAATTGAAACACTTATTTTTTTACACAGTTTATTAAAAAATAGTTTAAAAAATAAGTGTATTAAAAATTTACTTAGCACAATCAGGATCCAATCCAAGCACGGACTCAAATTATTTTGGCATTATCAATTTCCTATTTTAAAAGTAGAGAAAATATGAAAAAGTAGAGAAAATATGTTAAGACTGGTTATTGTTGTACTTAAACATATTCGTTTTTTTTTTATATAGATTTTTGAAAGCATAGAAGATATGTTAGCTTGGGCGCGGAACATTGGTCAGGGTGTTCCGATAAATAAGCCAAAGTGGCTTTTTTTTGTCCTTATTCAAATTTTTTCGTATCACTTGGCTTATTGTCAATTTTTTTGGAGATTATTGCACCCCATAACAAGAGGAATCTAAAAAGTAAATTTTTTTGACCGAAATCCAATTTTTTTTAATAAAGACAAAACAATTGGCTTATTAGCTTATTTTCGTTTTTTTTTGGCTTTATTTGGCGGAAAAGCCAATGGCTTTTTTAGATATATGGTATTGTCGTGGTTAATTGAGAATAGAATTTGAGTTAACTAAAAAAAAAAAAAGGGAACAATGGGAAAGGAAACAAATAAAGAAAAGAATTCAAAATTATAAAAAAAAAAAAGATTAAAAAAGAACGGGAGGGGGGAATAGAGGAAGAAAAAAAAAAAAAAAAAGAAGAAAGAAGAACAAAAATTGGAAGGGGGTGGGAGGGTAAAACGGGAAAGGAGGGGTGGGTCCAGGAGGGGGGCTGTGTCAGAAGGGGGGGGGGAAAAGCAGCTCTCCTGGTAGCTCTCTCTACTCTACTTGAGTAAAAACCAGGGGAAAATTCAAAAAAACCCCTGAACTTTGAACCCAATGTCAAATAGGCACCTGAACTTAAATAAACTTCAATTGTACACCTGAACTTTCACTCCGTTATTCAATTTACCCCCTGCCGTCTCAATCCGTGACTTTCCTAACGGCAACCGCTGAGTTGGACACTAACAGACAGAACAAAACGTTAGAGGGAGAAATTGGAGGGAAACAACAACGATCTGGCACCTTTTTAAGGCCTCGTTCGGCTAAATAAGCCTATTGGCTTATTTTTTGTCTTTATTCAATTTTTTTTTTCATATTTGTTAGTTTTTTGTCATCGTCATAAATGAGAGGAATCTAAAAAGTAAAAAATTATTATCGAAATCCATTTTTTTAATAAAGATGAAAAAATTGGCTTATTGACTTATTTTTGTTTTTATTTAAAAAAATTAGATTTCGATCGTAATTTGTTACTTTTTAGATTCATCTTTTCATGACAATGCAATAATTCCCAAAAAAATTGACAAAAAAATACAAAAAAATTATAATAAGGACAAAAAATAAGCCAGTAGGCTTATTTAGCCGAACAGGGCCTTAAAAAAGTGCCAAATCACTGTTGTTTCCCTCCAATTTCTCCCTCTAACGTTTTGTTTTGTCTGTTAGTGTCCAGCTCAGCGATTGCCGTTAGGAAAGTCACGGATTGAGACAGAATGGGGTAAATTGAATAACGGAGTGAAAGTTCAGGTGTTCAGTTGAAGTTTATTTAAGTTCAGGTGCCTATTTGACATTGGGTTCAAAGTTCAGGGGGTTTTTTGAATTTTTCCCTAAAAACCACGTCTCTACTTGAGTAAGGCTGCGTAGGATGAACATCCATTTATTCTTCTGCTTACTAGCTCTCAACTTCACCAAAACATGAACAATAAATCTTCTCTTGCAATTACCTTTCCACTAAAATACTCTCTCTCTCTCTCTCTCTCTCTCTCTCAAATTTTCTTCTAGCCTAGGGATTCTCTCGCCGTTGCTGCCACCTGGGGGCGACCCGCTTCTCTCCTCCCCAGGGCCCTCTCCTCCTTCTCCCCCGACTCTCTTTCCAGTGACTGTTCTGTTTTCTTTCTCCGGCGCGCCGCCGTCGCTGCTCTTTCGTCCGTGCCCCTATCTTCTCCGTCTCCGGCGTTTTTCTCCCGTCGGTTCCACTGCTGGGTGGTGCCGATCTTGTGGCCTAACAGCTTTGGAGTCCTAGTGTGCGGGTGACTGGCGATTGGGTGCCTGGTTCCCGCCAATCGGTATCCCTTGGACCGATTGGTTCTGTGCTTAACAACCAAGGATCCCAGCGCTGCAGAAGACCATGGTTGATTCCTCGTTGTTCTGATCGCTTTGGTCCGCCCCTGCCTCGGTTTGATTGGTGGTTTGGAGCGTGCGTGTGAATCCGGTTGGGTTCGGAGGCGGCGGGTGGTGGTTGGTGGCTTGTTGGGCGGGGGCTTTCTTTGTTCGTTTCGATCTGTGTAGCTTGTGTTGTGGCTGCGGTGCTGTTTTGCAGGTTCGACGGTGGCTGTGGTGGTGGTGGTGGCGTTGTTGGTGGCGAGCGATGGGGCAGTTGCTTGGGTTAAGGTTTGGGTTGTATTAGGTGTTTTGGGCTTTGCCCATCTGGTTTTGAGTTGTTTTTGGTTTGGGTTGATTTCTTACCAACTTGGACCGTTTAGGTATTTTTTCCCCTGGTTTAGGCTCAATCTGTTGGACCCTAATCAGTTTTTCCTCCACGTGATTAGGCGACGAGGGTTGTGGACTCCTTTTAGCTATGTACTTTGTGTCTGAGTTAATAAAATTTTCTTTTTGCTGATAAAAAAAAATAACTTTCCACTTCGGTTGTTTTTATACATTCTAGACAAACTACATATAAATTTAGCTGCAGATTCTTGTCTTGTCCGGTAGATTTCAATAAATCCACGAACCCAACGCAGCCTTGACAAATCCAAGTTTCAAACATAGCCTTTGCCAAATCCCAGACTCAAAAAGTTTAAACTCATCAAGAAAATAAATCAGCTGCATTCAGATGTCCCAATCACCATATAAACAAAATGCCCCAGGGAGTTCAAATATTCCATCTAACTCTATAATTAGCAGTCTCGAAACTCAAGTTAACAGTTAACTAGCATATTTAGAGTTCCAAAAGCATGTCCTATTCGGAAGTGAGAATTTTCCTTCCCCAAATTACAATCCTCCAAAAGCAAAAGCCAATTTAATCCAAAATATCACTCAACCTTGCTCATTCAGTGGCCTTGCCTTTGCGCCTGCTGCTATTGCCAGTCTCCAGAAGGTAGCAAACCATGGAATCAACATCATCTCCAAATATGCTGTAAGCTTCGATCGCTTGCAGATAGCTGAACCCCATTGACAGCACTATTTGCATGCTGCTACTGAGAACAGCATCTGCCAGAGCACCCGCCTTGGTATCACTCCCAGAAGACCCTGTTTAAAGAAACAGTGGAGACGATTATGAAAAAGTTTCCCTTCATAATTGGAATTCAGCTAGCAAAGTAGGACAAAGTTTACACCATTCTTCTTTCTAGAATTTACACCATTCTGCTTTAGGACAAAGTTTAAAGCAATCCATTTCAGCTAGCAAGAACCAAAATTCATCATAAGTGGTCTGATTATGAAATTGTGGCTGTGAGAAGCAGCAGAGGAAACTCACTAGCCCCAGATGATGATGGTTCAGCACCAGAAGTGGAGGATTCTTGGCAACCGAGTTGCTGCTTGAACTTGTCATCAGAAAGATATTCAGCCCGAGAAGCTTCCATTACCATACGCTCAATCTCTTTTTCCGTGAGCTCAAGATCCGAAAAAAATCGGCCTTCTGCTAGGAGTGCCTGATATTGCAAGATTACACTCATATTAGTACTTTGTTAAGTCATACGTTCATACAGCTTGCTAAAATACCATCTAGGCATTTACATTATCAATCTGTTGGTCTTGTTGAGCTTTGATAGCAGCCTTGACTTGATCCGTGTCGACATTTCTCTGCAGCACAGACCACAACGATCAGTAGATTATTCAACCGTCAGGTATAGAGGCATAGAGGATGATAATATTGATACAAACAATGAGAAAACAATACCAGCACAGAGCACAAAGATCAGTGCCTCAAACAACCATCAGGAACCGGAGAGGATGATATTGTTATAACAATGAAATACCAGCATGTTAAACAACATTTTGTACTAATACTAATAGCCATTCGCAAATTATAAACCACCCTCCACTCCAAGCCTTAGAGAATGGCAACGTGGCAGATCGGGCGGATATTGGGATAACCATACCCTATACCCAAAAAATTTAGTGTACCCGAATCTGCCCCATTATTCGTCAGGGTCTGGAGATGGGACAAGCCGTCCCATAACCGTACCCAACGGATATTCACGGGTTGGCTTTTCCCCAATCGAACCTGACCCGAATTACTATTAATTTATAATATAACTAGAAAATTCAGAATACAGAAAATGGAGAATTTGAAGAATAAAATACAGCATGTACAAATTTATAATAGAATGAAAATCAGAAACAAAAAATGGAGAATTCAAAGAACAAAATACAGTATGTACAAACTTTTATAGAGATCTGACTGGAAGCTTTGCTCTTTCAGAGGAGGAAAGAGTACAAGAAAGGAGGCCTAAATTCTGTGAAAGCAAAATGTTTACAAGCCCTAACCCTGATTTTCAGAGAAAGTCAAAGAAGCTGTGATTTTGTATGTATACGTGTTCTTGTGAAATACTCCGATAGAATACAGAGAACCAGAGAAGGAAAAAGTCAAAGCACAAGCCTGCAATAGATCATTCAGAACGGAGAACCAGAGAAAAGGAGAGGAGAACCAGTGATGGCGCTGCACCAACAATCGATCGGACAGAGAAGAGGAGAACAAAGGTGGGGTGAACCGTGAACGGTTTGGGGGTGAAAACGCGGGTTGACGGGTGAGCGGCGTGTTCATGTCTTTCAGACTTTGACAGTGTGAAGTGAACCCTAATCTGAGTCTAAATCCTATATAGAAATGTATGTTAAGGATATTTTTACAATTTCACTACTTCGGTTCGGTTCGGTAAGGGTATCGGTTTGGATCATAGCCAAAACCATAACCAAACCGAACCCCAACAGTTAACCCTTGACTTCAAACATAACCTCCCAACTGAGCCCGGGGGGATGTTCATGGGCTGGTTGAATGCAAGTTTGGTCTCTGTCACCTTAACCAAGAAATAACAGAAGAAAAAAAAAAAAAAGAGAGGGAAAAATGTGTATATGTTTCCTTTCACGCGCTCCTGGACACTGCTGAAACTTAGCAACATCTATTAATCAGCAAGTATTTCTAGTTATATCGATGACTGTTCAACCTCAAGGCCTGGCTAATACTAGCGTTCCATGTGGAAGTTGAACATATTGCTCCTCGAACAAGACTCTCCGCCACCAAAAGGGGAAAAAAGGAAGAAGAAGACCACGAAGCAAAGAAAAACAAAATGCAGGAGACCGTACGACTTCCACTCTCTCCCCATAAACATTTCACAAAAGATACTAGTTCAGTCACTCGGGAATTAAAATTGCTCCCTGGAATATCACAAGACCGAAAGAGTACCACCCACTTACCCCCCGCAGAGAGCTAAATCCAAGCCCTGCACCAATGGCCAACCGCCGTGGATCAACAAGTGAGTTGTAATGATTCCCATGGTGATAACTTAATCGTATGGGAGGAGTGTCTGTATCATAGCTTCCATGGAATATGTTGATAGGCTCTGCATTCATACAATCTGGAATAAGAATAGTTACATGATGGACCAGCAGGAATATCTTTAAACAGAATGCAAGAACCATGTGTAACCTAAAATAGAGTGGAACCTGTGCCGTAGGAATAAATATGAATAGGACGATTATACATTTCAGCCAATGCTTGGATTTCCACATTGTTTCCATAAACCTGTCACCCATAGAAAATGTATATGGCATTACAAATACTGAAAAAAAAAAAAAAAAAAAAAAAAAAAAAAAAAAAAAATTTGCTGAAACTAGGTTGAAAACTGATGACCTAACAAGGAAAATACAAAAGGACATCTTGGCTAAACCATTGTAAACAAAAGAAATAGAAAAGAACTCGAACTGCAGCTCCCTCTGTCTCATGGTGCTCCTCCATCATCCCAATGGGGAATGTCCCAAAATGCATGTCCACTTTGAAAGTCGAAGTATCAAACTATTTAGGTTTCCAAAAATCTACCACTTACAAAAAGCAAATTTAAAAGTTGGGAAAAAGGGGTAATGTTGGACACCAATAGACTTTACTTTGAATTTGAGTACGTTAAATGCATGCCTCCTCAAAAATTTGTCAACTCCCCAACCCAAATGAATTAAAATTTTGGCACGGAGGAATGTCTAGGATTGAACTTAAGTCCACTAGGAACCAGAGAGTTCACTTGACAGCAACTTAGTTTTTCCAGTGAACTTTGAGGTGTTAAGTACCTAAAGGGGGATGAGAAGCAGTGAAAGGAGACCAGTTTTTCAGAAAGAATGAAGGCGAGAACTTGAGGGTAATCGTGTTGGTAGAACATGACCGCAGTTATTTTGTCCTCACTCCTAACTGAGAAGAAAAGGGTTTTTGCAGGCGGTATTCATATGCCTTGGGTGCATGTCCAAATTGGCGAAGCAGTCACATCTCCATACCTCTTGGTCCAAAACTCTAGAGGTGAAATGTCTTGGCAATTGCACTAGAACGTGAGATAAAAGGGGTGTGTGACAAGATGTGCATGGGGAAAGCTACGCAACCAGGACAGCCAAGTGTTTGCAATCTAGGGGTGGAGTGTGGGGAAATTTAGGGTTTAAAGTACGGATTCAGGGCAAGTAGAGAATAGATGTAATAGATTCCAATGGAGGAAACAGGATTTTCTGATCAATGGCTAAGTATCAGAACAAACTGCAAAAATTTGCAGATGGGGCAAAAACTATAGACACTAACGACCCTCTTACGTGGGTACATGATAATCCATAATCATTTTCAAACAAATAGAAGAAATCCATAATCAATTTTAAACCAAGAAACTTTCGTTCCAACAGTCCAAATTTGCAGTACAGCAACTAGCCCTAGAAATACAGAAGAGGCAAGTAGTTTTCCAAAAAGTTGCTCCATTCTGATGTAAAAAGGATAAGGTCAAACAATCCATCAAAATATGCAGCTGGAATACAGGCAAAGAAAAGTCACCAAACCAACTGTGAATTAAGACACTTCATACTGGAATCGAACCAAACATGGAGGCGAGAATTCCCCAAAAAAATAATTCCAACATGACTTTCTGAACATTTGTAACACAGCATAAAAAAAAAAACCATAATCAAGGATAAAACATTAACCACCAAATGAGTAGCCATGAAGGGTAAATTGCTAAAATTCCTCTATATTTTAACTAATGCCTCACAAACTCTTTTTTTTTTTTTTTTCCTCTCTGGTGTTTCTTCTGTCTTTCTTGTCCTTCCTACATAAGTTACTCCCATTAATCTGAACTGAAACAGTTTATCAAGTACATTACTCCAAAATGAACTATAAAAGATAATAAGGCATATTATTTGTTTAAAAAAACAGAATAGATCACACCAGCAAAAGTGGGAAAATGATGTGAGAAAAGAGAAAAAAGTGAAATCTGTAATTGCATTTTTTGAAGCGTTAGATACAAGGAACAAACATCCACCCTAAATATACAACGCACCTTATCTCTCCTCTTCCTCTTGCAATAAGACATGAAACCTTCCGTTATAAATTGCGAAAAGTGGTCTCTCTCCCGCTCCTGTATGGACCAAAACCAGAAGTATTAGCCTAGGCAATGCTACAAAAAAAAATTGTTATAAGAGCACTACAAGGTGGACAACAATGGCACATCCACAAAATTATGACCATGTTACTCCAAATATCCCAGGGTTTCTTCCAAAATGCAGAAAAGCGAGAGAGCATCTAGCATTCAATTGGAGCACATAAGAACCTATGAGAAACTAACAACCGGAGGAAGGAAGAAAAAAAACTGTAGTGAAATATTACTAAATTAGGGAAGAAACTACATACCATTTACATTGTATTGTGATTCTGAAAAGAAAACATATGCATCAGTTAATGTGGAAGAAAAAAATTTGCATTGGTGGATTCCGATTTCCGATGCTGTCACCCAACATCCATAACACCCCGAAACCAAGTTCTACAATCACTACAGCTGGTAGCTTAGAGATACTCCCGAATATGGTGTTACATTGATTGTAATACCTACAGTAGAGTTCTACACATAATCTCTCTTTCTTGGATGGCTAGGGAACTCGCATGTCTTTATTAGTAAACACGTCATCTGCTACCTAACAGGCTCAAAATGGAATAATATAACAATGATATTCTGAAAGCAAGCATTCTCTCATACCATATAATCAATGCACATCTGTCTGACCAAATCATAACCTTCAGAGTCCCCATACACTTGATCTGCAACAGCACGAAAGAGGCAGTTCCCATCCTCTATCATTCGTTTAACTTCCAAACCTTTGGCCCTTCTAATATCAATCTCAAATTGGCGTTCCCTTTCCTGAAACAGATGCAAGTATACATGCAACATGTAAATTTGACAGTATGGCATTTGCTGAACATAGTGGAAATGACATGTTTTAGCAGCTCAGTAAAGTCTAGGGCTCACATAGTGATTAATGAAAAAAATTGTAAAAATTACCGTTTGGCCAAAAATATAACTTACAGCATCATCATTGCAGGACCCAAAGCAAGGGCTTTGTTCATCAGCACTATTATACCCTTCAGCTTCACAATGAGACCTCGGCGAAGAAGGCCTAGACCCGGTTGGTGAAGTTCTAGTTGAAACAATAGGCCACGCACTTGCTCTTCTAGATGATCCAATCCGTGGAGAATTTGAACTACCCAACGTAACAAATCTCCTAGAACTCGAGTTTCCTGAGGAAGGCTTTGGGGGAGGGACAGGAGGTGGCGGCGGGCAAGAGCTCTCACTAACCCTCTGCAAAGAACCACCACTGGATCCCTCAGTTTCATTTCCCATAATTTGTAACTCACCTAATCCCCTTGTCAAATCATCGTCCTCAATCCTAACTTTCTCACTATCATTGATTTCATCATCATCCTTGTAAACATCATGAGAGCTTTCTTGTGAAAGATCATCACTTCTAGCCGCCTTAATATCACCACTACCGAAATACTCGACAAAATCATCCACAACAACCTGTTCCTGCAAATCCCCTACGATTTCTTCATCTTTTCCAGCTGAAGCAACCAGAGGAAGGTTAACTTGCGGCTGAGCCGCCGGAGCCGAAGCAGAAGAACTGGGTCCCGCCACTGCCGATGACCTGTTAGGGTTTGACGATGACGAACCACCGGCTGAACCTCGCTGAACCAAAATCCGGGTCATCTTTTCGCTTCAAGATTTTAAGACACTTGACAGATGCGTATTTTAATTTCCCTAAACCAAAATTTAAAGGTGTAAAACCATAAGTTTCAATTTGTCTCGTGTCCTGGCCTTAGGCAAGGTAAAGCCAATCCCTCCGCTAAACAATGATTTGCTCCAACCCGGTTCGCCGCGAATCAATCTCTGCATTCCCCTAACAATTCTCATGAAACCTTGAAAAAGCTCAAAACTTTAAACAAGAAAAACCCTCTAAAGTGCTCGAATTTTTACCCTGATTACAGGCCCGAGGAATTTTCCTCCCAAAAGCCCTAGCTGCAATCAAAGATCCACCAAACCCATTCCAAAATCAACACAGAATTAAAAGAAATCAGCCACGATGAAAACCCCTAATTCAACTTTAAAAAAAAAAGAATCAAACCAGTCACGAATTTAACAACGTGCAACAAGAGTCAATGCTTACCTGAATGAAGTCGAGTTCGTATCTGAAGTCAAGAATTACTTTAGAGCAAAGAGAGTGAGAGAAAGAGATAAAAAGAGGGAGGATTGATTGTATGTCTCGGGTTTCTGTGAAAGCGAAACAAAGTATTACTTCACGACGAAGGAGAGAGAGAGAGAGAGAGAGAGAGAGGGGAAATGGGATAAATGGGAGGCTGGGTTTTAATGGTTTTGAGAGATTATCCCATGTTCCAGGAGTAATGCTCGTGTGTCTCACATTTTATGGGTCACATAAGTGTGTCGGGTTGATGGCCTCAAGATGCAAATACAGTAGTGATAACGTGATTTAGAGGCGATCCTCCATCCACCTCCACGAGCAAATCGTTGGGTTCGACGTCAAAGACCAGAGATTTTTTTTTTGGTGTTTGGTGTATAATTTTTTATTGTGTTCATTCATGTTTTGATATATATAGGATAGTCTTGTTCATCGGAAAAAAAAAAAAAAAAAAGTGTGCTTGGTCCACACCACGCACTTTTGTCAAGGGCGGCTAATGAATTGAGCTATTCATGAAATGATTGCGGCTTGACTCGATATAGGCTCGTTCGAGTTCAATCTGGGAAAAACAAATTGACCATGTGCAGCAATTTTATGCTCGTTTAATAAATGAGTTGAACCTGAAATTGACAGTATTCAGCTCGATTAGGCTCGCAGACTTTGGAGTGCATGCATATATCTCATAAGAATATTACAAAATAATGTTGAATGTGTATAAACTTTTACATGTACAAACAAAATTTTAATTGGTACATGTATAAAATTTTAAACATACTATATACTTAATTTTAATATGTTGTTATAATTTTGTTATGTGTGAACTTATTTATGTACAAAATAAAACTTTTATTTGAAGTTCTAGGCCTATATGAGAACATAATTTTTTATTTTTTTTTACTCGTTAAGGCTTGTGAACAAGTTCGGATTCGTTTCAAACCTAGGCAAGCTCGTCTTGTCAAATTTTCATGAGCTTGAGCTTGCTTACAATTTAACAAACAAACCAAAACATTCTAAAGCTTGACATGATTCAGTTCGTTTGCAGACCTAATTTTGTGTGCGTTTTAAAGGATAAAAGGGTCATGTCGCCGCAGGTGCATGCCATGAGTTAGAAAAGTGGGGCAGGGTGTGTAGAAGGGGATGAGCTCCTCTCTATACTTGATCTGTCCATACTCCTATTGTAGCCCTCACTCCCAAGCTTACGCCGATGATCTAAAATTGTTCATCTTGTAGAACTCGTAGTGAAGTACGCATGAATAAAAATAAACTCCATCAAAAGTAAATGTCCATATAAACAAATTGCATTTTTTTAAACGATGAACAATTTAAGTTTACAATTACATGTCTTCCATTTTTATGAACCAAAATGTGATTTGTCTACGCGTTTATAAATTTTCAATGGAATTCTATAAGTTCTACAATATAGACTTTTATGCAATCCAAAAAAATGGACTTTTCAGGTCATTGGTGTGGGTGCGAGAGTAGAGGCCATAAGAGGAGTATGGAGAGGTATGTGATGATGAAGATGATTTAACTTGGGCAGTCAGTACCTTCTCCCGTGAAGAGTGAGCCTGAAGGGACAAGTGGCGGACTTTAATAAATTTGAATTTCAATTTATATTTTACAGATATT
Source organism: Rhododendron mucronatum var. ripense (assembly GCA_019656295.1). Classification (NCBI taxonomy): domain Eukaryota; kingdom Viridiplantae; phylum Streptophyta; class Magnoliopsida; order Ericales; family Ericaceae; genus Rhododendron; species Rhododendron mucronatum. The sequence continues at coordinate 11,727,449 of BPLT01000001.1, forward strand.
AATACTTTTACAAATATCAATACACTTTTCTCAGATATCGATAAACCTTTTACCTATTATCCACCGCCCTTAGGGACGAGGTTAGCATTTTCCAAAAACAGGAGGGAAGGTTATAACGACTTTCTGCCAACACGAAAAGGTGGATAAATTAAAATGAATTACAAGAAAGACATCCTTGTCGACTGTCGACAATAAATATTCTCAGAAACAATTGAACATCTTCTTTGGTCACATAATCTTACAACACGGCCGAAAGTTGCTGCTGCAAACACGAATTAGCAAACCAAGAACAGAATCTGATCAACAAAAAAAAGACCAAGAACAGAATCGAGAAATTTGACTTCGATTTTATAAGATGAATTTTCATACAACAAAACATAAAAACACTTTAAGATACAAAACCCACAATGCTTATACACTGTTGAATACAAGCACAACTGCATCTATTTTTACTAGCCTTATATGCCGCCGAGATTTATTCTACCCACCTCAAAAACCCCAAGGGAAAAAGAATGAATCACAATGCTTCATCTGTATCTTAAATATTAGTTGTGTACTACTATGTAACACCAGATATGATTTCCGGGACCTCATTCTTATAACTCTGCAGCTTTAACAATAAGACATCAGCACAACAAACTCGTAAACAAAAAAGGCTGCCTATGGTCGCAATCTCCATCCTCGCTCTGCAAGTGCCTGACGTACCCGATTAGCTGCTTCAGCGGTGTCATTTAGGGGAGGGTAACTCCAGCTTTCCGACATCTGAATGTTTTACAACCAGAAATGTTACTTATGGGGATGTGCAAAAAATAAAGTTAATTATTTCATGAATATTTGTGAAGAGGGAAGAGGATGGGCGTTTGAGCCACTAGAAATTCAGTAAGGCTCCTCTCATCGGGAAATACTCATCACGGAATTAACAGAAATTCAGTAAGGCAGATTCTGTATGTATACATATTTTTTATTAAGTAACAAGGTGCTCTTGAAATGGCATCAAGGGGATGCCACACATGGACAAGCAGCGTGGAAAAATAAACGAAAAGGTCAAAGAAAAAAGGACCTGTACACCCCTCTATACTCCAAAAACATCTAACATATCAAAGAATTGACTCCAAGTATACTTGCACTCCCTCGACTCCCAACTAAACAAAGGAGAAATCAAAAGACGTCTAATCTTGAACAGTGGTCTCTCCTCCCCTTTAAAATATCTGTGATTCTTCTGTCTCCACACTGACCACGTCAAGCACAACAGGATCATAATCCAAAACATCTGTCTTCTTCTACCCACTCTAACCTCATACCACCCTTGAAGAAGCTCTACCACCATCGCAGGGAAAACCCACGACATACCCCATGAGACAAAAACCGCATTCCAAAGCTCCTTGGCGACCGGACAATGAATAAAGAATGAGCTACGGACTCTTCATCTCTCAAGCACATGCAACACGGATTCTCCATAACCACTAAGCAAAAAAAGAGACCTTGGTTGGCGCACGAGTACCCCAGATGGCTCTCCAGGGAAAGGAAGTATTTGTTTCTCCGGCCAAAACTTGGTAATAACCTTCCACCTAAAAGACCCATTTGCTGCAACGATCCACCTCAAAAAATCCTCCCCTCTCCACATCCCTCATTACATATAATTTTCCAAAGAGATCCAACAACTCCTCCAACTCCCAATCTTGGGTCTCCCTTCAAAGCGTAACATCCCACCACACCATATTCCCTTCCAACTTGAGATAATCTACCACCACCACCAAGGGCGGCTCTAGGGTTGGAGTTTAGAGGTGACAAAATCATATAGAAAATTTTTGCGATAAAAACTCTATTAAACTGAAGTTTTGCACTATAGTTAGAAATTTATTGGGCCTAGTTTGTGTTATTTTGTTGAGCTATACTATACAAATATTCACAAATTTAATCGAACTTTATTCATTTTGACCTCGTACTACTGATCAAATGTAGACAATACTAAAGGAAAATTCAAATTAAATATCAAAAAATATAGAAAATTTAGCACATTTTCGGAATCCAGGGGGTTCGCTTGAACCCCTCAACTAATGGTGGAGCCTCCCATGACCGCCGCATCTCCATCCGCTGCTAACTGAAATATAGATGGGTAAGCATCTCGCAATCTAACTTCTCCACAACAAATATGCTCCCAAAACTTCACCCTCCTCCATGTCCCCACCTTCAAACTGGCATGTCTAGAAAACTCACCCCATCCAAAGTCCCACACCATGCAGCAGTTGCGTTTCAAACGAGGACCACCCACCCAAGCCTTCCCCATGCCTAGTACACACCACCTTCCTCCACCATCTATCCCTTTCACTGGCAAATCGTCACAACCATTTCCTTAATAAACTTTGATTGAAAACGGCAAGCCTCCTAACTCCCAAACCCCCTACACGAATTGGAGTGCAAACTCTATCCCAATCCACAAGATGGTACGCGAATTGGAAATGTCGTAGGGCTGGTACTAGAGAAAATTCCTGCTAATATCACATGGATTCCTTCCTAATGCTGCTCATGCCGATTGTGTGAGGTGGGCTATCACAGGTAATGGGAAGACCACTGATAAATCCCTCATGTTCCATGGTGCGAACTGCGAAGTTATTTTGGCTTCCACATCTTGTCCCTATATGGGCATTGTTCCAATGGCCAGCAATATTGCGAAGATTGTCTACAAGGGATAGACTGGCTAGTTAGGGGACTACTTCCCCTAGCGATTGCATAGATAACTCTGCTTTGAGTGCCCCTAATCTGTTTGGGTGAGCTGGTGCCGTTTGGGAAAGAATGACATACATAGACCTATTGGGCATATAAGCTGAAGTGGAGTCGATGGGAATGAATAGAGGAAGGAGTTCTTTTCAGCATACTGTTTTCAAATTGTATTTTCCAAGGTATAGGTTGATTAGTAAGAGTGGAACGCCTGTTCTAATGTTTTTAGACCTGGATGAGCAGGCTGTGTGCCCTGAGTAGTTTTTTTCGTTTTCTGGTAGAATGGTCTCTTAGATTAGGAAAGGGTGCTCCATGGATCATGTCTCAGGGTTTGTCCCTATATTCACAGTTGTTTGTTTGGATGATACTAAACTAATCCACCGAAATAATAAAATGTTCCAAGATTTCTTTTCCTCTGAAAATATTTCGACAAAAGATTGACTGACGATTAACTTACATCCTCAAGACCAGTAAACGGTCGCACCAGACCTCGTTCCCTTAAAGATTTATGAAACTCCACAAACTTCCATGTACAACGTTCCATCCCAATAACATACACAGGCTTCCTGCAGGAACAAAATTAAATGAAATACAATAACTCAAGTTAGAAATATTGGAACCCCAAACGTCAAAATAACCAAGGAGGTAATTCTACTCAAACCATACCCTGTGCCGCAAGCTTCGCTCACCATACTGACTGAATCAGCCGTAACGACGAAAGCATCAGCCCAAGCTAGATGCCCCATGTGCGGATTTGGTTCTGAAAATACAAACCCAAAAAATTCCACAAATTATTATTTCCTCTATTTAATTGTACATCACCCTCAAACTGAATTGGGGGAAAAAAACCTACCTTCACCATCCCAAATGTAGATTTTAGGATGATTTCCAAATTCTTTCGCTATGAGATTGGATATCTGTTAACAAAGAGTCCAGGAATCATGAATAAGAACACGGAACCAAGCAATTTATGTATTAATTCATTTTTTGATTAGCAGCGGGACCAGGCTCCAATTGCAAATATATAAGGTAACTGTACAATAACATGATACCTTCGCAGGGGTTCTCCTCGAGAAAGATATTCTTACACTACCACAGCTCACTAGAACATTGTGCAGAGAGACTGTCAGCTGCTTTACGAGGTCCACACCATATCGACAACGTCCTGCAACAGAGTTTGGAAAAGATATTAAGTATGCACCACTCGGTATACTTACATGCACAGTGAGTCAGCGAGACAACAAAGAAAATGAGAAATGGAAGTTCATACTACAAATTCTCTGGGGATAGACGTACTAATATCAAAAAAATCGAAACTAATAAGATTCTACTAACAAGTCATGATGATCCTTTGACAATATGAGTACAAAAATTCAGGGAAAACATGTTCTCTTATCTCCTTTCGAATTGTATGGAAAAGAAACAGATCATAGGATTTTGATGACATGACTCAAAATAGTCCTCGATGACAAGAACTAAAATAGTTCTTTGGGTTAAGAAGCCTGGAAAGATGCAGATAGTAAAGCAAACTGTTCAGTGTAAAACATGATTTGTGCTGCATAAAAGAAAAGTATGTTCTAGACTCCTGCAAACATAACACAATGAACTTTAGAAGACAAACCAGATATCCTGCATAAACATGCTCCAAGAGATTCCCACTAATTCTAAAACTACCCTCGCGACCCAGCTCTGGACTAAGTATCTTCAGTAGCAGATTTAAGAAGACCAGTGTATCTGGGAGGGAAATGTTACAACCAAAAATTATCCAAATAACTAGTACTTCAACAAGACAACCAATCAAATTGTATACAAAACAACAAATGCAATACACAACCACAAATAAATAGCTAACAGCATATATAGTAAAATAGTTACTTGTAGGGCCTCCAATGGTAACCACGAGTAAGGGCTTTGGCAAAGGTGCGAACTCATCATGCCAGGCAGTAGCTGCAGTCCGCAATGCACCAGCATCAACTTGATATAGAGCTCCTGTAGTGAGAACCTGAAAAATATGCAACAATCAGCAGCAGACAGACAAAAACTCACTCGAAGAAAACATTTAAAAACAGAAAGACCCAACATAGTGGGTGGTTAATGGGCAGCAAATTTACCACATTACTGTCAGGAGGTTCACGTGGAGTGATCCACTTGCGGAGAAACCGAGGAACCTGCTCTTGTGCATGAGGAGTCAAAGGATAATAATCATGATGAGGAGTGATGACCATGTCAAACCTATTCAAATGCGTCCTTGGATGCTGAATCTGAAACCGAAATTCAATGAAGAGCAGAAGAAAGGTATTAAACTCAATGGTAATCCAGAAATCAAAACAATGGGCCGTATCACATCAGGTGGCACAGAAGAAAAGAAAGCTGGACGAATAGATAGTCAGCTAATCTGCTAGAAAAAGACTAATTTTGATTTTTACAGTCACAAAATCATCTAACTTCTATTTATCAATCAGCATTAAGCTCCCCTAGAAACCCCCAATATGCAAAATATGCAGAAACTTTCTTACTTCCAACAATAAAGTTCAAAAAGTAAAAATTAAACCCACAAAGAAAGTTCTAGAAAACAACCGGGGCTCTAACTGTAGTTCCGGATGATGCACCGGAGCACAACCAAGTGGCATAGAAAACCACATATACATGGCAGAACGGCGTCAAACCTACCTCAATTGTATCCCATTGACAATACAAAGCCAAGTGTACAATAAGACATTTCCATGAACTTGTACTATCATTCTCAACCAGTCATCTGAAGATAACTGTTCTCTGTAGTTGCCATTTTTCTACATACATACGAATTATACCAAAGATGAAGACCAGTTCTGTAAAAAGACGAGTGCAACCTAAGAAAATAAGGTCGTTTCAACTTCAAATATTCGTGCAAAAAGCACCAGTATTGTTTGCCAACTATCAAGATAAGGTACCAGTAACTAACCTAAACTCTGAGCCAAAACATAATAGAAGTAACTAACCTGAACAACGAAAACATTCTTGGATGCTAATCTCTTAATGGCACTAGCAACTGATATGGTATCTCTACCAGATGCCACCACCAGTAAAGGGCCATCCCTGAAAAAAGTAACGCGATCATTTCTTAGAGAGTCAAATAAGTTTACAGCTGATGAAAGATAGCACAATTAGTTATCCTGTTACAGTTGCATCTTAACTAAAAGATAGAAGTGTAGAGTTTCCTTAACTAAAATGCAAATAACTGACCCCAAAATGCTTCACAAATAATTCGTTACTTGACATCAAGGAACTTCCTTTCAGTTTCTCCCTCACTTTGAACTCACCATATTCTTCCTCTCTTTAAACTCTTATTCAATTCATCCAATATCCCAAAAAGAATTCTATGTTTAATTGCAAGTTGGCTCTCGCCAAAAAGAGGTGATAACAATAGGAAACAAATAACTTGGTCGAACACACGTTGCATCTCTTCGCTTTGGAAAAGACCAACCTTTCAGTTTAATACAAATCATTTTTCCATTTGAAAAAATTATGAAAGTTGAAAGGTTGTCCTTCTTCCATGCGTATGGACATTGGACACCCTCTAGTAACTTAAATATAACTGTGAAACTACTCGATCAAGAATCATAAAATATCAAACTAGCATATCTATCGTTCCACTTGACATCAGACCACTTAACTTTATGGCTTATCAGATGCGTTATTATGCAAAAGCAAAGTGCACGTTATATTATTTTCCAAGCCCCTTGATCAAAAGCATCTTTAATGATTATGATGGCATATGTTTATTTGCTTTGCAAACTTCTTTCTGTGGTGTATCAATTTTTAGGTACAAACAAATCACTCTGAAACAATGACAGAATGGGTCATGTATGGCAAGATGCTGGGGGAAGAAAAAAAACTTACTTCTCAAAAGTCTCATGAGCCATGGTTACTATTTTCTTAACATCAGCCTCTAAAACAGATGATAAGCCCACACTGCCACCATTTTCAAAAGGCAAAGAGTGAAGTTTATTTCCTCTGCCTGCTAACAGAATTCTTGAGTAACCATATATCTGTCTGATGATATAATCTAATTTTTTGTGTAGAGAAACTGGGAGCCAGTGAAGCCACTCATTGACTCCTCCTTTAGGCCTTGTAACACGCTGCACATGAACGAAAAGATATGGGACTGAAAAAGCTTCCTTGACTCAAGGAATGACAAGTATATGATATCAGAGGTATCAAAAGGAAGTTTTCATGTCTGCATATTTGTAAGAATCTTTTGTTGCCTCCTCACCATGCAGGCTTCAAACCTCAAGCTTGTAAACTTAACTTTTTTAAGTTCTTATACGATAAGTAATCTGTATTTTTAGTACCTTTATCAAAAGGAAGTGCATCCTAAGAAGAGATCATGACTATTCACTTAACGTGCTATTGTTGACAGAAAGATGCGTACTCAATAATTCATGCATTTTGCTTAATAGATAATGTCTAATTCAATATGAGCCATACGATCAGGGTCAAATAACTTGGACAACTCCTTCACTAGACTTTCCCTGCTTAGAGCCCTCGTGCAGTATCAGTGAGCTGTCAAATGCGATGGCAGCGGGTGCACCTCTTTCATTTCAACAATCTATACAACTATATCTATACATACATCTTTCATACTCAGGTTAATTGGAATGCGCTAGGCACCAGGCTAACACAGAACCAGTGGAGGTGGAGGTGCTAGTGCAACTTCACGGAGAGAGAGAAGATGTCAGCTGTTCTTTTGTTGGTTTGTCCAGCATAGATTGTAAACCCAAGTACAGATATGGCAAAGCAACTATTCTATAGGACGTGTTTCTCATATGACACGAGTAGTGGTCCAGTGGAATGGTACTCGTCGTTCATTGGCATGTCTCTAATGCTCAAAGATTGTGGTTCATAGTTGTACGGAGTCACCATTGTGCCAAGTCATTGCAACCGTCACGTCACGCCACACGGCTCAGATGGGTTGGGCCGGGTCAGCTTCGATCTGGACGTATTAGGTAACAGAGTACTGTTGTTGGGTCTTGGCGTCTCTCTCTGAGGTAGATTAAGGCGAGGGAACTCTCTTCAAGGGTAAAGGTTGCCCTACCTTAAGCGCCTTCAGATCCCATATCCTCCGAAGCTCCCAGTAAAGTCATTCGCAGCGAGAATGTGCCCTCTAGGCTGAAAACCGACTGTTATCGTCTGCCTTGTGGTACCAAGGTGGCGTACGGTCGAGAAATCCGTTGGCACTAGGGCCCAGGCAGAACAGAACATTCTTCGAGGAGATACCGATAGGAGAAGAGAATTATGAAGGCAAGGGGGAAACATTTCACTCATTCACCATTGTTGTTTAGGGCCAAAAGGAGATAATAGAATTTTAGGACTGTATATATTGCTGGAAACTATGCTGAAATGGATATATAAGAAGCTAAAGAGGAACAGAAAAAAGGCTGAAATAAATTGAACTACTGATCACCAATGGCAACACAAATAATTGCCATCCTGGTAATGGGAAGATAACACTTAACCAAGACTGAAATTGGTTTAATGCAGTTACTCTCTCATTACTCGAAGCTTCAAACCAGCGTTCCTTAGTTCCGAATAGACTGAAATTGCAAGCATAATCAAAATGTCCTTGACTTGCCAATGGATGGTAGTTAGCAGAATATTATATCTGATCTGTTATATGCTTCTAGGCTAACAAATTTGGATTCAGAATTTGGAATCCAATGTCAGCAAGTAGCGTCAGAGAAACCCAAGTTACCATCAAAAGAATGAAAGAATCTGGAGGAAATAATTTAATTCCGCACCAGAAACGCAAAGTGAGATAACGAGTGGTTACCGGAGCAAGTGACTAGTCGTTTTCCAAGTTGGCACAACCTAAACCCTCCAATTTCAACAAACAGCTGGATTTATCCAACTTCCTGATTTAAGTTGTTGCCTTCAAAAGGATGAAAGAATCTGGCGGTTATGCTTCAGTTTCTCACCAGAAATGAAAAGAGAGACATCGGGTAGTTACGCGAGCAAGGGACTAGTTGTTTTTCAAGTTGGCACAATCTAAACGTTCCAATTCAGACAAACAGCTGGGTTTATCCAATTTCACGATTTAAGTTGTTGCCTTCGAAAGGATGAAAGAATCTGGCCGAAATGATTCAATTTCTCACCAGATACGCAAAGTGAGACACCGGGTACTTTACCTGAGCAAGTGAATAATCTTTCCAAGTTGGCACAATCCAAAACCTTCCAATGTCGACAAATGGCTTGGTTTATCCAACTTCACCATTCAAGTTGGAACCCTAAATTCAGAATCCAGATTGGAAACTAAGTAACTAACTCTATCACGTCCATTCTGTCAAACCTAATAAAGAAATAACTTACACCATTGCAAAGTAAACAGAAATCCATGCAAACAAATTGTAAATAAATCATAAAAAGCGGTAGAAACGGAACTTACGAATAGCGTTTGCTTGTCGGCAAGCCCTAGGGCGCGAACGAGACCGATGCTCTGGTTCTCTGAGGCGGGAAAACCGTTGCCAATGATGACGGCGCGCCTGACGACGCCGTAAACGCCGCCTTCGAAGATGTCCGGCACGCCCGTGGGGCCGCTGGGTGGTTCGGGAAGCCTGATTGGCTTCATCTGCGTAGATATCGTGGTCAAAACCCTGGGAGTTCCTGAATCGTCTTCGATTCAAGTCAATTCGAGAATGGTCCGTACACCTATGTGTGCGTATAGAAAATACTCCCACTTATGATGAAGAAGAAGAAGAAGAAGACTGTGGCAGTGCGTGTGTGTGTGTGTGTGTGTGAGAGAGAGAGATTGAATTTTGGTACAAATTGTGGAGAGAGAGAGAGAGAGAGAGAGAGAGGGGTTGCGTTGGCGAAAAGGTACGTCTGGAACGAACTGAAAATGGATGCAAGGCTTTGGATCACGGGTTCAATTCCGGTCCAGTTTTTCTACCGTCCAGTCCGGTCCAATTTTGGGCCGTTGTGGGCCCATACCGGGCCTACAACGATGATCGGAATCATGCATTTTGTAGAGCTCATTGAATATTTCATTCATACTAAAAATTAGCTTGATCGGATATCAATAGGTACATGGATGAAACCGATTTGTACAAGAAAAAAGCAATGACAAAAATTAAGTTGAAATTAATAATTGTCCATTTTTTTCAAGTACAAATCTATCTCGTTCATGTACCTATTGATGTTCGATCAAGGAAATTTTTGGCATGGATGACATATTCGACGAGCTCTATAAAATGAACGATTCCGATCATCGTTGTGGGCCAGGAATGGGCCCTTAACAGCCCAAAACTGGACTGGACTGGACGGTAGAAAAACTGGACTGGAATTGAACCTTTGGATCACCGCACTTCCGTAGAGAGAGATTGAATTTTGGTACAAATTGTGGAGAGAGAGAGGTGGGGGGGGGGTGTGTGTGTGGTTGCGTTGGCGAAAAGGTTCGTCTGGAACGAACTGAAAATGGATGCACGGCTTTGGATCACCGTTCGATCCAGTCATTGGTAAAACATAAATAAACCGAACTAAAAATCAGGATTGTAGGAGTAATCAAAATCGTCCTACTCCTACTTCCCTGATCTGATCAATTAAAAGAACGGTACCGCTAATAAGTATCCATGGAGCAATGCTTTAGGTACAATAAATATATCCACATAAATGAGTTGTGTTTACGGGAACTAACAAAGCATCAATACTATTAACTATTATTCCTCTATACTAGTTATAAATGTTTATAAAACCTATTCGTAATGACAATTCCCTTTTAAAAGTTAGGTAGGTGAAAGGTTTTCAAACACAATAAAACTGTGGAGGCCATAGAGAGGGATTGAATCATTTTTCCGTTGCAACTGTAACTTGTTTTTTCAAAAAACAAAAAAAAGGGTTTTCTTAGTTTGAACAAAATCCCTTTCAAACAAGCAACAGATTGAATAATATTAGTATTGAGCAAAAAAATAACTTTTTAAAATTAATTTAGGATCCCTTTTTAAAAAAATAATTTTTAAAATTTTCTTCCAAAATCAACACTTTTCTTCCAAAAGTTTTAAAATTAAAATTTTTTCTTCCAAAACCAACACTTTTCTTCTAAAATTCGATATATAAGATGTTTGGAATAGGGGTGGTATATGAGCGATGATACACGTCAAGACTAATCTTATCTCTTCTCTTCTCTTTTCCTCCCAACTTTGGCGAAGGATTAGGTTTATTTTCTAAAAAAAGGTCTCAATTTATTGTTACTGCAATATGTGATGTTGTTTGCATTTTCTTTAAAATAAAAATGTGGAGCATTCAGTTTCATAAAGGAAAAAATGAACTTTAAGCATGGGTGTTGTGGGCAAATGCGATTTTGCCCGATCTTTCTTTCCTCCGGGGAAGGGATTCCGTTCCCCACCCTTTTGAGAAAGGAGAGATGCTGCCGGTTCGCGGGAGCGCTTTGGAAGCTGGACGACAAGCGCTCGCGAAAATACAGAGTCGCCACTCGGGTTTGAAGGTCCGACACCCAAGGAACCGTATTTCGAAGCACCTGCCGCGCTGTTTGATTTGAAAAGGTTAAGGAACCAGTCCGTCATAACCATATCTGGGTTCGGGAGCCAGGTTACGAGAGGGGAAGGGTTTTATGGCACCCCTCTCGCCCAATCCGGAGATCGGTCTCTACTTAGGCATTTGCGAAAACGTTTGTTTGCGATTCTGTTTGATTAATCAATTTTTAGCCAATTAGGGCGGGGGAACAATTTAAAGGGGATTTAAACTGTAACATGTTTGCAGGATGTGATAGATAGCATGGATGAGCAGTTAGTATAGGATGTGAACAGACTGCTGTGGGAGTTTAAACAAATTGGGGAGCCCCTGTTTTGGAGTGACGTGCGCAGGAAGAAACCAACATGCACTGAACAAGTCACTACATGTTGTTTACTCCTGCACGCACAACTCCAAGACACACGCGCGCCGGTGAGCTTAAAACCCACAACTCTTATTCTCAAACCTTCTGGGCTCTGGAAGGACCAGTGCACACCCAGGACAAACCACGCAGTTTATAGGCAGCATAATATACAGTTTAAAGGCTTAAAAGCCCTAGAAATTGACAAAACACCCCATAAACAGTGTGGGGACAAAATAACAGCCTAAATCCAAGTTACCCGTGCAAGGCCAGTCACTGGTCGGAGCAGACTATCGCGCGATGGAGTCACTTTGTCGCGCGAGGGTGCACCCTGGCGCACTGTCGCGCGATGGACTGAGTCTGTCGCGCGATGGTGCGCCCTGGCGCAGGATGGTTGCGCCCTGGCGCAATCAGACCAGTGCTTGGTTCACATTTTCTGGGTTCTGGGACAGATCCAGAATTATCCCAGGGGTATTCCAAAACAGAAAACATGCAAATTGAACTACAACTAGCAATTTCTAATAAAGGAAAGCAGTAAACTGGTTTTTTTACATACTTGCAAAGTGATCTATATGTAAATAAATACAAAACAGTAGGACACCAATCCCCACGCGGTCCATCTCATGCAGCATCGAAGTGTCGCGCGAGAGAGTGGGACCATCGCTCGCTGGTTCCTACCATGACGGTTTTTGAAACCTCGCCAGCTTTAGGACCAGGACTGATATTGATTACCAGCCTTGGCCCTGCCAGCCCCCCTCAGGGATCAGAACAGAAAACAGAAGGTATGCTATACCTAGATCGAGTTTGAACGGATGATTGAGCTTTGAGGTTTGAAACTTGAATGAGGTGTTTGAATGGTTGAAAGAAGAACAAGCTATGTTCTTTGAAACTTGGGGTTTTTACTAAGCCTTTTGAAACCCCTTTTTTTGTTAACCGTTTGAAAGAGAACAAATAGGGGGTATAAATAGGGAAAGGGGGTGAATCTGGTTGGAAACAGAGGAGTTCAGGCAGTCCACGAGGCCTGGCTGAGGTTGCATTGGTGGCCAACTGTCCTCCTTCAGAAAGGTCGGTGGTAGGTTAGACCATCGCGCGACGGAGTGAGTCTGTCGCGCGATGGTGCGCCCTGGCGCACTGTCGCGCGATGGAGTGACTCTGGCGCGCGATGGTGCGCCCGGGCGCGGGATAGATGCGCCTTGGCGCAGGCCAGCAAGGTTTTTGGTTTTTGAAGTGGCTTAGGCTAGGTTAGGTTCAAGGGTTTTGCAAACACTCAAAGCTCAAACACGCTATCATTCCCGGGGTGTTCTTGATCCATTTCATCATCGGGGAATCAAAAACCGTAAGTAAACTAATCTGGAAGCCCAGATTGGGGTGTCTACAGTAGCCCCTCTTTGACGGCACTTGAAGCACCATCGACTTGGTACAAGTAACGTCAAAGATTTCTAGACACCCTTCAAGGCAATCCAGAGCAAAGCATACTAGCAAAGTAGACAAGTAAACTTAAGGAACCTGATCGATGGAATGGACTGGCTGTCCATTGCCGGGGATGGAAGTAGAAGTGGACGAGCGAATCGTCGCTTGTTGATCGAATTTGGACAGGGCAGGCTGTCGTTGCAGGTTTTGGACGGGACAGGCCGTCGTTGCTGGGGATCAAGCTATCCTCGGCATGAAGTATTCCAACAAACACAGGTAGGTCGTGTCAGGCAGGTTGGATTCCATCTGTTGGGAATCAGAGCCAATCTCCTTATCAAAGACCATCCGAGACAGAGCAATAAGGCTGCTGGAAGATGCGTGTGAGCTAGACTGATGTAGAGGTAAATGTTCAGGGCAGGCCGAGGTGGACTCTCCTGGGGAACAACTAGTTGCGAATGGACGGACCATTGAATTATATTCGGATCGTCGTTGATCGGGGCGAACACGGACGATATGGCTGGTTGTCATCGCTGGATGGACAGAGACAGGCGATGTGGTTGTCGTCGCTGAATGGGCAGAGACAGGCGACGTGGTAGGTTGTCATCGCTGAATGGACAGAGACAGGCGATGTGGTTGTCGTCGCTGAATGGACAGAGACAGGCAACGTGGTAGGTTGTTATCGCTGAATGGACAGAGACAGGCGATGGCTGATTGTCATTGATGATATGGCTGACCATCGTTGAATTGAGAAGGACGATATGGCTGACCGTCGTTGATGATATGGCCGACCATTGCTGAATTGAGAAGGACGATATGGCTGACCGTCGTTGATCTATAGACAGGAAGATCAGTGTGCTGAATGATCGAGTCGTTGAAGTTGGACAGGACCGGCTGTCGTTGATTTGAGATGGGCAGATCAGTGTGCAGAATGATCGAGCCGTTGAAAAATGGACAGGACCAGCTGTCGTTGATTTGTTATGCAGAAAATTTCATCGCATCCTGCTATGAGAACAATGCCGCAAGAGATTTTCGATCGCATCCGTTGGCGAACAAATCATGGACTCAAGGAGATTTCTTCGCATCCGCTGACCAACAATAACAAAACGGCAAAAGATTGCATCACATCTTTCAGCCAACAAATCGAGAGTTAGGGAGATTTCCATTGCCTCCGCTAACAAACTGAACAAAACCGCAGGAGATAGCATCGCATCCTTCGGCCAACAAATCGAGAGTTAGGGAGATTTCCATCGCCTCCGCTAACAAACAGAACAACATTGCAGGAGATTGCATTGCATCCTTTGGCAAACAAAGACTTGATGGTAACCATTCTGACCACCTTCCTGTTTTCAACAGTTGACATACACAATATGCGAAGATGTATACAAACAAAATGCACAGATTGAAAATGCAAATGCAAGCTAAGAGCGGCTCCTAGGAGGACAACGATACTTAAGGACTATCACTGAGCCCAGTACTTTACTGTCTTTTGCTTCTGAGATGCGCATCCAGATAGAGAGACATTGAACGGGCTGGCGTGCCCAGGTGACATATAGGAGCGGTGTGGCATTGGGCCTGCATGCCCCTTCTTCGATGCTTGGGTGGATAAGCCCCAGAGATATGCTTTGTTTGGCCTTGGGCTGACGTGCCCCTACTGTCTCAAGAGAGTCCACAGCTTGTGAATTGTAGATGCAAGAGTAGCAATGTAAAAATTGCATTTTTCAGTTTATTGACATATAAACCATGCGCTAATATCTAATTTGCATTGACAAGTGAACCAAGTCGACACACAGACACACATATATGCACAGACATGCCTAGCTCGAATTAAAAGGGGAAAAGAGCCCCAGGGAACAATGCGAACCCTTAGACACATGGAATACAATGAAATTTTGGGCATTAACGTGCCAAAACTCACAATATCTCTTAGGCAGGTGAAACTGACACTTGCGAAAAGTGCAAAAGGTACAAAGACCTGCACAACAGACAAAATCGAGAAAAACATCCTGATGAGACAAATGGACAGAGAAACTGGAAAAATGTCACAAAAATGGACATAAGACTCAAACGATGACTCGTATAGGCCCGGACTGAAACCGACACCCCCGTGCAGTCACATTAAGTCTACACGGTATGACCAAACTTGGCAAAAGCCCCTTTGAATAGGACTCAAAGGCAGTAGCTGACTGCTATCGATTGCTGTACGAATTGAAAAAGTGCGCGCAGGGTTGAGACCAACGCACATAACTACGAATCAAGTGCACGTGAACCTCAAACTAGTGTACATGACTGCAAAGCTACTGCAACTGCTCACATCAGACTTCGCTGAACTTAGAATAAACTGTGAGCCGTTCGGCCTCGCCAGCATTTCGTTCTGTTTTTTATGCTTAAATTCTTTTAAGGCTTTATGCTCAGCTTTGAAATTGAAATAGTAGTTTGTAATAAAACAGAAAGACAAAAGGTTTTCCCCCTTTCAGACGCCTCCCATGCAGCTTGATCTTGGAACCTCTTCGACCTTTGATGTGTACCAAACGTCAACCATGGATCCAATTGATAGATTGTGACCGAGTCTCAAGGAGAGACTGCCTACGTATCCCAAGCTAGGGAATCAGGTCAAAACGCAGTTCAGGCCAAGGTTCACTCGAGTATTGTACCTCACCTTTTACGCTCTAACTTTTGCCTAGAACCGCCCATTCGGGTTTTCGGTCTAGCGAGCTTTCAAACATTGCCTTTACTTTTGCCTAGACCTCCTTCATAGGTTCTTGGTCTAGCAGGCTGCTCTAACTTTTGCTTGGAACTGCCCACCCTTGGGGTTTTCAGCCCAACGAGCTTCTCTCAAGGAAAAAAGCTTTTGAATTGATCCATGCTGACCAAGATATTTGAATTTATTGCCGTCGAGGTCAATGAAATGGCCGCACCCTCAGATGAAATGGATGCAAGGTCCAAAGTGCTTCAGTTGACATGCCTTGCTCCAGGCCACTTTCGAACTTTCCAATTTGTGCTTGGCGGAACGCTGTTCCTGCAAATTTGAACATGGTATGAGGCGGTGGACCTTCTGAGATTTGCTTTTCTATGATTTGGCTTCCAGCAGGGGATTTGACACTTCTTTATCTCAGGATCAACACCAAGCGTGTCTATTGAGAGACCATGCCAAGATGTCGATGAACTTTTCGAGCCTACCTGACCGGGCACAATGCTCCTTTGGGAACAGCTTTGAACCAAATTTGAACCATTGGGAGGTTGTCTTTGTCTTTTAAGTTTATTTGAAAACTACTATTTCAATTAATAGGCTGAGCATGCCTTTTGTCTTCCCTTTCGACGAGGGAACACATTTCCTTGGAATAATCCCATCGAAATCTATCCCTTCGTCGTCAGGGACGACACAGTTTATTCAAAAGCCAGCAAAATACTTAGAAGCAAGATAATGCATATCATAAAGAAAGCCCCTCGGGGTTGCCAAGTATAGAAGACTCAAAACTTGAAACAAAAGCTACGACGTGGAGGGCCAAGAGGCACAACCTCCGACTCAGAGCTAGACTTAGACAAATGCAAACAACTCTGTGTCAGACTCAGACGAAACGCCAATGCAAACTAGACGCGATTTGAAAATGCAATTTTAACAGCTACCCTTGGTTTTCTCACAGAGAGATAGGATCTAGAGGACATCAGGCCCAAGCAACAGCACTTCGGCTTCTTCAGCTTCTTTCACCAAACCTACTCGGTGCTCCCATGAATAATGGACCTCAGCCAGTCAGTCTTCTCCTTTGTAAGCTCCTCATTACTGTCAATCCAGGTGTCGGTAGCGAAGACCTCAATTGCCCAACCTACAGCCATCATGTTGACCTCTGGTTCAAACGGGATGGATACGATTGGTTTGGGTTGGCTTTCTGGGACGATATAGTGGCTAGGGTTGAATATGGTGGAGGTCAGGTTGATTTGAGTGGAGGTGATAGATATTTGACCAACCAGAGGGTCAGAGTTGTGTTGAGGCAAATAGTTGGAAATGACGTTAGGCTTTGGTGGAACATGAACCGTGCCATTGTCAATGAGATCTTGAATCTCATGTCGAAGACGATAGCATGCGTCAGTGGGATGGCCAGGCATTTGGTGGAAGGCACAGAAGAGGTGAGGCTTGTAACCAGAAGGTAGGACTTTTGGCAGAGAAGTTGGGGTCAAGGGTTTGAGATGCCCAGACTTGATGAGTTTTTCCATCACTGCGGACGGAGGTGCCTCAAAGACAGAGAAACTTCGAGGTTGGGTTCGGGCCCGGTAGCTTTGGGCGTTTTGAACCTGATTGACGTCGGCTGTATAGTTTGGGGAAGCAACAGCGTTGTCCCCACTTGTAGCTGTATTGGAGTAGTCGCTGTTACCAAACAGTGTGCTATTGTTTCCAGAGTAAGCCCTCAGCTTAGCTTTTTGTGAGGAAGACTCTCCCCTAGACAAAATTCCACTCTGCAGTGCATCTTCAATGGCCAGGCCAGACTCAAAGAAAGTCTCAAAGTTTGCAGATGCTTGAACAAGAACCAGGTGCTTGGCATAATCTGGCTGGAGATTGCGGGAGATGATGCGAAGTTGATCCCTCTCGCTCAGGCGATCAGTCATCAATGCGGCTTTGGCTCTCCACCTCTTAACAAAATCCGCAAAGGACTCATTTGCTTCCATTCTGGTGGACTCCAACTCACGAGTAGTCATCTTGAGCTGAGAGTTATAATTGTACTGCGAGACAAAGGCAGCCCCTATGTCTTCCCAAGTTCTTCTTTTGGAGATGTCAAGCGACATGAACCAATGGAAGGCAGGCCCTGAGAGAGTCTGAGGAAAAAGCTGAGACATGGCCTCACTTTCTACACCCAACAACTTCATTGCAGCATGGTAGCCAAAGAGATGAGTCTTGGGATCATTGCTCCCGTCGAACTTAACCAAGTCAGGCATCTTGAATTTGTCAGGAAGCCTAGCATTAGGGTACAAGCAGAGACGATCCAGATCAATTCCTCCTGCACTGATCTTCTCGGATTTTGAAACAGCTTCTTCCAGCTTAGCCATCTTGGCCATAAGTGCAGCTATGTCAGGGTTTTGAACAGGCCTAACAACAGCGGGGTTTGGATTTGGAGCAGGCACACGAGCCTTTCTAGGGTTGGGCTGAACAATGAGACGCCCTACATGGTTTGGATCCTCGATAAAGACAGGTTCTGCATGAACATCCTCATCGTCCTCGTCCTCTTCTTCAGCTGTTGGTGGAAGACGAGTGTTGATAAGGTCATTCAGGCGAGTGATGGAGGCATCAGTCTGGTTGGCTCTCTGTTGCATAGCAGTGATACTGTTCTGGAGGTTCATGAGCATGGTTTCCAGAGTGAGCGGTTGCGGCTGATCTGCCATCGCAGGTTTTTCAATGGAGCTTGATGAAGAAGCTGAAGATGGGGAAGCCGGCGGCGTGACTTTTTGCAATATCGATGGCGAACCCGACTGTAGGGTGGCCAACAATGAACTTGGAGAAGCCTCCGTTGTGATTGACAGGGAATCTAGCCTGACAAGCCTTTGAATCGGATTCCGGTGCAGACGTTCCCAAGTAGGTTTGGCTCTTCCTTTCGGTACTCTCTTGTTCGGTGCAATGGTTCCAAACTAGACAGTAAAGTAATTGAAAGCTCAGTGACGTTCCTGCAGCAATTAGAATGCAATGTACATGACATCGTCGGTGTCCTCCTAGACTCTACAAATATAGACGAGTCTGTTTTATGATGTTTGGACGCTGCCAAAATCCTCGGAAATCTTTTCGAGGGTGTATCCCTTGTATAGATCAACGAACACTAAGAGATGTCAAAATAGTCTAAGCCTTTGACTATTCCGTTCTCGAAGTTTCAACTTTGGAGTCCGGAACAACTCAGTATTGATGACATGGCACCTTAACTTTGAACGCCGCGGTGTATAGTGACTTCGCACTTCAACCTGGGTAGTGCCAGTGTCATGGCATCCATACTTTATGGTTCCTTATTTTCGGTTGAAATTTCAATAAGGCATGAGCCAAGGACTTAAAAAGGTTCGATTTTCCAAAGTCTCGCTGATCTAAGGACTTTGAAAGTTTAGCAACGTGCACCATCGAGATGCACGACTCTTCATCGGGCCTAGCAGCGCCTAATAGGCATAAGACAGACTCGAAAGAGAGACAACCTAGAAGCCGCCCTAAACATGCTCCTACGCAAAATGGTATGTATGTACAGTACATGCGATAGGGAAAGCAGTAACATGTAGACAGTATGTGGGGTTAGATGCAAGTAATCTTACCCTGTAGGTACCTGTCCTAGTTTGGAGAGTTCTAATGCTTTGTATATGCAAAGGCTGGTTTTGGCTTGTAACAGGTTCCTCGGACTAGAGCCAAGATATACCTCCTGCTGCCCGCGTAATCGCAGAGCAACAGTCGAACGGCAGAATGACTCATCATCGTCGAAGGTTGTTAGTCATTCAGGGTCCCCGGGCTCCGGTAAACCGTGCCAGATTGCCAAAACGATCCAACGAGGCTTATCCCACATCGATGCAAATGAAGATGCTTAAAAAGTTTGATTAATGGAACAGAATCGCAAATTCGCAAATGCCTTTTCAAATTTGGCTCTCTTTATTAATTAATACTTAGAGGAAACTACACAAGAGAACAATCGGAAAAGCCCCAGATTGGATGGCCGGACACGAGGTCCTGTTAAATCACCAATCCTTTCTTCGGCAGCGCGAAGCTCACCGTTTTGACAGGCTTTTGTGGGATTGTTCCCAAGCGTATTAACTTCTAAGTATAGACTAATATTGATTCGATCCCCAGCAGAGTCGCCACTGTGGGCAAATGCGATTTTGCCCGATCTTTCTTTCCTCCGGGGAAGGGATTCCGTTCCCCACCCTTTTGAGAAAGGAGAGATGCTGCCGGTTCGCGGGAGCGCTTTGGAAGCTGGACGACAAGCGCTCGCGAAAATACAGAGTCGCCACTCGGGTTTGAAGGTCCGACACCCAAGGAACCGTATTTCGAAGCACCTGCCGCGCTGTTTGATTTGAAAAGGTTAAGGAACCAGTCCGTCATAACCATATCTGGGTTCGGGAGCCAGGTTACGAGAGGGGAAGGGTTTTATGGCACCCCTCTCGCCCAATCCGGAGATCGGTCTCTACTTAGGCATTTGCGAAAACGTTTGTTTGCGATTCTGTTTGATTAATCAATTTTTAGCCAATTAGGGCGGGGGAACAATTTAAAGGGGATTTAAACTGTAACATGTTTGCAGGATGTGATAGATAGCATGGATGAGCAGTTAGTATAGGATGTGAACAGACTGCTGTGGGAGTTTAAACAAATTGGGGAGCCCCTGTTTTGGAGTGACGTGCGCAGGAAGAAACCAACATGCACTGAACAAGTCACTACATGTTGTTTACTCCTGCACGCACAACTCCAAGACACATGCGCGCCGGTGAGCTTAAAACCCACAACTCTTATTCTCAAACCTTCTGGGCTCTGGAAGGACCAGTGCACACCCAGGACAAACCACGCAGTTTATAGGCAGCATAATATACAGTTTAAAGGCTTAAAAGCCCTAGAAATTGACAAAACACCCCATAAACAGTGTGGGGACAAAATAACAGCCTAAATCCAAGTTACCCGTGCAAGGCCAGTCACTGGTCGGAGCAGACTATCGCGCGATGGAGTCACTTTGTCGCGCGAGGGTGCACCCTGGCGCACTGTCGCGCGATGGACTGAGTCTGTCGCGCGATGGTGCGCCCTGGCGCAGGATGGTTGCGCCCTGGCGCAACCAGACCAGTGCTTGGTTCACATTTTCTGGGTTCTGGGACAGATCCAGAATTATCCCAGGGGTATTCCAAAACAGAAAACATGCAAATTGAACTACAACTAGCAATTTCTAATAAAGGAAAGCAGTAAACTGGTTTTTTTACATACTTGCAAAGTGATCTATATGTAAATAAATACAAAACAGTAGGACACCAATCCCCACGCGGTCCATCTCATGCAGCACCAAAGTGTCGCGCGAGAGAGTGGGACCATCGCTCGCTGGTTCCTACCATGACGGTTTTTGAAACCTCGCCAGCTTTAGGACCAGGACTGATATTGATTACCAACCTTGGCCCTGCCAGCCCCCCTCAGGGATCAGAACAGAAAACAGAAGGTATGCTATACCTAGATCGAGTTTGAACGGATGATTAAGCTTTGAGGTTTGAAACTTGAATGAGGTGTTTGAATGGTTGAAAGAAGAACAAGCTATGTTCTTTGAAACTTGGGGTTTTTACTAAGCCTTTTGAAACCCCTTTTTTTGTTAACCGTTTGAAAGAGAACAAATAGGGGGTATAAATAGGGAAAGGGGGTGAATCTGGTTGGAAACAGAGGAGTTCAGGCAGTCCACGAGGCCTGGCTGAGGTTGCATTGGTGGCCAACTGTCCTCCTTCAGAAAGGTCGGTGGTAGGTTAGACCATCGCGCGACGGAGTGAGTCTGTCACGCGATGGTGCGCCCTGGCGCACTGTCGTGCGATGGAGTGACTCTGGCACGCGATGGTGCGCCCGGGCGCGGGATAGATGTACCCTGGCGCAGGCCAGCAAGGTTTTTGGTTTTTGAAGTGGCTTAGGCTAGGTTAGGTTCAAGGGTTTTGCAAACACTCAAAGCTCAAACACGCTATCATTCCCGGGGTGTTCTTGATCCATTTCATCATCGGGGAATCAAAAACCGTAAGTAAACTAATCTGGAAGCCCAGATTGGGGTGTCTACAGGTGTAATTGGTATTTAAATTGTTCCTCCTGTGGTAGTTAATGCAAGTCAGTAGGGATAATAACTCATTGCATGGGAACTAACCATTTGCCAAGTTCTAAACTCAATTAATACTTGTGCCCCAGGGGCATCGATTAGCATTTGCCATTAAATATGACTCGTATTTTTCTTTAATTTGAACCATAATCAAACCCGTCGATTATTAATTCTGTTCGATTTTTCGACATAACTGATCTAATAACATGTTTAATCACGGAAACCAATGTTAACACGTACAAATCAAACCAAACTAAACAACTACTAAGCCCTAATTAATCACCGAAACCAATGTTAACACATTCAAACCAAATCAAACTAAACATAAAACTACTAGACCCTGATTGGATGCTGTATAAGGCTCCTGTATTACCTCTTCCGGGCGGATGAGGCCCTCACGTGATGTTTATTACATGGTTTGGATGCAATTTGTTTTGGGAGGAATCGAGAGACAACAAGTTTGCCAATATATTTGACACTAAATCCAAGCCATTGCTTTGGATGGCTAGGATTAAAAATAGAAAAGACAAACTCTCTCTCCCTTGCCCCCTTTTCTCACGTAATATTCTCTCTCTCCACAGTTCTCTCTATTCTCTCTCTCTCTCTCTCTCTCTCTCTCTCTCTCTCTCTACGTATGCTGCTCCCACGGAAACTCCACCGTCGACGACTGCTGACCTTCCGGCCTCCGGCGAGAAATCAAATCTGCTTGAGTGTTCTGGATTTCTGGCAACTATCTCTCTCTCTCTCTCTCTCTCTCTCTCTCTCTCTCTCTCTCTCTCTCGCCTTTCTGAAAATCTCCAATCCAAGCCCTAATTCTTGGTGAGGTAATTCTTGGTGAGGTAATTCTTGGTGATTTCTTGTTTCAAATAGAAGGATATGGTGCCGATAAATTTTTGTTTGAAGGATATGGAGGCTGATAAATTATTTTTTTTGAAAGATACGCTGTGTTGGTTTCTGAAGGCACACTACTTGTTGAAAATCTGGTGCATGTATAGTTTTTTTCATTTATAACTTGGGCCTTGTAATGAAAATCATATGCTAGTTTACCAATTTCTAGTTTAACTTGGTCCTCGCATATATGTTGTTCCTTGTTCTTGTCATCCTTAAGGATGCCTCCGATGTAAAAAAAAATTCAATGCTGGATAAGGGTGCTTTGTTTATTTTGAGTTGTATTTTTGTTCCTATCAACGCACATAAGTAATAATGTAGGTTATTGCCATATGGTGTACTTTATTTGGGTTTCCTTGAAAGCTATAATCTACTTTATTACCATATGGTGTAGCTTATTGGGATTACATTAAAAGTAATAATTTAGTTTATTAACACATGGGGTAGTTTATTGGGATTACATTAAAAAACTTTATTGGGATAACATTGAAAGCAATACTTTATTGGCAGTGTGCTTAATGGAAGAACCTTTTGACTTGGATGATTTCGAAGTAGATAAAGGATTAGAAGCACCATTGACTGGGATGTCTTTTGAGACAATTGAAGATGCACGAAAGTATTATGAAGATTACGGTAGACAAAATGGTTTTTGGATTCGTACTCGGACTTCATGCAAAGGACAAATTAAATCGATCCAATGAAGTGACTGGTATGCTAATTGTTTGCGCAAAAGAAAGAAAATATGTTGCGAAGATTGAGAATGATGGTGTCGTGGATGTCCTAGAGGAAAACGATGAGACAAGGGAGGATGAGAAAGTCATACCGAAGAAAAGAGCTAGAAGATGTTCAACTGTTAGATGTGGATGCAAGGCTCATTTGCAAATTAAATATGACAAATGGAGTAGCAAATGGAAAGTAACGGTTTTCAGCGATGCTCACAATCACCCATTAGTAACTCCATCTAAGAGGATGAGAATGAAGTCAAATCGACACATGCCTAAAGCAGTTAAGGATTTGACCGAAGTTTTTCATAGAGAAAATTTGGTAGTTTCTAAAGTTACTTCTATTTTTTGTGGCGAACACATTGGCTTTGATAATAGAGATTGCTATAATCACTTAAGAAATGTGAGGTATAGAGAGCTAGATGGCGGGGATGCACAATCCGTCCTCATCTACTTTAGGAAAAGGCAAGCACATAATTCACAATTTTTTTATGCAATTCAATGCGATGAAAATGGGAGGCAGTGAATTTTTTTTGGGTGGACTCGCGATCTCGAATGGCATACCATTACTTTGGTGATTTAGTCACATTTGACACAACCTATCGAACAAATAAGTATGATATGCCTTTCGCACCATTTATGGGAGTTAACCACCACATGCAATCGATACAGTTTGGATGTGCATTTTTACAAGACGAGATAGAGGTGGCATTGGTATGGTTGTTTGAGACATGACTTGAAGCTATGGGAGGACATCCTCCAACTTCTATTGTTACTGACAAAGACTTGGCAATGACGGGAACAATTGTCCAAGTCTTCCCTAACACCCATCATCGTCTCTGCATTTGGCATATCAAGAAGAAATTCGTTGAAAAGTTGTCACAAGTGTGCTTCAAGAAATCAAAATTCAAGCAAGAGGTGAAAAAATGTATTTGGGCAACATATAGGAAGGAGGATTTTGGAAAAAAAAATGGATGGAATTGATGAAGAAAAATGGGTTAGAGTGCAATGAATGGCTTCAACAATTGTATGAAATTCGTGAGTCATGGGTACCTGTTTATAATCGTGGCACATTCTTTACCGGTATGAATACTACTAGACGTAGTGAGAGTGTCAATTTATTTTTTGATGATTTTGTTACGTCGACGACAAATCTTAAAGAGTTTGTCGTCAAGTATGACCAAGCTTTGAAGAGGATTGTGAAAAGGGAAAATGATGAAGACTTTGAGTCCGAACATAAGTTTCGAATTGTCAATGATAATGAATTTTTGTTGAATCATTTTGGCAAAAATTTTTACTAGAAACGTCGGCAACAAGTTCAAGGATGAAATGAGTGGAGTTTTCCATTACAAAGTTGAAGAGATGGGAATGAGAAATGCCAATGGATTTCAATCGTTCATAGTGAAGTCAAAAGATCATGAAGTTAAAAAGTTCGCAGTGACATTGGATTTGCAAACATATGAAGGTGTGTGTGAATGCCAAAATTTTGAGTTTGTTGGTATATTGTGTACGCACATTTTGAAAGTGTTTGTTTGGCTAGACATTGATGTAATACTGGACCATTTTATTCTTCCACGATGGAGGCAAAAAGCCAACAAATTTAGAATAATTGATTTCGAAGGATTGGTGCACGACGATGGCAAAGAAGAATCTGAGGCATTAAGGCTTGGCCATATGTGTCAAGAATCTACTAAATTGTCTTGTTTGGCCGCCCTATCAAATGAGGCATACACAATTTACATCGAAGCTATGAATGATATATCCAAAAAGCTCCTAAAAGTTATTCTTTTGTGCCTCCAATCAATGTTTGTCTTGAAGAAGATGATTTACATTCTACCGAGCCTTCTC
Organism: Rhododendron mucronatum var. ripense; assembly: GCA_019656295.1. Taxonomy (NCBI): domain Eukaryota; kingdom Viridiplantae; phylum Streptophyta; class Magnoliopsida; order Ericales; family Ericaceae; genus Rhododendron; species Rhododendron mucronatum. The sequence goes on from BPLT01000001.1 coordinate 11,752,669, forward strand.
AAGTGTTACTTTTGGATTCGAACATCTCACAAACCATGGGTAGGAAAAAAGATGCTATTATACACTCTGGAAGATTGAAAAGCGGTTTTGAGTTGGCATCAAACAAGAAGAAAAGAAAGTGTCACTTATGCAATAAGTTAGGACATGATAAGAGAACTTGTCCTTCAAATCCGATGAGTAAAACTCACAAAGGTAAGTGGATTATAATTTTCCTTGTGTTAAATGTTCTTATTTACTTGACATAGATATTCTTATTTTTTATTAATTGTCAATTCGCTTCTACAGGCTTAGAAGCAGAAACACAATATTCTAATAGTGACCAAGAGATGACTTAATGAGAAGATGGCAATTCAAAATTTGCTTAACCCTTATGCATGCACAAATTTTTTTTATTTCCATAAACCATAACTTTGTGTCTTATTTTTTGGGAACTTTTGTCGATACTTACAGCAGGTGATGATGATGCTAGCTCTGCTTGGATTTTGGTAGTGTTCCTGGTAGCAAGTTATAGAGTTTGAATCATGCTATTGTAAGATTTTAAAGAATGCTAGTCAAAGAAAAGGCCATTGAAGAAGGCCATATAGTGATTTGCTTAGTGATACCATGTTATGAAAACTTTGAGTCTAGTTACAATTGAAATTTGGTGCAGGATAGCTTTTTGTTTCTTTTTTTGGGACCTTATTGTAATGTAGTGATTTCTGCATTTTTTAGATATTTGTTGTATTGCTGAGCTGGCAGTTAATGTGTTTAGTTTCTGTGATTAGTTTAGTTTGTTAGTTAAGAGCCAACTAATCAGAGATTGAGTGGGGAGTATATACGCTAATGTGTACTCTTTGTTTGTATCCAAGAAAGACAGATATCATGAATAGATGAAACCCTAGTCTTGGTTCTTCATCTGATTTGTGTTTCTTGAATGAGTTTTGGGTTGGTTTTTGCACATTTCTTTGCTTACTCTTGTTTTGGCCATATTACATGGCGAGATGTATTTCTCTTATTTCCTTTTTTTCCCCTTTGTATCAGTACATTGCTTGGTAATTCACCAACTGCTATATGCCTCTGCTATGCTAAATTCTGCTAGTTGCTGTTGCTAAATTTTGCTCTAGTTTCCTCTCTGTTGGTTGCTAAAAATTATTGGATGTTGTTCCTGCCGAATTCTGCTGTTGCTCTTAATCAAAAGGAACATCCTTGATGCATACTTATTGCACTTAAGTTAATCTCTAGGCAAAGTTTCGATGGTGTTCCACTAAGTCAATCTCTAGGCAAAGTTTACAAGATATACAAATATGGATGTCTACTCATTGCTTTGGTGTCATCATCATTCCATGAGAAGATTGATGTTGAGTTTTTTCATGAATCAAACTTTATTTTTATGGAGAGGGGCTGTTACTTCAGAAGCTCTATTGGAAGCCCACGATAACTAGAAGTAGGTATCAGCCATCCATCCACTCAACTATCCCGCTCACATACTCGACTAGACATGGGACAACTCGCCTCTTGCGTATGAATGATGCTCTAACCTCCGAGAACTTCCTTAACCTGCTTCAGCTTCAGCTAGTTAATGCCTATAGTTTTGTTCATTCATGGGATGAGGATCGAAGAACTTACACCCATAAGATAAGGGTTGTCTTAAAGGAAAGAAAGAGAGGGAAGCCAGCCCCGCGTCTTTTTTGGGGTAGGCCCAATCAATTCACGTATATCGCTATCTCAAGGATGAAAATACAACCCATTACGCCTAGTTTGAAAAAAGAGAGCCGAAGAGAGAAGGTCTCTGCCAGTTAGGATTAAGAAACAAAAAAATTTGGGGCAAACATAGATCCAAATATTTTGGCAAAAGAAGAAAATTTGGCTCATCACTTACTCGAACATACATGTAAAGAAAAGAAATACTATGTCATTGCATAGTTTTGATTCCAAATTCAGTACATTTTCTCTGGGAACTTACATCAAACACCTGTTGGGCATAAGCTGTATCTCCACAAACCAATCTGAGGCACAATAATCACAACAAACAACGCTTAAACCTAGAAACGAAAAGAAAAAAAATCAAGCTTCACAAAAGTCGAGATCTATAATGACTGAAATTGGTGAAGGCCGTTATTGTAATCGGAGTCATGATAGCATCTAACTCCAACGTGGATATTCAATTTCCGACGACTGGCATTGGTTCCACCATCAGCAACAATCGGTCTTGAAGAAGAACTATAGATTCAGCAACCCAACTCAAGCGACCCTGAAAAGCCTCAAATTTTTTACCATGGCATCTCTGTTTTCAAGAGAGAGAGAGAGAGAGAGAGAGAGAGAGAACAGTTGCCAGAAATTAAGAGCACTTAGTCGGAATCCATTTGTCGCCGGAGGCCAGAAGGTTAGCATAGATGCTCGTCGATGGTTGGAGTTTCTGTGTGGAGGAGCGTGAATAGCGTAGAGAGAGAGAGAGAGAGAGAGAGAGAGAGAGAGAGAGAGAGAGAGAAAGAAAGAGTAGAACACGCGTGAGGCATGAGAGAGAGGGGGAAAGAGAGAGAGAATGTGTCCTTTTTACTTTTAATCCTGGCCATCCAAAACAATGGCTGGGATTTAGTGTCAAATACATTGGCAAACTTATTGTCTCTAGATCCCTCCCCATTTGTTTTAGGTGTATATATAAACTAAACTAATACCCGAATTCTTTTATACCGGCAAAGCCGATTATTGTTTGCCACCATTTTTGCTGGGCATTAACACATCCGGCCCAATACACCTACATTTGGGACGTTTCTACCCTCCCTCATCCCTCTCCCCAACACCAAGTGTATGTGTACACTCTTTATGTGGTTCTAGGGCTCTTTTAGAAAGCCCATTCAAAGGTTTTAGAGCCAAAATTTTATTATAACCATTTAGGATAAAACGATCTGAAAAATAAGATATTCGCACCGGTTTTGTAACGACCCTGATTTTCAGTCGTTAAAAATTTCGCTAAATATTTGAATTTTATTTTAATTGCCTTAATTTCCTTGAAGTTTGTCGTAATTACATTTTTGCCCCTTGAATTTTTATTTCTTATTCAAGTTATTTATTTAAATTGGTTATATTGCTTTAATTTCCGATAGTTTGTCATAACTGCAATTTAGCCCTTGAACTATCGTTTCTTGCACTTTAGCCCCACTTAGCAAGTCTAACTAGCTTCTAACCATCCGATTAGAAGAACTAAATTGGAAAGCTATCTAGTTACTTCAAAGTGACCGTTTTGCCCCTCATTGGAACTTTTGACCCTTTTGGACCCTAGACTTAAAATTTTAATATTCTTTTTCTTTTAATCAAAATGGTTATATTCTTTGTCCATTGGACAATAATGGTTAGGGAAACTATTACCCATTGGATAATAGAATCTCATTTGTTTATATTAAAAGTATACTTACTTTATAGTACTTTTTTATTATTTTAATATTAAAAGTGACCTAATAACTATTATCCATTGGATAATAGAAGTTAGGGGAATTTTTACCCATTGGATAAAAGGGTGAATCTTTCTAGTACCATGGGATTATTAGATTAATCTTTTTCTTTAACCACATGGGAAAGTACTTAATATTTTAATCAAAGGGGTACATGGTACCAATATTCCAAAAGTACCCTTTATTATTTTTTTAATGGGATTTTGAACAAACTAACTATATGGGTACATATGTGTATATATATATATTGTACTTGGTAGACTAAACAAATGCCTTAAGTACCATATGCCTATTTATTGGTTTGTTGGGCAAATCCTAGGCCTTAAGGGCTATATTGATTTTTAGTACCAAAAGTACTACTTTTTATTTGTTTTTCTTGAACTTATATGCATGTATATATATATTTTGTACTTGGCAAGAGAGTGAGAGGGAGAGAGAGAGAGAGAGCCGTGAGGGAGAGAGGGAGAGAGGGGGGGGGGGGGGGGGGGGGGCGGATGGGAGAGGAGAGGAGGAAGAAGATTTGTTTGTACCATGGCATTGAACTACCAATGTACTTCAAGATTCTTGGATTCTTATTCTTCCAACCAAAGACTTAACTCCATTGTCCTTCCTTGTACAATTCCTAATTGTTTAACCCTTGGAATCTTGTACCAATCTCATCTCCACCATTGGATTGTCCAAGATCAAATCTAAGTACTAACCCTAGCCATGCAACCCTAGGATTTTTGCATTTATCTTCCATGTGAACACACTTTTATTGGATTTAAAAATTGGGGAAAGAGAGAGGAAAGGGGGCCGGCCATATGAGGAGAGGGAGGGAGCCTTTGCCTATAAATAGAGAGCCATTCCATGCTTGAACTCACACCTCAAAGCAATAGCTCTTCCTTCTCTCTAGAATTCTAGGCATTCTTTGTTCTTAAGTTCAAGAACTTTCTTTGTTCTTGAGAGTTCTTGAGCAAAACCACTAAACCACTCCCAATACCACCCAACGATCCTTAAAGTAGTGTAGTAGAAGTTAGGAAGTTGTTTCTAGGAAAAGAAACGCAAATCTTTTCCTTTCGAAGCAATCCGAAGGCCGTTACGCCGCCGATTTCAAAACCGACGACCAATCTTCCGTAACCGACACCGCCTAGGAGAACGGTAGTGATCCTTACCTAATTTCCAAGTGCTTACTTTATTTTCAATAAGTAGCTATAGTCTTGCTACTTGAAATCTCTACTTACTTTCCAAAAGTTTAAAAAGTATGCTTGATTGTAGATGAAAAAGTAAAAATGTATGATTACGTCGTTCAAGCATGCTATGTGGACTTAAATGTTCTTGATATACTATTTCGAAGTTGGATTGAATGCATGTTGTATGTAAAGTCCCACACGCGGAGTCCTGCATGAGAACGTGACACGAAAACCGAGAAAAGTAGAAACATGGCACCTAGGGTGTGTTTAACAAGGAAGTTGTGTTTTCCCGGTTGGAAAATATTTTCGAAACTACGTAAGAACCATCTCGAGGGTATTACATGAGTTTGTGTGTGTTCCCATGGGAAACCGGACCGGCGGAACCATGGTGAGGTATAGCTTGGTTATCCGCGGAGAGGAGCCAATGCAAATGTGTGCCAATGGGAACCCGGCGCGGCGGAACCATTGTGAGGATACTCGGGAACCCGGCGCGGCGGAACCGAGGTTGGGTGAGTTAAAAAGGTGTTTTTGAAAAGGGTAATGACAACAAGGGTTACGATGAGTCGACACCAACGGTAATCGTAAAGCGATTGTTAGCGTTATTGTCTTTTATCACTGTTTATGTACTTATCATGTGGAAATCGATGCTAGTATTAGGATTATACTACTGAGCCTTCGTAGCTCATGGTGTTGCCTTGTGGTGACCCTGGCATATTATATGGGTGGCGACGCCGGTATAATATGTCAGATTTGATAGACGAACAGGACGAACTATTCACCTTGGAGGCGTTCGAAGCCGAGGAGCTGGAGAAGCAAGAAGAACTGTAGTTAGGAACCCTAGATCCCTCTGTTATTTGAGTAAAAGTACTTTTGTAAGATTTATGATGTAATAACTAGCTGGACTCGCTTCTTTTTTATAATAAAATATTTTATTTAACGTACCCAAAATTCGGGGCGTTACAGGTTTAAGCGGATTAATAATATATAAACGGTGTAAAAAACATAAAATAGTGTAAGAAATATATTAAACAATTACAAAATAAATTTATAATTAATAAATAATTACAATATTTAATTTATTAGTAAGATAAATTATAATAGATTTATTATAATTAAAATAATTGAGTTTTGTAATTATTTATTTAATCTAATGAATAATCTAATTACATACCGCAGAAGGGAAAAATAGTCATTTAACAAATTTTTACTTCATACACCCTTCTTTATCCCCTAATTTATCATCCATCCAAATCAAGTATTATTTTATGCCCCTTTCTAATACCTTATCTAAACCATCTATTTTTTAATCCCCCATTCATAAATGTCACATCAATGTGGGACCTCCTTTCTTAACGAGTACCCCATACTATTTTATCCTCCCTTCATAAATAATACACCCAAAACTCATACCGCATCCAATCGAGTCCCTAATGATTAGCTAATTTCCCTTACAAATCAAGGCCCGAATGGATGGTGTATGTGTAGGGGTGTATAAGGCAATACACCCAAATGAGTAGTGATGTGACTGATTTCGCACAATTTGGAATTCATTTTGGCCCCTGTATTACCTCATCCCCTTTTTCTATTGTCCCGACGAATTGATGAATCGGGCCATAATTTTAGCTACCTCTCGAGCTCACAATAGCTCATCCGGCCTAATACACTTGGGATTTTGACCTTTCTACCCTCCATCGTCCCCCCTCTTCATCTCCTCTTCACTTTACGAAAGGAGGAAAATAGATGGTGTGTTGTCCTTACTCAATTATTTACGTATTTGTTTAGTTCAAAAAGAGTTGGGCCAAGTTTCTCAAAAAAGCCAACTTGATTTTCTGTTTTGTCCTTATTCGATATTAGCATTTGTTAGTTTTGTGTCAAATTTTTGTGAATTATTGATTCGTCTCAACGAGAGAAATTATAAAAACAAAAATATGACTTTCACCCAAATATTTTTAAAATTATGAAAGAAAAATCCAAAAATAGTACTCCTCCTCCATCCCAAATTTCTTGTCACTTTCAAGATTTTAGACATATAAAAAATTCTATATATCTTTAAAGGTACTCCCTCCGTTCCAAAATGACTGTCCCGTTCGGTCTCCAATAAAAATTTTAAATTGTTAATATCTTTCAATTTACAATATTTTTAAAGATTTTAAAAACTTTGTATAATAGAACTAATTGAGATCTATCATATAAGATCCATATTGCACACAAAATTCATTATAGATTGAAAGATATTAACAATTTAAAATTTGCATTGGAGACCGAACGGGACAGTCATTTTGGAACGGAGGGAGTATAATGTTTTAAATACTCCATTGTTTCTAATTGCGAGTCCATGTTATTATTTTGGACACTTCAAAAAATTATTTATATCTTTTAATTTATAATGTTATAATTTTAAAAATTTTATATTATAAAACTAATCGATATCTATCAACCAATATCAGTATTGCATAGTTTTAAGATTCACACTAAAAAGTATAGGAAAAATACATAAAAGACAAACAGAATAAATGGAGAATGAAAATGGGACAGGGAGTAGAAGATGGAGCACTGGGCGGCGAAGAAGAAAGACAAGAAGAAGAACGAAGAAGCAGAGAACCAGTTCCGTCGTTTGCCGGACGACGTCGTATTGAACATCTTCGTCAAGATCTCCGACATCAAGTTGCTCTGCAGATGCTTCTTAGTCTCCAAGCGATTCTCTTGCCTCATCTCTCGCGTCCAAACGGTCTCCGTCAAAAGAATGTCGGGTAAATATGGCTTTCTTGGAGAATTATCCAAGGACTCGCCTCTTTATTTATCTGGCTTCCTGTTCCTCTCTGTTTTTACAAAGATTCGATCTCTGAATCTCGAGATTGCCTCCCATTTCGAAGGCTATAATGGTTCTGTTTTCAAATGGGGGGCCAAATTCACCGCCAAACACCATGGCGTCACGGCGTCAGGCTTCTCTATCCGGAATCTCTCTCTAAAATGAAGGAAGCTGAAGAAGAAGCGGAAGACGAAACTGAGATTATGATAACTCGGGAAAGGCTTATTCCACGATTAAAGTTAGGCCGTGAGTGCATTAGTTATGCAGCGTTCTGGCTAATAACCTTGTCTCGTGTTGTCACACAACACCCGACGCTTCAGAGCATTACAATCACTGATCCGAAGAACAAAGGGGTGAAGCTCTGTTTGTGTGATGAAAAGCTAGTGGAGTTCAGGATTGCTTTTAATTGGGACAGGGTGCGTCCGATGGCCGTGTCATGGATGCTAGAGCTAGAGAATATGAGAGTTGGGTATGTGCCTGTTTTGCAGCTCCCTATGTCTCGTTATCTGATGAAAGGGGTAACCATTGTTACCTTCGTACCGAATGGTGATGCTGATTCTGAGGCTGAATCGGCCATGTTGGACGCGTTTGTGGAGGAGCAAGGTGTTTTTTCAGAAGCCGTGGACCAGATTCTGAAAAACCACAAGGACGTTATCAAGGCTTTCAATTTCTATGACCTATTTGATGCTTGATCTCAATTATGTGTTTACTTGCTGTTGTTATTGCTGCTTTAATTTCACTTACCGACTAAGAACTTTGCCGCTATGCTAGTCACTAGTTCAGTTGAATATAAGACTAACCATCATAGTAGTTTAGTGATGAAATTATATGAAGTTTAGATTATGTCCTAGAATTGTTCTAACTATGCCTACATTATTGGAATTTTTTTTTTTAATGCAATCTCCTGAACCCACTTGAACTGATACAAATATGAAGGAATATAGTAGATTTCAGTGTTTTACCAGTTTGGTGGATATTTGGCTATGTAAAAACTGCATATTTTAGGAGATCCACACACTTATAAAGGGAATCCACTCGTTGCATTGGTACGGCTCTTCTTATTTTAGGGGCGAACTAATAGGTGAGAGCTCACCACGTTTAGTCACATAGGTGGTAACTTTGAGCGAGTTTCTTTTGGCAGAAATAGCAGGCTCAACTACAAAACATGGATGAATTGTTCGGGTAGTTCTTGAAGGAGTGTAATTTGGCTTTGGGATAGAGATAACTAACATATATAGATAATTAGGCTACCTCACGAAAATGGACACCTAGGTTTTCCTCGCTAGTCATTACTCTTAGACCTAACACTAATTTGATGTGAATAATCTTACCTTGTCTAATCTTTTCTCTTTTCAGCGTATTTAAGATGAAAACACATCATCATAGCAGAAGGAAATGTAAAGAAAATTGTTGGCTTAATAACTTGAAAAAAAAATTAAGGAAAGAAAACGAAAAGGATTACAAATTATTTTGCCATGTTTTTTAGGGGACATTTCATTTGTATCTGCTGCAGATTAACTATCTTAAGGGGTTTGATCTTTGGTTGGAGTGTGTTCTACTTCTTTTGATCCCGGTTTCACTTGACTTCGGCATCATCATATGCATATCGTTTATTTTGTTATCTTGTCAATTTTACCATTGTTCAAAATTCAAATTTAGAAGTATCCATATGTTTCATGGAAAGCTTCGAAAGATTCATGAGCCACCTCAACTAGGAAATTGGCTGCTCTTTAAGCTTGTCGACTTTTTTCATCATTTGAATACGCTATTTCAGTGATAAAATGTATTGAGAGCAATCACTTCATGCATTTATTTCAGCGATAAAATCAAGTTATGTTTAAGGAAGGATCTAGCGATGAATAATTCCTACTTCTGTTATGCAAGAATTGACCAACTCTGATGCGTTCGTCGAGGGTCGTTAAGTCTTAACGTACCTTTGTTCATAATGTACTTTGTTGGGTTGATGATTAGCTATATATGTTACATGGATACCAACTATCTCTATAAATACTCAAAAGGAATATCTAAAGGAAGTTACTCTAAAGTTACAATATTTTGTGTGTATCCAAATGTTCTTGGGATGAAAATTATATGAATCTGACGCTCAGACGCATATGGCATTTGACACCCGTACTGAGTCTTGTAGATGATATATTGGTAAGGTGTTCTTTCAAAGACTTTGGACTAATAGAATCATTTCGAGAGAATAGACATTGATATTACACTGACATAGACATAGAATTTCCGTTAATTTATCTATCAAAATAGCTGTAAATTTTGCCATCAATAAGGATAACATTGAAAATTTTGTGACACAACTTCGAAAATTTGTTCGTTTTATGGGTCCTTTTGGTTTATTTTGATAATTCAAATTGTTCGCTTCGTAAAGCTCGTTAACAACAACAATCCCGTGAAACATTTCTGATAACATATGATTCATGTCAAACGGTATCCGCTCAATAAAATTTTTGAGTGTGGTCGATATTCTCGATGATGTCTAAAACATCAACGGTTTGAATTATCAAAGCCACTGCGAAAAGAACCCATAAACGAACAAACTGGACTATTTTCATTTGTTTCTGTTCGGCTCCAAAATGGCTCAAGGACTGAGCGGGTGTGCCAAGACTTGTTGCGTCTAGCGTAAAGGGCTGAGCGTCCCTTTTCTGACTTCTTAACCGTGAGGGCAATAGTGCTGCAAACCTAAGGGCTAGATTGCAGTGTTGGTTCGTGATTTTGCCTATACGAGCGAGAACTTAATAATTTCTTAACCGTGTAGGAAAAGAAGTAGCAACGTAGAATAACTTTGATATATCGTAATAACAAAGTTGGGGATAAAAGAGAGATATGAATAATTTTATTACGTCGTAGTAATAAAATTGGGGTACAAGAGAGATAGAAAACTCGAACTACTTGGAGAAGTAATTGAGTGAAGATTGAGATAATTGCTTCGCTGGGAAGGCTTTGGTTTTTAAGCGTTGAGCTTGATTGATGTGTAGACCATTTTTCCTTCTTGACTTCTAGTATTTATAGACAAAGAGCATCCGTGATTTTTGCATGCAAAGGCTTTGTTGTCCTCCTTCCCGTGATGACAAGTGTCCCATGTAGCTCATCCATTTGTGCGTTTCATGAGATAATGGGCAGTTGATGTAATTTGCCCATGTGCTTTTTTCCATCGTGGGAAGCTTACTGAAGGTAAAAAAACAATTACTCACATGTCAATTCTTGATCATGGGCAGTTGAGAACAAAGTGGACCACATTTCTCTCCTCCATTTCCTATTTCCATGGGTAGGTGGCAAACAATTGGCCACGTCATCCCTTTTTCCGTGGGCACTAATGAGTACTAGACTAATTTGACTAAGTCAAATAACCATGTGGCAACCATCCCCGTTTCTTCGTTCCTTTACTCCTCATGAGTTTTTATCAGGTACAGAACAAATGATAATGAGCTTTGTGAATAAGGCCTTATACCCATAATAAATTAATCGGGTCTCGTTTTTCATATTTTCCAGAATATGGTCCAGCACCCTTAAACCCAATCACTCGTCCGCATGGATTATAACTAAATGGGCCTAATTAAATATTGCCTTGGCCTGTTAATTTCAATCCAATAATCCTTCAATCCACGGCCCAATTTAATCAAATAATAATTACATGGCCGTCCAATGCTTGCCCAGGACTGGGTGCCAAAAACGGGTGTAAACAGTTTCCTTTCCAGAATATAGTTTCGTTGAAATCCTTTTTAAACATTTATGAAAAACACATGGCAGGAAGAAAAAAGCAACGGCCACCGAAAATAATTTTTCAAAGTGTACTAAGTTTCCCATTTCGAAATTAACCTTTTCTTTTAGTCTTTCTGATTAGCATAAAAAACTTCGTTGCCTTGGCGAGTAAGTTTTATACCAGTCTTTTTCTACTTCACCTAAATTTTTTGATGTTTAATTTAAAAAAAAAAATCCATGCATGCAAACTAATAGCCAATTAATGCAAAATGCTAGTATCTAAGTTGGGTTTGGAATCTACGAAGGAAAATATTTATTTCCCTATCTTTCTTATAAGTTTCTAACATTTTTCTTGGCAACCTTTCATCCAAAAGCTAATATTGTGCTTGGGCAAAAACCATTTTTTTTTTTTGAAGTTTCTCAAATGACAAGGACCTTCCTTTATTGTTTTTTTTTTTGAAACTATCAATTTCATTCCAAAGCCTGAAAGCAATACAGATTCCATCAAATGATACAAGAAAGAATCAAAACTACCAAGACTTCGACACAGGCACCCTCTGCAAGCAAGACCGACATAACGCCTAGATTAGGATCCAATTTAGGTCTAGTTAGTAGGGAATCCAAACGGACCCACAACTCAAACCCGCAGTAAACATAAAGCACAACTGAAATATGAAAATGCAACAACAACTAAGAAACAACAAAAGGAGAAATATAGCTCTCTTGCCGGAGCAAAACCAATTAGTTGATTCACCCATGGCGCCCAAAGACCTGCACACTCATTTGTCGGATCGAGCCGCTGAAGTCCAACACACCACGACACCAACCAAAATAGAGAAAATCGTAGCCGACCAACAGTACCAGATTTTATCCCGGCAAACCCCGACACAGCCACACCTACCACCGCTGCCGTTGCCGAGAAAACCCAGGACACAACCAACACTGCTGCCGCACCACCGTAACCACTACTCCGGCCAGACCACCAAAAACCTAACTAAGATTATTAACCCACCACCCACCGGATCTAGAGCACTAGACCGGTACAGACCGGACTAGGGAGACCAGCCTGTAGAGCCCAAGCCAAAACGGCCGGAAAAACCAAAAAAAGAAGAACAAAACCCCAAACCCACAACCGCACACCTTATTTACTCATCAAAGCCCAAGCCAAGCAGATTAGGAACCGCCGATCAAGACCACGTACTTGAGACACCACCGGATGCCAGACAAAACCGATGGAATGCGCCCTTGACGTTTCGAAACAACTCGACGCCCCCACTGGGAGCTCGGGAAAGCTGTGAGACAGTAAGGAGGCAAGGAGTGGGGAGGGTACGAAGAGGGGGGAGGGAGAGAGGCGGAGGCCTCCTCCCCTGAGCGGCGGATAGGTTTTCAAGGACCTTCCTTTAATCAGGCAAAGTTGTTAGTAATATAGGAGCATCATCTATTCTTTCAGTGCCAATTTTCTATGCTGATTTGGGGCCAAATGCTGTCTAGGAATGACATCTCTCGGTCTATTTTGCCTCTTGCACAGGAGTACGTTGGAGTGGGAGGTCCAAAATAGAAAGGGCAAAGGCTTTCGTTATAAGCTCTATACGCTGTCCTTGGCAGCTTGCATCTATTTTCTCTGCGGAGGACCACAACCTGAGAATTTTTCTAGGCAAGTCCAGAGATTTGGCCGGGGTTTATTTAGCCAGAATCGAAGGCTTTTGAGTGGGCAGTCCAAAAACTTTTTGTAGCTTCTTGCTGTTTTGGTGGTATAATAATTGAATGAGAATATTTTTGGCTTACCCAAAAAAGAGAGTATATTTTGACATTTTCGCTTTCAAATAAATGAAAAATCTTCTAAAATCTTCAGCCCATCTATCATAACATAAACCTGATCGATCACCACGCCCAAACCCTCACAGTGTTCTCCTTGTTGAGAAATTTTTCAGTACCGGGTGGGTACCGCGTGGCCGTGCTCATGTGGTGCCTGAGTAATCCATTCGGGCCATTCGAAAGTGTGTTAGACGACTCAGATTGAAATCTTCTCTCTCCTCTCACCCCACCACTCTCTCTCCAAATCCAAGCCATCCATTTTGGCTTATGGACGGCTCGGATGTGCCAAATGGACACCACGTGGTACCCACCATGCACAGAAAAATTTCTCCTCCTTGTGGACTATTCTTACCTATTAAATTTCTCCTCACGGTTCATGTCTCTTTCTTTTATATTATCAAGCAGTTATAATAACGCGGAAAACTACATCAATATAGTCAAAGTCTTCTGTAACTAAATCAAGTTCAATACAAAATAAATAGCCACAAATAAACAACCACACATGAGCCTATTAATTAATTTTTGCCTGCGATAAAAAATTTGACCATTGGATCCATGTACTATAATAAGGGTGCGTTTGGTTGGATGGAATGGAATGTGTATAATCTTTCTCTCTCTCTCTCTCTCTCTCTCTCTCTAACATGAGTCAATTTCATTCATATCAAATGCGTGAAGGCATAACAGATTTCATCACAAAATATAAAAGTATTGAACCAAAACTATCAAAATTTAGAAGAGAGCACATGCAGAAATTAGCAGGCTAATTGGCACCACTACCAAAAGCAGACCAACAACTAGGCTACTGCGTGCGGATCAAAAAAAAACACTAGGTTACTGCGCAAAACCCAGTCCATGACATGATAGTAAAGATTCCTAGCTTGGGATCGGAAGACCAAGGATCTGCTATCCAAGAACCACTCGCCTACCCCCTCGTGACAAGAAGGCCAAACGCCGACGACAGTACGCCAACAAGCCTATGCCACGAGCATTGGACACCACTCTAGGGCGAGCCCCCACTGCCACAGTGAGCTTTGGACGTAGGAAAGCAAATGCCGGCAAACTAACAAACCTAGCAAACCACGGTGATGGATACCAACCCAAGGACAAACAAGCAACCCAAAAAAAAAAAGAAAAAACTTATTCGCCCACCACCATCACTCACCCGATCTGAAAAAACAAGACCAGGACAAACACCAGACAGGGAAACCAGCCAAGAGATTAAAAAAAAAAAAAAAAAAACCCTCATAACCCAAACCTCATTCCTTATTAACCTCGTCGCTGGTCATCGCATGTCACGTCTGAAGAGGACACGAAAGAGAGACAGCTCAGACCAAGGTCCACAACAAGAAAAATGAAAATTTGTGACGAAACAGTGGCAACGAAATTTAATTTCATTACTAAATGAGTATATTTGGCAACGAAAAAATAAATTCGTCACTATTTGACAACTTTCGTGACGAAATATTTTTGTCACCAAAGGTACCCATTTGGCAACAAAATACATTTTTCGAAAGCTTAAAAAAGGTGACGAAATTATTTTTCGTTGCCTAAGATAATCATTTGGTGACAAAAAAATATATTTCGTTGCCAAATGAGAGCAATTTAGTAACGAAATATTTTTTTCATCACCAAATCTTAACTTTGGTGACGAAAAATAATTTCGTCAACATTTTAACGCTTTCAGCGACGAAAAACATATTTCGTCGTCAAATGGCCGGTACCTTTCATTACAAAATTTATGAATTGCGCTTTGTCACTAAATGTATTTCGGACATAACTCTTTAATAAAATCTCTGATTCAGATAATTCAAATTGTGTTTGAACAATAAATCAATTGTCTACAACTTTCATGTTTATCAAAATTGCTAATTTTAATGTTTAAAGGTTCAAAATTACATTCGAAATATATTTTCATTTTAAACATATGTGTTAAATAGTAGATATTTCAAATATTTACTGAAAAATGTGTGTAGTTCTGTTGGTTGGAGCTTGTAGTGCAATAAACTTGAGGGACTCGGGTTTGAAACCTAGCAGGTGCAAGAAAGAAGGATTTCTTTTCCCATATGAAAATATTTTTTGCAACGAAAATTTTCACCACCGATTTAATCGACTTCATCAAGCAAGAATCCTCGACAACCATTAGTCGACAAATTTTTTTCGTCACATATATTATTTGTGATAAAAAACATGCAATTTATGACGATTTTCATTCGTCACCCAATTGAAATTTTCTTATAGAGTCACCACTGTCGGATTCAGCCGCGGGAGTCCTGACTTCGCCGGAGATCAACCGAACACTTGACGCCACAGAGATGTGAGAGATGAGACATACGTAAGGGAGAGAGATGAGGAGGGGGGGAGAGGTGGGGAAGAGAGAGAGAGAGAGAGAGAGAGAGAGAGAGAGAGAGAGAGAGAGAGAGAGAATCTCTCCTTAGATCAGAAAAGTGCTATGTGCTTTCCAGGTTAGTTTCTCATCGCTGGACTTCTGATATAATTCCTCCCATTGACTTCGTAGTAGTAATAATAATAATGTAAGTCTTCAAATTTTCAGGAGTTGCATTTCATATTAGGAAAACTCTGTTCAAGTTGACTAAGTCCCGAGAGAGAACCCTGTGTATAATCAATCTCTCCTTAGATCGGAAAAGCGCTCTAGCTGTACGTTTTTCTTTTTCCTGGTTAGTTTCTCATCACTGGACTTCTGATATAATTGCTCAAATTGACTTCGGAATAATAAAGTCTTCAAATTATCAGGGAGTTCAATTTCATATTCGGAAAACTTTGTTCAAGTTGACTAAGTCTCAATTAATTAATTACATCCTCATGTAATCAATCCTGCATGTTTCAAATTGACTAGAACATATACAAATTTTGTACCCCCTGCCCTCATTAAAATCAATCTCAGTAAATCATAACACACATTATTTTGTTACATCTCAGTAAATCACTATTTTATTTATTCTCACAATTAGAAAGATGATAGTAAATAATTAAGATAAAGGAAAGCTATGTATGTATAGTTTACAGCGGTACGACTTGAACCTTATATCATGCCCGCTGGCCAGTAAAAGAACGTTTTGTCTACTACGCGAACCCCTTGGGCTTTGATACTAAGTACTACAAAATTAAGGCCAATTGAGTTCTTCCCACTCCCACAGAGGTAGTTCTTGCCCATTGACATTAACCAAATCGGTCTGTGGGAGTTCCAAATGGTCTTCCCCCGAGTACGAACTTTCTGGTGACGAGCTTGTTTTCTCCCCTGTTTCAGTGGCTTGGGATGGTGCCATAGCCTCATGTCCGTGAACTGTCTGCTGTGTTTCAGGTCTCCTCGTCTCTGCCCCGAGCGGGCGTCGGTCGAATGCTCGAGAGCTTCCTTTTATCACGTAAACTCGGCACACGCTCAGTTCATGCCTCAGCTGCAATATTCGTACAAATGTAAATTCTCGTATTAGAACTTCAAAAAACAATACAGAATTATTTCGATATTCGGTGGGTACCACGTGGTGCCTGAGCAACCTATCCAAACTGTCTAAAAGTGTATTAGACGGTCTAGATTGAAACCCTCTTTCTCTTTTTTCTTTCTTTAAATCCTAGCCATCCAAAATTGAAATAGACAACTTAGATGCACCGAACTGAAACCACGGGTACCCATCCGGCGCGGAAAAATTTCTCCAAAGTCGCTTCAAATCAACTGACTTGGTGAGAACTGACTAACTGGCAAGTGCTGTGGGTCCTTTTTAGCACATGCCAATCGATGCTCGACATGCGAGTCAATTAATCGACTCCATGGCATTGGTTTTGTGGTGCCTTCATCCTCTTTCTCGTTCTGTCCTATTCTAGAATTAGCTTATCCGGATGGGGAAAAAAAAATTCAAACTACCCATCAAATTATTTTGCATGCTAAATGAAATGATTAAATGAGGGAAATCAAATAATTTATCACATTATCCATTTTTATCCGCACACTCTGATCCACTTATATCAACTGCTACCCAAACAAAGTAATATTAGGTTATAATCCCCTTCCTTAAATAATCATCATTTATAACATATACACCTCTTATCCACCCTTCATCCTTATCCACCAAAAACCTTATCCGTTTAGCAAATGGGCCATCACAGTCCAGACACATTTCACATACAAAGAAATAAAAAGTAATATCTCCGTCCTAAAATGTTTGTTTAGTCTACAAAACGGCCGATAACTTAAAAATAATACATTTAAAAAAAAAAACAAACAATTTTCTCGTTATTTAAAAGAACTCATCGATAGGTAGGGCGTAGGGGTAGCTAGTAAATTACTGTTTTTTTTAAAAAAAAAATTCTTGAAAAATTTGTACAGCATTATTTTTAAGTTCTTTTGCGAGACAAATTGAGATGTAGGGAGTAGTTAATTTTGAATTGGGACGACGTCGCAGAACTAAAAAAGTGAGATGGCAAATAGCGCCAAATGATTTAAAGGCAGAGAGAGAGAGAGAGAGAGAGAGAGAGAGAGAGAGAGAGAGAGAGAGAGACCTTTGGGACAGCACAACCGAATGGGGTGGATGTTTCTTGATGTATGGCTTTATACTCATTCATCTTCCATTTGGTTTTTCTTCCACTAGGAGCTCTTCCTTTGTAGAACACCATTGTCTTCTTCATCCCAATCACTCTGTTATCCGAGGAATAGACATAATTCGGAGATCCGGTAGCCTTCCAGTAACCAGAAGCCGTAGTTCGGCTCGGCCTGCCTCCGCGGGCTTCCCTCTCTTGTCTTGGTACGAAGAAAAACCATTGCTCCATGTCTCTGTGGCACAGCTCTCCCGAAAGCTCTGCAACAAATCACGCATAGAATTTCGTTTCCATTATTAGTTTATAATGAAAAGAAATTAATCAAGCATTCGGTAATAATGAAAAGAAATCAAGCTTTTGTGATATTGTTGGTTGTGTTCACCTTTCTCTTCTCATTTTTCGGATTCCATTTTAATGGAATATATTAGCGAACAGAGTTCGAATTTTGGACAAACAATTTTGAAACTTGTTTCCGAAGTAATTTTTTTTCTTCATAAGTAAATTTAGGGCTCTGAAATTTGTCAAGGAGAGCGCGAGCTAGTCTGGGCGCCAGGTTTTAAAAAAAAAAAAATAGTAACATAAATAAGATGTAATAATGATTTCTCCTTATGAAGTTATGATGGCATGTATTCATGTCAGCACACCCTATTAAGATGAATTGTGTGTTGTCAAGTTGCATTCTTAACACTCCTCCATAAGTTTTTCTAGTACTAGTACTAAATTTTTTTAATAACTCAGGTATCTGAACGACCTCTCGCTCATTTCTACTAATTCTCGGAAATCAATCCCACTGTACACCCGAAGCTTCTAGTTTAGTACGTACTACTAAATTGAAAAGGGTAAACGAGGGAAGAATATATAAGAGGAATTAGGTAAAAGGGTTACTTGGAAGTTGGCATGGCTCTTGCTCGAAAATGTCGAGCACAGGGATCACACGGTTGAGGTCATTTCTCTTTCCTTCAAGCTTCTTGTGGAGATAGAAGGAAAGCAGTTCTTCTTCAGTTGGGTAGAAACGGTATCCCGGTGGCATTTCTTCCATTGCTCTTCTGGTCTTCTGTTCTTTCCCCTTCTTTCTTTTTTTTTTAAATGCAATCTAATCTTTCTTCTTTTCGTTTTGGTGCTTTTGGGTGAATAAGTAAAGCTCCAATCTGGTAGATGTTTTATAGTGCTACTGAAATCTGTCTTTATCTTGTGTCCGTGTGTGTGCGTGTGGGTATTGGAGAGAGAGAGAGAGAGAGAGAGAGAGAGAGAGAGAGTTTCCGAGTGAAAGGAGAAAAAGGGGGAAGTTTGGGAGAGCTTGTAAACTTCCACGCGTTTGTGGCAAGAACAAAGTGAGATTTGTCCAGTAGTAACTTTTTCCCCCAAAAAATCCCTGTCTGTTTTTGGGATTTTAATTTTGTTTTTTGAACAAGTCAGCCTTCCTGTTCTTAGGTCAGCCTTGACGTCAATCCAGGCTTTCCTTTCTGCATCGATCGACAAGTAATATTCCATTTACATTTCGGCTCCGTTTGTTTCCGTATTGTAAAATGTTTTTTATGTAAAATATTTTTTTAGAAAATAAATTTTAAATTTTTATTTTTTGGTGTTTGGTTGATATTTAAAAAATATATTCAGAAATTAATAAAAAAGTGTAGGGAGAGAGGAGGGGCTTAAATGGTGGAATGATATAAGAATATTGGAATTGAACGTAAGTCAGGACTGATAATCGATGAAAGTGAATAGTGAGAATTGGAGTAGAAGGTAGTAGGTTAATTTCGAAAAATAACTTACGGAAAATTTAAGGGTAATTCATTTTCATCCAATTAATAGAAAATGTTGTATATGTAAATTGTTTCCCTTATTTTTTATACAACCAAACACCAGGAAATAGGTAAAACATTTTATCGGAAAATATTTTACGCCCAAACAAATGGAGCCTTCGATTCTCCAAATAATAAGGGCTCAATGCTTATTTCATGTTCTTCTAGTTCACGATCATGGGTTTTTAAAGCCTGATTCAATTTGGCCTGTGCTTCGCTAGTTGTTCGGGGTTTGACTTGTCTAGTCAGGTCATAGGGATCCATGGAGTATTACGGTATTTGGTGATGTAAATTCTTGATTTTAGATATTCGCTATATGCAACCGCCTATCTAACTTTGTACTCTTTTTTCATTCGATTAATACATAGTGGAAACTGGTGTGACTCGTGAATGTACTCAATTAGTGCTAAAAATTCGTGTTGTTTTCCTTTTGCATTCTTCTCTTGATCGTTGTTTGCACTTTGTGTGTGTTGGTTTGCCCCATTGATAACTAACAATTTGATATGTCGACGGTCAAATTCAAGACTCAAAAGGCTTGGACTTATAGCTGATGTTGATTGTCCAAATTTAGTTGTTGTTGTTGTTGTTAAAGGTTCTTCAAATACTAGACAACGCATAGTCGACATTAAAGTATAAAAAGGATGGCCTGTAAAACACCAGAAGAGTCCGAAAAAATAATAGTGTATAACGTTGTGTACAACATGTCAATGTGACACTGTTTTAGAATCTGGCTTCTCTGCAGTATATGATTATAGCAGATCGAGTCTGTGTGATCTCCACCGACCAAAAATATTTCTAATGGTTAGATATGTTTTTGTTGAATATTGTTTCTTCCCGGTAAGGAACTATCCTTTTCCTGAAAGAAACTTTTCAAAATTACTAGACATTACTGAGATGGACGAAGCATATAAAATTGCAGAAGCTTCTACGTTCGTATACAGTCCGGCTTTAGAGAAGCCAATTAAATTCCTGTTTTATTAATAATTGTGCAAATTGTTGTGTTTGTAGCATAACTCAGCGAGAATAATAGCATATATAAGGTGGGTACGTACTTATTCACCGGACATGGAGGAAATGCTGAAGTAATTATTATTATTATTACTACTAAAAGAATATGGAGGAATGATTTCATGCTTTCGTCAAACACGACTCCACCGAAAAGTGAGAGACTTTGGATAATGAATTATGTGGAAATTAAGGACCGTGGTTAAGTCCAGCTGTTTCACGTTTCGATTAATTCTTTCTTCTTTTCACATCATCAAAAGTTCTGTCCTAACTTAGCTATATATATATATATATATAGTTGACATTATTTTGGGATGACTAATCCAATTTTGCTCCGTGTGTGCATCATCAAGAGCAAAGTTGACGAAGATAATTTCCAATGCAGTATTGGTGAGTACAAATATATAGGAGAAACAATTAATTAATCTAATTTATCACATGTGGCAAATATATATTAAAAATGTCTATATTAACGTTAGATGAATAATAACAACTCATTATTATCACAGCGCGTTATTGCTTTTCTCTTTATAAAAACAAAATGCATGTATAGCCTCCTTTGTTTTTTTTTTGATCCACCATGTATAGCCTCCTCACCTCACTGTTTATTCGATCATCGCGCTGACTCATGTCTAGCGCCGTATATCCATGCTTTCAAGGGCGGCGGTAGGAAAACACTTCAAAGGTTTCAAATATCATATTTAAAAGGGAAATTTGCATTTACACCCATTGTACTATCATCAATTTGCACATACACCCCTTATACTCCAAATTTAGGCATTTACACCCCCTGTACTTGGGACTGAAGTGCAGCTGTTGGAAAATCCGTTAAAATGGATGGAAAAAATATTGGCAGGAAATTTCCCTCCAAAATGAGGGGCAAAAATGCTTGAACTATCCCTGATAGCCATTTATAAGTCCTGTTAAACTCCTCTTCCAAAATATAGAGCATCCAAACTCCTCCCATCCTTTAACCCACTCTTTGACCCTGTTCTACTAACAACCTTTACCATTTTTTTTTTGTTTTGTCCTTATTTGAATTTTTTTTAGGTTTGCTAATTTTCTCCCTCACTTTTTAGTTTTCCGATTCGTCTCGGCAAGACAAATTATAAAAGTAAATTTTTTTACTTTTACCCAAAAGTGGTTAATTTTGTGCCTCACTTGTTTTACCCTTTTTTTAAACTTAAAAGTGGTTATTTTCCAAAATATTTGAGTAAAAGTAAAAAAAAAAAAAAAAACTACTTTTACAATTTGTCTTGTCAAGATGAATCAATAAATCACAAAAATTTGGCGCAAAACTAACAAACACGAAAAAATTCAAATAAAGACAATCATAACTTTAAGAAAAAATTAAGTGGAACAATATCTCTCTCTTCTCTCACAAGATGCCTTTTCAAACATTAAGAAGCCCATCAATTCAAGCAAACCGCAACGACAAATTAGATGCATCCTATGGCTTGAAATTGATGCTTTGCTTGAAATTGATAGACTTCTCGATGTTTGAGAAGACATCTTGTGAGAGAAAAAATAGAGTAGGTTAGGAGAAAGGGTTTGGATGCCCTGTTTTTTGGAATGAGAGTTTGACAAAGCTTATAAATGACTATCAGGGTTATTTTGGACATTTTCTTCCTTATTTTGGAGGAGAATCTCCCTCTAGTAGCTTTTCCATCCATTTTAACTGATTTTCTAACAGTTGCATCTCAGTCCAAAGTACAGGGAGTGTAAATGCCTAAATTTGGAGTATATGAGGTGTATGTGCAAATCAATGATAGTACAGGGAGTGTAAGTGCAAATTCCCCTATTTAAAATTGATTGATTTTTCGCTAGCTGATTTTTGCTCGATCTCTCCCTATTTTACGTATGTTTCATGAGTTATTTTTAATAATACCTGATAACATAAGAAGTTAGAAGGGAAATTTCCATTTGTTTAGCAGTACAACTTTATTATCATCTATCTGATTCTTTTTTACATAAGATAAACTTATTCATGGCTAACCAATCGCGACTGTTCAAAAGTGTTCTAGACGGTACAGATTTTAATAAAAAAATTCCGGAAAAAAGTTATTCGCGCAGTAAACAACTATTCATGGTGGAACCGTGAAATTCTCTTTTTGACATACCTTATCTTGTAGGGTCTGTTTTCGCTTAATTATCCTCCATGATATATACAACACATACAAATTAATATTATGTGGGACCCCACAGTAAAATTTTTGTGTGTGAACATTTGTGTGGTGGACCTGGTGTCCAGGTGGTAGAATATTTGACATAGAACAAGTTGAGGATTCCTTGTAGCAATTGGACACTGTCTCGTGTCAAAGAAAATGTAGCCTATTATGGATTACTACTTTAATTGTTTTGAAAAGTTGTGTTAAGGAATTATATAATTAGGAGATCGATCTTATTATTATTTTTGTCAATCGATAGTACGAGAGGTAATTTAAATCATGTATGAATTACATAGTACAAATCTGAAACACTACATCAAGTTATGAGAGTACTTCACGAGATAATCAAGTTTAACAACTCAACCGATGCAATAAATAAGTCCATCATTGAAAAAGGACAGAGAGAAAGGAAAACAATAGGAATGTATAGGTCTTGTTTGGTAACACTGTCACTTTTCTATTTTCTGTTTTCTATTTATTAAAAACTTGTTTTTGTTTTCTCTTAAAAAAAGTAGCAACAAAAAACATGTTTGTGTTAATTTGTTTTAAAAAAAATTTTCCATTAATTGTTACCACCATCAGTTTCTACCACACTCGAAACACCCTCCTTCATCCTTCTAACCCAATTTCCAAACTCCTCTTCAACATCTCCGATACCCCCAATCCTCCACCGTCCCTTCTCTCTCTGCCACAAAACCAAACAAACCCACTTACCCAAAAAAAAAAAAACCCCACCAACAGAACATGTTTTCATATGTATGTAGGTATCTCCGCCACTAACGGTGATCGAACTGGTAGAATGCTTGAATTCACGGATTAAATCCCTGTGGACCCTCCAATTTTTCCATGAAGTCTACAGAAAACTGTGTTTGATCCAATAACTATTTCTCATCCAAAAAGATAATCCATTTGTCACCAATGTACCCGTAACAATCTTATGTTTTATCGGGATCCAAGTGGAATTGAAGCAGTTGACGGAGTTTTGGGGAAAATCCGATAGATAGAAGGCAGGTCCAACGAGGGTGGCAAGACAACACTCAACAATCTAGGAAGGCATTTTCAATTACTGTTGTCCCATGGTTGTTGTGCCAATGTGGGTGTTTTTCCGGCTACCGGTGAATTCGTTGGAGCATATATCTGAACTTAACCATTAAGAACGGTGTTTGGGTTGAGAGGACTTTGTCACGGTAGAGGCGGAGAGAGGATGCCCCAGAGAGAGAGAGAGAGTTAAAAGAGCTCCTCTCGGTAGCCGTTTTCTGCTTTTGAAAAAAGTAGAAGTTGAGTTTTGCTACTTCTATAATTTTCAAAAATTTTGAAAGTCATTCTCTCTTTTTGGAAATCAAAATAGACAACCAAACATACTTTCGTGTTCAATTTTCAAAAATTCCAAAAAAGAAAACTCAAAACTGAAAGTGAAATGGTTACCAAACAAGGCCATAATCTTATAATTTCCAAGTAATTACTTTACTTGGAAATTAATGTGTAATTTGGAATGTATAGTCTTGGAACAATTAACGTGTATTTGCCGAGTAAAGTAAGACAATACATCGATTGAGAAAAATAATGAGCAATTTGGATTGACTATATACATCGGTTGACCATACCACGTAGAAATTAATATGTAATTTGGAAGGTTATGTTTCAAAAGTATGTGCTTTAATTTGCGTGTGCAATGACATTTGAATTTATTTTACGCGACTATTCTTTCCAAATAACTCTTCAACAGAACATGTCAGAATTTACTTTATGAGACTATTATTTCCAAATAACTCTTTAACTGAAAATGTCAAAATTTACTTTATGCGATTATTCTTTCCAAATAACTCTTCAACTAAAATTAAGCTGATCAGTACAATCAAAATAAGTTAAACACACTTAAATTTGGGCTGGTGGTGTTTTTAATCATTTCAAGTAAAAATAAGTTGAACATGCTCAAATTTAAAAGCTCTTTCCCCTGCATTCAATGCTAAAAAATAAATTCACTTAATTGAAATATCATTTCATACTTGTTGAAGGTGACAAAAAAAAGGTGGCGCAACTATCATGAAATATCATTTCATAATTATTGTCTCATTGTTAGAACTCCTACTAGCATAAGTAGGGGTGTAAGCCTACTTACTGCCTACGGGCAGAGGCCTCTTTCATTCAACAAATTTTTAGAATTTTTCTCTCTTTTTCCCTTCTGAATTTTAAGATGTGCTCATGAATTCGAGTAGTTAAAATCATTCTGGATAATTCTCCACTAATATTTATAAGGCGTGCAACTTGTGTGTGCCAAATATATAGTTGCTTTCAAAGCCACTTGTAGTGTCGTACCGTGCAAGCTAGGGAGGGAATCACCTGGGCGCTGGACCAATTTTTTTTGTATTTTTCGTCCTTCGGACATGTGGTTTATGATTAATAAAATCTATAAAGACTAGTTAATTTGTTCTAATGCATGTTATTTTTCTGCTTCCTCAAAAAAAAAAAAAAAAAAAAAAAAGTTGTAGCGTTGGATTTGATTTGATGGTCCCAATATGGTAATTTTAGTGCACATGGATATTTAGTCATTTAGATGTATACGGGTAATATGGTCATTTTTGTGTATATGGGTATTTTAGTCATTTTAATATATGTGTGTGTGTGTGTGTGTAATTAGGTTAATGGGCGAGTTGGGTTTGATTTCATATAAATAGGTCGGATTGGGTAGGAGTAATTAAGCTCATAACTATTGGGTCCCAAATGGGTCAATAACCCATTAAGGATCCAACTCACTTACAATTTACCCAATTTAATCCAAATCTGTCCATTTGCCACCCCTAACCCTGACCTTCGCCTCCACCTTTCTTTTTTTGGGTAAGTTCCGCCTCCACCTTTCATCCATAGATGTATACTACTGTACAATTCATATGTTATCGTGCACAACGCGCTTAACAATTAAGTAAAGAACGTAAACAGTAAAAGCAGAGAGATTTTTATGTGATTCTCTAAATTGTGATATTGATTAAAATTCAAATATAAGTTTCACTCACATACTCAAAGAAAAAAAGAATGTACAGATTACATCAATCGCGTATAACGTGATATTTACCATTTGTGGTAATATCTAGACCTGGGTAACGAGTCGGGTCGAGTCGTGTTCGTGTCGTGTCAGTCGGGGTTCGTGTCACAAATCATTCAACCCTAACCCGACCCATTTAGAATTCGTGTTTCTCGAGTCGTGTCATTTTCGTGTTTCGTGTCAGAAATGCTCAACCCTAACCCGTTAACTTCGTGTCCGGTTCGTGTCGTGTTATCGTGTCTGTTGTCTAACTCTATATAGAATTATAGATATACCATATATTATGTATATATGTTCGTGAAAATGGGTGACACAGATTAGTAACCGTGTTAGTCGTGTCAATTTCGTGTGTCGCGTGTTCAACCCGAACCCGACCCATTTAGAATTCGTGTTCTCGAGTCGTGTCATTTTCGTGTTTCGTGTCAGAAATGTTCAACCCTAACCCGCTAATTTCGTGTCCGGTTCGTGTCGTGTTATTTACTAATATCCTAGTCTAGGTCATACTCCGGCATCATAAATCAAGTGACAATCCAAAAAGTCAAATCAAACTTCACAAATCTAATAATCAGAGCTTTGTATGAAGAGAATAGCACAAATAATTTTCAAAAAAAAAAAAAAAACCCCATTTGTCAATCTTAAAATATCTTAGAAAATATCGATCAATCAAATAGATTAGGGGAGGATGCTACAATTTGGGGGCACATGCAACAGGGTGTTAAGCTTTTTGATAAAGCCTATCTTGTGATAATTATTGTGATTAATTCGAACTATTCTTCTTGTTCAGTTGGCTCGTCAATTTCTTAGGCGCATCACCAAAAATGGTATTTGTGGGACATTAGTAGCAAAACGTACGACAATATATACAAATATTTGTTCTCTAAGAGCAAATTTCTATTCGGTAACCATGAATGGAATTTTCTAATAAGTCTCCGTTCCACTAACTAAAATAAGTACTTATTTTTTAAATAAAATACTTATTTTTTGAAATTAAAGATGATGTATTATAAGATGATGATCTGTCTCGAAAAATGAAAAATAAGTACTTACAAAAATAAGAATCTTAACCGAACGGAGCGTAAGTAATAAAGGATAGATGTGGGGGGTACAAGAAACAAATAGAAACAAATATGGCCCGACAAGTAATTTTTAGTGCAACACTTATCCATAGACTCGCTGCGTAGCTCTCTATCATTGGATGGGCGACTTCCTTGACTTTCTTGACTTCCCTTGACCATAAAAAACATAATTGTAATTTTGCTTTTTCTTTGATAATGCAAGATGTCCTAGACAATTTGCACGCATTTTTGAATAATCTCTACAATTTCTCTCACAACCATTTTAAAAGCTTACGTGTAGGAACTCTCTATTTAATCGTTGTAAGCTGAAATCTACGTTCCAAACAATAGAAAATCTACATTCTTTCTTGTCTCTTTTTGCTTTTTTTAATTTACATCAAGAATGCCAAGAACCCGATACTCGGCTTTTTGGGTCACCCAAACAAGGGTAGTCTCCATTAGCTAGGGAGTGCTTCCACTCTGGAGGTGCGAGTTCGATTTTAGGAGGTAAGCCAATCCCAACCAGTTGGGAGATAAAATTCCATCTGGTTCGCCTCATTGGCTTGTCCAAGGGTCTCCCTCCTAACTGTTTATAACTATTTTTCGTGGGTGTTATTTTCTTGTGGCTGTCTATAGATGAATTAGACTCATCTGATTGATATTGTATGTACAGGTAGTGTGCAGGGCCTACTAAAGGGCCCCACACAAATAATTTGATTTGTTCATTAATTTTATAATCTTTTTTCAAGTGACCCATCTAAAAAAGAAAAAAGAAAAAAGTGGCCCATGTAAAAAATCAACTCAATTGAATATTTGTAAGTACTTGATCAAATATTCTATTTCATTCAAAATTCAGAATCTTAACTTCTGAATGGAAAACAAAAATATTGGATTCAAATATCCACTTGAGTTGGGTTTTTACAAAGATTTTAAAATTAATGAATGGAGCGGATTATTTGTACGAGACCTTTTAGTGGGCCTCGCACTCCGTTTGTACGAACAACAAAATACATATACTTACCGTCAGTACCCATAGTCGATTCTTCAAAACTTTGTCTTAATTGATTCTTCACAACTCTTTTACAACTGCGCACACTTACACAAACACTAATATTCATCAAAAAGTCTAGAACCACAAATAACAAAACACACACACACACACACACACACACACACACACAAAAACGTAGTGGGTTGGCCCAACACAAACTGAAGATGTGCAGTGTGTGTGGGCCCCACATGCCTTGTGAGTGTGTGTAATTATTCTAGACTTCTTGTGATATTCTTATGAAGGACCCATGCAAACTAGAAGTGCAGTGTGTAAAGGTCCAACATGAATTTGAGTGTGTGTTCTGATAATAAAAAAAAGAGTTTGTGTAACAGTTTTTCTGTAAATGTGTGCGGTTATATTTTTTTTTTCTCTCCCTCTTTTGCTGTTGTAGCCATAACTATATATATAGTTATAACAACCCGACTATGTACATAGATTTTCTGTGCACAGACCAAAATGTGAGGCTCACACAAACGATTCAAGTCGTTCATTAAATTCATTATTGAAAAATCAGTTTAATCGGATAATTGTAAATGTTTGATCAAGCACTTAAAGATGTCCGATTGAATTAATTTTTCGCAAGGAGCACTCGAAAAAAATATTTTAAATTTAATGAACGATATGAGACCCATAGTGGTCCCCACATGTCAACCTGTGCACAATCTTTGCACAAAAAATCCTTGTGGACAGACTTTTTGTAGTTTTATTTTTTCAAGTAATAAAATTTTCATAGTTATAATAGATCATTCATCTTAAAGAATAGAACATCCATTATAATAAAGCAAGTTAATATTGGTAGTTATTTGGTTAAGATTTTCTTAACACCAATGCATTCCGATCACGTCACTGCAAATTTCTGTGTAACATCATCTGTTGCTATATTAGTTTTAAAGTTGAACGTACCGTTGATATCATACCGCAAAATGGAAATTAATTGCTTTTTCAAATGGTTTCAATCTTTAAAAATGCTAATACAGTACTAATTTGTGGCTGATCTAATGAATTATCGACATTGTGTCCGCTTGATATATGGATTCTCAATAACTATTTTTCAAGTTTCCGTACATTTCGAACGGACGCAATGCTAATATTATCTGGTGGTGACTAGGGGTGTAAACGAGCCGAGCTGTTTACTTAACGAGCCCAAAATTCGAGCTCGAGCTTGGCTCGAGTTTTAACGAGCCGAGCCCTTAACGAGCCGAGCTTAGCCATTTACTAAACGAGCCTCTCTTAATCGAGCCGAGCCTCGCTTAACGAGCCGAGCTTTTGTCAAACGAGCCGAGCTCCACTCAGCTCGTTTACTAAACGAGCCGAATACTTGAGCTCGGCCTCGGCTTGTTGCCGAGCTCGCGAGTAGCTCGGCTCACTTATAGCCCCAGTGGTGACCCCGAAGACCACACACCATGACCATATAATTGTGGAGGTTGTCGATCAAAGAAGTGCAGGTCTCTCTCTCTCTCTCTCTCTCTCTCTCTCTCTCTCTCTGTCTATGGCCTTTTCACGCGTATAGGAAGCGGTAAACACACTGACAAAACATATGGCCCGGCCGGCATTATTACTTTTTCATTCTAAAGTCCGCACGCGCGCCAACGTATAAGACAAACGAACACCAGAATCTGGAAATTAAATTGACACGGACAAGAATCTGCAGAAATCGGGGGTCCTGATGTTTGGACTTGGGAGAGGTTACATCAACCCCCGACAATTAATCAAACCATTAGAATCCTGCTACACACAGCAAGATTGTGCACATGCAGATTTTATTGTGGAGTCCACCACGGGTCTTCCAAATATCATCCGAGTCGTTCATTAAATGTAAAACATTTTTTCAAGAGCCCCCCGTAAAACATAAACTCAATCCAATACCTATAAGTGCTTCATCCATCCATCTAACTTTTCATTCAGATTTCCTGATAATGAAAAGTTATATGGTTGGATCGAGCAACTATAGGTATCGAATTGAGCTTATTTTTTACGGGAACCCTTGAAAAAATATTTTACATTGGATGATTTGTGTGGGACTCGTGATGGGTCCCACAATGAAATCTGTGCACAGATTATATGTGTGTGTAGACTTATTAAAGAATCCGGTGCTTATATTACCTATATCTCCGTCATGTACAGATGACAATTCAACTTGCCCTCATCGGGACGGATCTTTGTTAAATTTCTCGGATATGGGGTCGGAGAAGAATTGAAGAAGTCCGGTTGGATTTGTGTACACGTTATTCCGTCCTGGTACCCGCCTTGAAATTGTTCTGTGCGCATAAAAATTCATTTTTATTCTTGTATTTTTACCCTTACAACTAAAACAATACTAACTGTTTCTTCCATTTTGTTTTTAGATAGGAGATTTTGGTTAAATTGTAATAGTTATTTTGTGAACTTTTATTATTTGTGCTCACTTAGGCTTTGTTCCAATAGAAACTCTTAGGACTTTTTTGGGTTTTGTCCTTATTTAAATTTTTTTCGCGTTTGTTAGCTTAACGCCTCACTTTGTCTCGAATCGAAAAGGTAAAAAAGTGAGGCATAAAATTAACAAGCTGGAACATATTTTCTCAACAGGAAAAAAAAAAGGAGTAGGGCGAGGAGGCAAGGACATTGCTATGTTGCCACCCACCCACCCCCTTATTTGTGCTTACTTAGGCTTTGTTCCAAGGATAATGCTACACACACAACCATCCAAACACAACAACTTACACAACCTCTCACATACATGTGGGGCCCACACATAGTAGTGTGTGTGGAGCCCACATGCATGTGAGAGGTTGTGTAAGTTGTTGTATTTGGATTGTTGTGTAAGTATCATTTTTGTTGTTCCAATAGAAACTCTTAGGACTTTTTTGGGTTTTGTCCTTATTTAAATTTTTTCGCGTTTGTTAGCTTAACGCCTCACTTTGTCTCGAATCAAAAAGGTAAAAAAGTGAGGCGTAAAATTAACAAGCTAGAACATATTTTCTCAACAGGGAAAAAAAGGAGTAGGGCGAGGCGGCAAGGACATAGCTATGTTGCCACACACACACACACCCCACCACAACCCCCCCCCCCCCCCCCCCCCCCCCCCCCCCCATATAGCGTCTGAATTTTAAAAAATTTATTTTGTGTATACCTAATTTTGAATATTATTTGTAATTATTCACATAGAGTTACTTATAATCTTAACAATTTTGGTTTGATTTGATAAAAAATTGATTATTTTGCATTCTTATTTTTAAATTTTTTTCACAAATAAAAAATAAGCACGTGTTTGTTAAAATAGTCTAAAGATAAAAACAAAATAATTGGTAAACTTTAACATCATTAGGCTAGAATCATTTCAATGTAGAAATGTAATGTATTGAAAAACAAAAACCTTAATTTCGATATAATAAGTATACGGTTTGATAAAAAAAATATATATGTCTATCAAACTGGTTCCTCCAGAGTCCTAAACTTGGCTCCGCCACTACGGAAAAAGGATACCCATAAATTACTCTATCGGGATTCAGGGTGAGGTATGGCAAAACCCACCTCGTCCCATTTCCATTCCTAGTTACCGTCATGGAAGCTTTCGCTTACATTTTCACCCGAAAGCCGAAGATATATGTTTTTAACACTGATTGAAGTTAGTACTAATCAAGTTTCTCTATCTCTTTGTCTAAGAGCATCACGAGCATCCGCAGTGAAATAAGTAAAAATGAATAATTAAAATATGTCACATCAGATTTTGATTATCTATTTAGAGGTTGTTAAAGTTAGCAACGCCAAGTCTCACATTGGTTATTTTTTGCTCATAATCAAAACCAATGGAACCAGTGCTTTCTTCCCTGAGTTTTTTCCAAACTTTTCGCCTTCATTTCACATAAATCATTTGAAAAACTAGTTTATGTTAAAAATAGTTTTTATAAAAAAATATTTGTTCTTGAAAAAAAACAGTTTATTAAACAGTTTTTGGAAGAAAAAAAAAACAGTTTTAAGTTAAAAACAGTTGGATAAAAAAATAGTTTTTGAAAAAAAATGTGTAAAAAAATAATTTTGGGTAAATACAATTTTTTTAAAAATAGATTTAAAAAAAATTGAAGAAACAGTTTTAATAAAAAAAATTTAAAAAAAGTTCATATAAAGACGGTTTTTTTTTTATAGAAAAAGTTTCTGAAAAGAATAGTAAGAATAGTTTTTTATAATTATTTTTTGAAAATATTGTTGAGAGAGAAAAGATTTTTGTGTAATGATGGGTGTATTTGATTAAGAAAATGTGGGAATGGGAATCACTAAATTTAATTATTAGCAAAAGGTTATTAGTTTTTATTATTCAAAAGCCAAAATTTGATGAGTTGATATATTTGCTAAGAGCATCAGCAGTAGAATAAGCAAATGTGAATAATCAAAACATGCCACATCAGATTTTGATTATCCATTTAGAAGTTGCTAAAGTTAGCAATGTTAAATCCTACATTGGTTATTTTTTGCCCATAATCAAAACCAATGGGCCCTCCAAACTTTTTTCCTTCATTTCACGCATATTTTTCAAAAAAGTGGTTTTTAAAGGGAAAAAAAAAAACAGTTTATGTTAGAAATAGTTAAAAAAATAGTTTTTCAAAAAACATACTCTGCTCACTTAAAAATTGTAAATACAATTTTGAGAAATTTTGAAAGAATTATATTTGCACAAATATTTTGAAATTTTAAAAACTATACATACAGTTTTTTAAAAATAGATTTTGTGTAAAAAATAATTTTCTATAAAAGAGTTTTGAAAAACACACTTTATTTACTTATAGTTTTTTAAATTTTTGAAAAAATAGTTTTTTGTAAAAAAAAAAAAAAAGTTTCTGAAAAAAACAAAAAAAAAATCTGAAAGTTACAATTTTTTAAAATTATTTTTTTAAAATATTGTTGAAAGAGAGAAGGTTTTTGTGTAATGTTGGTATACTTGATTGAGAGATAAAATTTGGTTATCGACAAAATATTGTTAATTTTGATTATTGAAGAGCCAAAATTTGATGAGTTGTTAAGAGATTGCTAGATTTGGTTATTTCAATGTGAGCACTTTTTTTATCCAGCATTGCTAACTTTAACAATTTTTTATTTTGCTTATAAACGTTAGCAATCTTTTGATTGTGTTAGGAATCTTTTGATTTTAATTATTACATTGTGGATGCTCTAAGAGATTGTTAAGTTTTGTTATTTCAATGTGAACACTTTTTTAAACAAATATTATTAACCTTTCGTTTTGTTTATTTCACTGTGGATGTTCTGACAAAGACAAATCGATGAAATCATGCTAGTACGACTCTAGCAAAGACAAATTGATGAAGTCATGCTAGTACGCTGCGCATCTCACCACGTAGAAAAACATATATGGAGAACAAAAATCCTAACTTCACGTCCATTTACACATATATATACACGCTCATACTCACAATAGAAGTAGGGGCCGTGGGGCTCACACACACTGGATGTATAGTGTGTGCAAACTTCACCTCCATTATGAATATGAGTATATAAATGGATATGTACGTGAGTGTAGAAGTAGAATTGATTGTATATAGAATGGCGTGAGACCACCCACAGAAATGATCGAAATTAATGGAGGATAGAGGGGGTCGATGGAGACCCCCAAAAGGAAATGGCCGGAACAGAGTACTATAGAGAGGGAGAGAGAGAGAGTAGTCTGAAGAGGACGTACGTTGTATTTAATGTTGATGAAGTAAAAGGGATTGGCTCTCGTCTTCGGTCGGACGGACGTACAAGTGACCCTAGCTAGCTCCTTAATTGGTCTTTAAAGGCACGTACGTTACAGCTGATACATGTGAATGTATATATAGTCAGGATCCTACGAGAGATCTCTTACGGTCTTACCGTAAGGGACTTTTCTTTTCCGATCGAATTGCGATGATTCGAACCGCTCAATGTATTCAAAACTCATTTTTAAAGGTATCTACGAGAAATTGCCCAAAAAAATAACCGGAAAGAACTTGATTCGAATAGTTTTTCATAAAAACTCAATCCTAATTGTGTGTGTGTATGTATATATATAAAACCTCGATCATTTGTAAATTCTAGGATTGATCGATTTTAGTGTTGTAATAAAGTTAGTAATGACAATATCCTCAATGTTTTTAATTCACTTTTAGAAGAAAGAAAATTAAAGGTTCATATACTACTCTTAATTATTAGTACTGAAAATTTTCATACGTACTGCGCGCATGCAGCTAGAATGCATGATTTATTATTAATAGTGCAGCAGCCCCCAGCGTCCGTTATCTAGCTAGGCATGCAAAATGTTGTTTTGAATTGAAAGGGATCGAGTACCACAATACCTTTCTTTTAAATTCTAGGCAACCAGAAAAAGACCACATCAAAAGTCACAACAAGACCGATCGATCGATATTAATTCTTCTATTATAAAGAGACGACGTCGATCGATCGATATATGGTTGTCAATAACAACTGCAATATATATCCCACAATCATAATAACGTACACAGCTAGAATTAATTAATTAATTACGTAATATAGAAACCACATCCACATGCATCACAGCTAGCAAATCGATCTAGCTATTAGCAAGCTTCAAAATTAAAATGATCGACGTACTACAACAAATTAATAATTAAAGGAGGCCTATATATGACGAAATTAAGAACTAATTAATTATAAGTCTCACACACATTTTTTTACAGACTGATCACAAAGCTTAATTATGTAAGAGGAAGACCTATACATATATATATTGATCTTCTCTCCCTAACATGCAAGCACATCATAATTTAAATTCATACGGGCAACGATACGTACGTACGTCCACAGAAACCAATACATGCACCAAAGCGTGTATAGAAAAATTAATATTTGGCTCATATTCATTCCGGGCACATACCGTTCTATAACGTCGAATATGGCCAAATATTAACTTTCCAGTCACTTCACATGTGCATTTTTTCTGTGCTTTCACCTCTTTTACAAACTAACAAACCTTACAACACACACGCACACGCAGTTTTATATATATCAGTATAATTAATTTATGGTATGCCTATGATGGGGATGAAAGGATTAATGTAGTAGCTTGACGGAGCAAGTCCCCACTCCGGCGGGAACGGCACATCAATGGTTTTGGATGAACTCACCCCCACGTCTCCGGCCCTACATTTTGGGTCATTTTTGGCCAGAGGGCATGATGTGTAGAACATGAGAGGGGTGGAGACGGTGTAGGAATTGGATTCGGAAGGGACCTTTGCGATTTTGGAAACCATGTTCTTTTTCGAGACGTAGAGTTGGCTTGGACCGCCCAAGAGCTTGGAGTGGCAACTGGATGGAGAAGTTTGTGTAGTTGCTTGAGTGTCCGAGGGAAGCTCAGTTTGGAAAGTGCCATCTTGTCCTGTGGTTGCAATGGCCAACTTCTTCACTTGACTGCATTTCACTTGAACCTTAATACCTGAAACATGGTGAAGAAAATGATCATCGTGAGGGAAAAAGAGTTGAACTGACAACCTAATTAACAACTTTTAGAACTAGGACGGACGTCTGGGGCAGATGGAAGGGGGTGCGGGCCGGGAAGGACCTGGCCGGGCTCTTGCACAACTCTAAATATTATCTTCAATTGTATATTTATGCTAATTTCGAAAAGTTCTATACGATCACTGGCACCTGTAAATCCCGTGGATGAAAAAATAATTCTTAAATTAAATATATTAAAACTCCCTATAATTCTAAGTTATCAAAAAGTTTTTGATCCTCCCTGTAAAATAAAATGATGGCTCTTTATATATGCATGAACTTAGATCTACCAACTAGCAATATGAGAAATCATGTTTGGTGAGATAGTTTGCTCATATACTCCTTCCGTAGAGGCCAAGGTTCGAGTCCCACAAGAGGCGGAGTTTGGGATTTCAGGACAATGGATAACCTCTTAGCCCCTCGTTGACTAACTACCTACTAACCCTCACTAACAATAAAATATAACAGAAAAAAACCTAGCAATATAAGATCAAAAAATTCGGCCCCCACTCCGTGAAAATCCTGATTCTGCCATAAGGAAACTCCCCCAAGTTAGATTATGGCCCAGTTAAATCCAGTTTTGGACTTTTGTTGACAAGAAAGGCCCAAATTGTAAGTACTTTACAGAGCTAGTCCAGTAAATCAGTTTGATAAATTCCGTTTGACCGGGAAAAAAAAAAATAAGTTTGACGTAAAATCGAATGCTTAATAAACCAAATAGATTCATGTATAAAATAAATTAGATTTTGACCGAAAAAATTAAAAAAAAAAAAAAAAGCTGACTAAGAAAGAAAAAAAAAATTAAAAAAGGAGTTAAGATTGTTCAAACTCAGCCTTCATTATTACAGTAATATTCCAAGTAATTGATGTTTGATTGGTTATCCGATAAATATATTATGATACACCTAGAAATTACTCCTGAAAAAAATACAAATCTACCTAATAAAACACAATGGTGTAGGGACCACACAAACACAAGTTGAAAGAAAGGACTGAGATTTATTTAATCAAATGGCTGATGTGTGCTCTCCAACTCTCTCTTTTACAAATATATTACAAAAATGCTATTGGTTCTTTTTACCCATTCTAGCTTTGGCATAAAAAAATAAAAATATATTACAAAAATACCCATGCCTACGGCACTACGCCGTACGCACGGGCAAACACTAGTATATTTATAATCTCACGTCTAAATCAATTGAACCAATCGAACAGCCCTAGCTAACTGTGTTTGTCTGTGTGGAAGAAGAAGAAAAAGCAAAGAACAATATTGAGTTAGCTAGAGAACAAACCAGAAAGATCATGATCATGGGTGTCCTTGCAGTCAAGGCAATGGACAGAGCCCTTCAAGACATAACTTGTTGAGAGCTCAAACTTAGCAAGAACCAAAGCAAAGACTAAAAGGGTAGAGATTATCAGATGATGAATCCCCATGAATGATGAAATCCAACCCAACATCATTCAAGTACAATGAGAGATACTGATATCAAAGCAACCTATCTATTTGTAAATAAATAAAATCCTGTACTGGATATATAGAGAGGATAAAGATGACCATAGTAAATGAAGGGCCCCAATAGCCTGAGTTTGGTAGGTGGTGCATGTTGAAAATTGAGGAAATGCAGGTTCACACTTTTCAATTTCCATTGAACAACGGGCCCCCCCCTGTTCACTTGCCCATGCTAGCTTCTGTCTCCTAGGATTTCTGTATTGATCATAATGTTATTTTCTTCACTCGATGGTTTTGGTTGGACTATCTCGATCGTCATGAGTCATGCATAGGAGTAGTTTTTAATTAGAGAAATATTGATGTCTTCGGTACAGAGTTAATTGATTTCTTTCTACCACGCAGGTCAAATCGTGGCGCTTAGGACCTGCTATGCTTTATTATAAGAAAATAGAATTGCGCATTTATCACTATATGTGGATTTTGGTAAGATAGTAAGCGCTTGATTCTAACAGGGATCAAAACAGTTGAAGAAAAATATTAATATGACTTCGAAAAAGTTGAAAAAAGAACCAAAACTAAGGAAGAATGGTTATCATGTTCTTAAAAATGAGTAATTATTCGGTGTCTTTAGAGTACCATCTCATGGTGATTGATCAATGGGCATTTTCCACCATATATTGGTGTGGAAGTCATGTACATACTTGATAGTGGAGTCCACACTGATGTGTTAATACGCCCCCAAAAGCGTTACGTGGTAGTGCTCCAGAATTAATTAACCTAAGAGGAAAAAATCGAAATGGTCCTTGTACGTAGTTTTAGTTTTTGTGTCAACTTGATCCTTGCAGTTTGAATTGGCTCGATTTAGACTCTGTAGTTTTCATTTTGTTCCAACTACTTACTGTCGTTAGACTTTGTTAACCCCAGACAAGAATGGACCCCTTTTCTAGGGTTAAAACAATAATCTGTCATTCTCCTCTTGCCCTAATATACCTCTGAAACAAAACACAAAGCCTCAGTGTTCCATTCTTCAATTTTTTTCACAGCTTCCATTCTCCATTTGTCGTGCCCAGGATTTTATCTTCGACCAAAACGTGTCTCGTTCGCCTTCGAGGGGAAGGAGCGAGAAGGATTAGGGTCTGGATAAGTAATCTGATTCCTATGGATTGC
Organism: Rhododendron mucronatum var. ripense; assembly: GCA_019656295.1. Lineage (NCBI taxonomy): Eukaryota > Viridiplantae > Streptophyta > Magnoliopsida > Ericales > Ericaceae > Rhododendron > Rhododendron mucronatum. Next base: position 11,790,378 of record BPLT01000001.1, read on the forward strand.
GACGTGATTCTTGAAAAGAAAGAAAAAAATGAGGAGTTTTTTGTTCTATAAAAGGGGTTCATATATTTTTGAAAAATGTTTGAATTTTAGAAAATGAAGTGGATTTTATTTTAAAAAGGAACCGAGCTTTCATCGAGCTGCCTACATATCTCCGGATAAAGGAGAATCTGGTCCGGCTGTGATTCGGGCCACAAAAGGGGTTTAGAAAAAAACATATAGAGTCTCCACTGAGCATAGAGAGTTTAGGTGTGTTTGGTCACTTCATGAATATCGGAAGAATAGTTCAAATATTTTAGAAAAAAGAATACAGGCCAGAGAACCCGAGTTTTAGAAAAGATTGACTCTGTTTTGCTTTTTAGGAAAAGGCTTTAGGTCTGCAAGGTTAGAGAAGAAAGGGTTTGGTTATTCACTAGAAAAGGGACCCATTTGTGTATGAGGTTAACGGAGACTACCAGCAGTTAGTAATTGGACCAAGTTGGAACAAAATGGAAACTACGGACTGTAAATTGAGCCAATTCAAACTGCAGGGACCAAGTTAACACAAACACTAAACTACATTGACCATTTCGATTTTTCCCCTTAACCTAAAAAGGGTGGTTTGATTACGTAGCGAGTGACCTGACGAGGGGCATGCAGGAGTTAAAATCACCATCCATGATAAATTTCTGAAACAGGACATCCGCAACTGATTTTTGTGGTCATTTAATTCAGTCTAGACTCTAGAGTGGTTGATGGTTTCTTCTTGTGACATCACAGATCAATGGTGCAAGTTGTGTAACCATGCAAGGTTTGAACTGGTTATCCAAACCCGATTTCAATGTTTTTCCTTTCCATGTCATCAATGACACTGAAACAAAAGAATAGTATAATGAATTTTCGTTTGATCAAAAAAAAAAGAAAAAGAATAGTATCATAAAAAAATTTTGAGACAATTGAAACTAAGGCCTTTCAATGAGCCAAAAAACAGAATAGTATCATAAAAATTAAAAAATAAGAATAGTATCATGAATTTTCGTTTGACCAAAAAAATTGATCAGAAAATCTTATTTTTCTGATCATTTTATCTTAAATGGTAATAATGGATTTTTGGCTCTAAGACCATTTAATGAGCACCCTAAGAGAGCCCTGAAACTAAATAAGGAGTCTTCGGGTGCTCATTGAAAGGCTTTAGAGCCAAAAATTCATTACGGCCATCTAGGATAAAATGATCAAAAAAATAAGATTTTCGCACTAGTTCAACCAGATTGAAAATTGGAGCACTTAATTTTTTAATTATATTTTTCCATTAGTTTCATTAACGGTGTTAACGATTTTACCAATTTAGAACGTAAAACAAACTGCAGGGACGAAATTGAGACAATTGAAATTAGAGGGACGAAATTGAGACAATTGAAACTAGAGAAACGAAATTGAGACAACCGTAAAACTAGAGCAACGACTATGAAAATTTGCCCTTTTAATAGTGATGATTTGTATATATTACTATATCTCTAACTAAAAAACGGTGGCTTTAATGAGAGATTCAATTGCCAAGTTCCTCAACCACTAATTTGGCTCCTCACTAAATAGCTTTAAAAATCAACCACTAAGAGATTTTTTTTCCTCGGCAAAAAAAAGATTTCACTAATCTTGCAATGATTACAAAGATTAAATGGATTATGAGCACACCGCATAAGTCACCCGCGAACCAAAGTCTAAAGGCCAACAAAAGGTCAACCAACCACCATAAACCTAAAAGGACATCAAGAAGCCAACTACAACACCGCAACAAGATAGAAGCCGCAAACCCTGGGCAAAAAAATCCAAAAAAAACCCTTCAACTGAAGCAAATTAAAAGAATTCGAAACCCAAAACAACAACCAAAAAACCGTCAGACCTTGAAATTAAAATTCCAAAAAAAGAGAGGCTCCATCCTCGAAATCATCATCTTCCTCCAACCCATCAACAACGTTAATCCTTTCCGCAATATCGGCCTCCTCCATTTCAACATATTTCTTTACGTTAATAAAAGTTCTCCCCCTCTGAATTTAACACCCAAAGTGGTCCCTATATCCATCGTCTTACGTGCATTCTTGAAAAGAGAATTCCTGTTTTCGAAATGTTGTGAGATGAAATGGAATTGCAGCAGAAACCTCTCTAACTTTGCTTTGAACAGTGGCGGCCTTGATCCCAAACTCGGAGATTAACTTCTTTTTCCTAATCTCCGAGATTAAGGGACTAAGTTGACCCACTGGAAGCATGTTTAGAATAAGTAGTAAAGTCTTTACAGATACTTTGTAACCCTACAAATATTGATAAACTACTACACATACAAATCCCATAAAAATTTACTATAATTCGCCAATTATCGTTTTCAAACGTGAAGTTCAAAAAAAAGAAAAGAAAAGAAAAGAAAAGATGCTGGCTCCGACAAGAAATTAAGTATATTAGCAGTAGAAAGTATCTTTCCTGTCTTCAAAACCTTGGATTGTGTCTCTATCTCTAGAGATCTCCTTAATTATGTACTCTCATGTGATATTCGAAGACCCTTTCCGATCACACGTTTAAGAGGCTGTTTGTTGGGTGGATCAGTTGATATCGATGGATAGGAGTGAATGCTGTGAGAAATTGCTTATTTGAGCACAAATCTGTATGGGTAGTAGAACTTTTTTTTATTTTTTTTATAAATTAAGTGTGAATTATTCACTGCTTAGCGGGTTGAGGTTAGCAATACCGTTCTATTATTGTGGTGTATTTAATTTTGAGAGTTACTACTGCATGCCGATCGATATCACTATCTCCATTGTAAAATGTTAGTTCATCATGCAAAATCAGAACTAAAAAAAAAAAAAACTACTTTTGCTAAAGAATTAATCTATTTTTTACAAATTAACAAATTTCAATGAGTCCATTTAATTCATGAAAAAATTCTTGAATTGTTTTATTAAAAAAATATTTTTAATTCTCATTTTGCGTGATGGACAAACATTTTGGAATGGTGGTGTAACGTCCCGATTTTCGAACACGTTAATTAAATAATTTATTATTTGGAAAAAAATGCCCGAAATTCGGGTCATTACAAATGGGGAGTATTGATTTTATTAGTATTAGCTAGGTTCTTAATCTTAAAATTTTGGTTTGATTTAATTAAAATACAAGTTATTTTAGATTCTCATTTCTCCATTTCTTTCTTTCATAAATACTTCCTCCGTCCCAATTTATTTGTCCAATTGTTGAAATTCGTGTCATTCAAAAAAATACTTATATCTGACATTTTGTAATTTTTTTAAAGATTTTGAAGATTTTGTATAATAAAACTAATTGAAATCTACCAAACAAGATCCATATTGCATATTAAAAACATTATGAATTGAAAATTATAGACAATTCTTTTAGAGGTCAAAAAGGGGACAAACAAATCGGGACGGAGGGAGTAAGAAACATGTGAGTGTTATAGTAGCCAAAAAGAAATAGAAAACAAAATTTTTATTTTTTATTTTTGAGATGCAAGAGTAATTAATAGAGCTAACCGCAAGCCCTAGTTGGTTAAATGTTATTCAATGGGGCTTATTTTGTTTAAGATATCTTTCAAGCATCTCTAAAAAAAATATTTTAAATAAATTAAACTATTTCGATCATTAATGTGAAATTTCTAGGTAAGTCCCACGCAATCCAGAGTGTACCATATTAGTGCATCAGCATCACTTTCCAAGGTGGAGGCAATGGAGTTGGTGGACAATCACTTCAAGCATTACTTCCCAACCTAAATTTCAGGTTCAGTTATAGCTAGGCCTTCCTTTATATGATGATAAAGAAACATGAAATTAATTCCAACCCCCCCCCCAAAAAGTTTTTCTTTCCTTTGTTTTTGTTTCGTTTATCAAAGGCCTAAGGCCTGAGAGACCCAAGCCTCATGCGAGAAGTAAATATTATTATTATAAAAAAAAAAGGAGTAAATATTATTTAATAATTTTGAGTCACCGCCATACGAGCTAACGGACCAAAGGAACCAAAGTCCCTTTTAGCCGTATGGAAAATTTGGTTAGGGGATACGTACAACTGATACCAGAATTATCAAGGAATATAAATGCCGTGTACAAGCATAAAATGTGATGGGTGATTTACGGGTTGGTCCAGATTAGGAATTTAGGACCAGCCATTCCCACCCGCTCCAACGGAAAAAAGAAAAGTAAGAACAAGGATTGAGAGTGATTTCTTCCGAGATTACCCCGCACTCTCTTCTTCTCCGTCAATAATGAAACTCCTCTCTCTCTCCGTATACCGGACCCGGACCCGGAGCCGGAGCAAAACCAGCTGGTGCTGGCGACGAAGACGTCGAAGGCCCTGGCGCCGGAGTTGGAGACGTCCAAAAGAGCAACGGCAGAAGAGCACGTTGTCAACGATGAAGATGCTGAGGCGGCGCGTTGATCACGATGGCGGCGAATTGCTGCGCTGGAGACGTCGAAAAGAGCTCCGACGGAAGGAGCACGCTGTCAACGATGAAGATGCAGAGGCGACGCGTTGATCACGGTGGTGGTGACTTGCTGCGCCGGAGCCGAAGACATCGAAAGGAGCTCCGGCGGAAGGTGCACGCTATCAACAATAGTACAACAACTACGACAGACAATTACTCTACAACAAACAAATGGGATTTTTTCTTCCAAAATTCTTGCAGTCTCTCGTCCCCAAATCACCGAGATTGTAGAGCAATTAGTCTCCTAACAAAAAAAACCAATTAGGCTCGGTGAAGCATTTAGACATGGCAAAGATCATTTAACACAGAAGCTCAAGCTGCTGCTCCGACACAGTTAGTAAGAACAGAATTCTTACTCCCAAACCTCAGTTGAAAGCCTCATATCATCATGTAAAGATTCCTTTTTTCTGTGTAATTACCATGTAAAGATTTCAGCAGGAGAATAACCTCATTTACCCAGATGACATTCCTCCAAATTATAGCCATACTAATCGAAGAAACCCAATGGTCTCAAATCAATTAGAATCACGTGCTCGGTCAACACTTCCCAACAAATTTTCATCTCTCACAATTGATCCCATTTGAGCAGAAGTTCAGAAAAACCTTGCTGTTTCGAACTCGAGTGGTAAATAATCTCTTACCTTGACATCTTGCCTCTTTTGAGAGGGTCCTATCACTCTTGCTCCACGAAGAGACTCCCACAGAGTTCGTTGTTAGATCATTGTTGGCTTCGTATTCCAAACCACCCGACTATTGAGTACTTCGGCATCCACAGGTGGATGCAGGATAGGATAGTTTGAGCCTAAGTAGCACAAACACGTACTCACACACACACACACATCAACATTGAAGTCCTAAAAAATTCCAGAGACGACACGTCAAGCATATTAGTAAATGCATCCTATCAACGTTTTTAAAACTTCTCTATAAAAGTATAAAACTACTCTATTTGGAAGCGGGACATATAACTAGTTAACATTAAAAAGACCATATCTTTCAAAAACATGAAAGACGAGTACAACATCCAAAAGCAATTACATCAACTCAAAACTAATAAAACACACCAGATCATGTACGTAGTAAGAGCTATAATACAACGGATGGCTAATATTCATGTCTTAAAAGTACATAAATCTACCTGGTTTATGTTATAATAGCGCCACAAGTTATTTTATCAGAAGCTCGTAAAGTTATTCATGTACATCTAAATGATGAAAAGATTCGTCCCTCAAGTGTCGAAAAAGTGTCCGATTCTGACACGACAAGCCGCGTTCCCGGAGGAGAACAGTTCTCATAAGCAAGATGTTTATCCTTAAGGATCAAGGAAGGAAACAAACATTACCATGTAGGCCACAAATTGGAACTTCAAGAACAATCTTGTAAGGTTATCCTATCAGAATCTCAGACAATAACATTTGGTAGGCCATACATAGGGCAAATGGCAACCAAGGCATATATACTTAAAGAAAATTGTTCCCATACCATCCCTGGCAGCCAAAAACCATCCCCAGAAATTGCCACCACCTCAAACTCCCAGATGTGTAATCAGACTACAGATCCAATTGAAGACTGAAAACAAAGCCTAACGTTGCCTACTAAATCCAATTGAAGACTGAAAACAAAGCCTAAAGTTGCCTACAACCTCAAGGTAAATCCCCCAAGTCCAAAAGGATCCGTTAACTGGTGTTGTATTGCAACCGATGGGCAGAAAGTGCAAGAAAATAAAGTTCTCTGTACAATCCACCCACGTATGCATGCAAACCCAGCTATCTATTTTCCGTAGAACAACAAAAAGAGAGGACAGAAGAGAAATTTCATTCCCCCTGAAAGTGCTTATCTTCAACTTGAATATCGGACGCATTCTTCTTTTTCTACAACTTGTTCATAAGCAAGACATTTGAACGATCTGCATAGGGTTTAATTTGGCAAAAACAACCTTTTTCTCGAGATTTTCATGCTATCCAAGTTAATGAAATTCTTACATTACTTGAACTTCCGGAGAAACTTTCTATCCTAACCAAATACATGAAGGAAATAGATTTCTCTTTCACTTCACTGTCTACAAGTTTCACTTTCGTAATTCTTTTATTCCTAAATCCTAAATTAAACAAACTCAACCAACCCTGCATCCTAAAATGAACAGCTGCACTCAAATGACCCACATCTTTTCTAGCAGTAAAGCAACCAGTTTCCTGGATATAAAGCAGCTAAACAGGATTGTCTATGTTAAAGAAAGGCTCAAATTGTTCAGAAACAGGTGTAATGAGTCACAAAATAGAAGGCATAAAATAAAATATTGCAGTAGGCCATTTTCGAAGATGGCAGGGTATATCTGTTCTTCCACAAACAAAATGAAAGGAAAATATTCTGCGCAGGCAGACTCCTGACTCCTTCAACACAATCACTGAAGTTAGGAGACATCCATACCACCCAAATGATTCCAAATTACCCTTTTTTTTTTTTTTTTTGGGTACTTCGGAATATGATTCCAAATAACCAATTCTCTAGAAAGCACGTTTCTATAAACTACTACAAACCAACGCCACTTTTTCTTCTGAAATTATTATCAAAAAAATCGTAAAAGAACTATCTTTAACATTGGATTATAGGCTATGGAGCACGGGTACCGCTACAGGTACGGAAAACGGAAAACCCCAAAAAGTAAGGTACGGGTACGGCAGGGGTACGGCGAATATATATATATATATATATATATATATATATATATATATAAAATAGGCTATGGAGCACGGGTACCGCTACAGGTACGGAAAACGGAAAAAACCCCAAAAAGTAGGGTACGGGTACGGCAAGGGTACGGCGAATATATATCTTTTTACTAGTTTTATAGCATAAAATGAATATAAACCCATTTTACCAACAAAAACCCCACATTTTGTGTGTTTGTGGTATTAAAATATATACTAAACGGATCTATTGTGTAATTTACCATAGTACATATATATATACTACTATATACTGTAACATTTCCAGATCCAGAGAGGATCGAGAAAACCCAGTCAATCGTCGTCACTCGTCACGACTTCACGCCGATCGTCGTCACCGGTCGCCGATTGTCATCTGGTATGTCTCTCTCTCTTTCTCTCGTCTCGTCTCGTCTCTCTCTCATCTCTCGGTCTCTCTCTTTCTCTCGTCTCGTCTCTCATCTCTCGGTCTCTCTCTTTCTCTCGTCTCTCTTTCATTTTGGGCTAAAATGTATCCGCAAAGTACCCAAGGCGTACCGACGGAGTACCCTTGCCGTACCCAAAGATACCAAAAGTACCCGGTACAATTTTCCCGTACCGGTGCCGTACCCGTACCTGGTGCGCGTACGCCGACATTTCCAGAGTACCCGTGCTTCATAGATTATAGGCTACAAAATAGATGCACTCAACCATAGTTGTCAAGGGCGAAAGGCGCAAAGTTATGTTGGGCCTGAGGCGAGAAGTGCAAGGCGAGACACGTGCCTTTTTGAAGAGAGGCGCACCTATGCAAAAAAAAAATTGAAAAAAATTGTTTTATGTGCGCTTTTTAGTGTGCTTTTCTGGAGGAAAAAAAAAAAGAGCTTTTTTGACCGATTTGAAAGAAGCGCACTTTTCGTGCCTTGTTGCTTTTTGCTCGCCTTTTTCAAGTCGTCTCAACTGGGTGTTAGCAAGGCGCTGGGGGTGAGCCTTGCCTCGCCTTGGGCCTAGGCACGTCTTTGACAACTATGCACTCAACTCTCTGAAAAGAGGAAGATCACCTCGTTTAGACCTACACTACGCATAGTTTAGAACTACACTAAGAAATGTTCACTGCACAATAACAAGAAAAATGATGCGTACAAAATTGCTCCACATTCCACAGTTAACAGAAAAAGAGGACCTTTTCCTTGTAAGTCTAAGACCAGCAAGTACAACAAATTTCCTAGTCCAGATGAATGTAGCATTAAAAGGAAATTTAACAGATAAAGAATGTCAACTACTACAATCAATCCAAGTCAACTCTAAAGTGTGTATACATGTGGCCATTGAGAACAGAAACAAAAACTGGTACTTTTATCATAAACTCGGCCAATTTTACCATATCCTTAACTGGCTTCTTCGTTTCTAAAGGATAAGGAAAAGTGCTACAAATATGGTTCCTCCTCCTTACAATCATAGGGTTCTCTTTCCTTTCTTTGTTACTAACATGGCGTATGTACTAACTATTAAGAACTAACTTATAATTAATGAGTTCATTGATGTACATCAAGTCATCAGCCATCTTAATCCTCATCCATATGTCCAAACAAATCCCGCCCTTGGTGCTTAATAAGTTTAATGAAGTCACCTTGTGTACTTCCTTAGTTTAACATTTGCCTTACAGAGGATAATACTTTTAAGTCAAAGGAGTAAGAGCTTCAATTCAAGCCAGGGTGAGAGAATGAAATCCCTGAATTCCTAAACATGAAGTACAAGAAGGAAAAATCATGAACAAAATTAGATTACAACCACCGGACCATGTGGTAATAGAACAAACGACAAGTAGCTACCTGCTTAAGGCAATTTACCAGTATTGAAGTTAAAAAACAGTCCAAGAACATAATGATGAGATCATTTGTCAATGTTGTCAAAAACTTGAGATCTATACTCCCATTGAACTTGATCCCAATATTCAGGCAGTTGACGGCAGTATATCTCTGCCCCAATTGCTTATTAAACCTTGTTGATATGAATCAGGAAATCCTCTGCTGTGTTTTTGTGGATAATTGGGCCCACATCAGAACGTCTTAAGCACAAGAAGATTGATGCCCGACTTTCAACAGAAGACTAAAATTCTGCAGTATGCTGTCGAGGGAGCACAGCTAGATTTAGGAAATACTTGATCAGACCATAAAATAGGAATAGGTATGGTGCTCAACCGTTAGAAGAGAGAATGACTTCTATTCTACCAAAGAGAGTTCCATAACTAATGTTACTCCGACCCTCAATTAAGTCCCTGGTAACATTCAATTCAACTCCAAAATTATAATAATTACTTTTGTTTGGGTTACTCAAGATTAAAAATTCGTTTTGCCTCCGAAATTCTCAATCCCATAGGGCTATAACTAGACAACCACTCAAGAAAATGGACCTTTATAATACAGGAATCTTGCGAACATGCACATTCAGGTGCTTTCCGTGTAATACTGAACCACTAATGCTATGGTGGCAAGTGACCATATTTTGGATACCACATGATGTGATACCAGACCCACCACTGTATCGGTAGAGTACACTATCATGGGTAGAGTACAGTGATGACACATCATCACACAGTAACAAAGATAGGTCACCATAGCACAAAAAACAAAGCTCAGAACTCAAGCACTACTATCAGTAATGTCACGATATAGCATAGATAACACAAAAAACAAAGCTCCATTTCGATTTCCATATATACTCAAAATTGCTGCTAAAAAACAAAATCATAAGTTCATAGCAGGAGGTTAATAACAAAATGGCACAGATTATTCAAGGAGAGATGGAGGATTTTAGCTTTCAAATTTTCCTCATATATCAATCAAGAAAACCTGTCTTCCGCCACACCGCATTCCGAACCTGCCTCAAATCCCTCCCTTTAAGCGTCCTTCCTGCGCCTTCAAGCACAGAACACGCCACCCTCGGCGACCGCCTCGACGAAACCACCTCGTGAGGCGGTAACATCATCTCACCGTCCCCATCCCCGTCCCCTTCCTTTTCATCCTCGTCATCGTAAACGACGTCGAATCGGACACTCCTCCTCCTACGCCGCATTGCCTCCGTCATCATCGGCACGTTCACCGGCGCCGACTGGTGCCGATCCGCGTGCGCCTTCTTTGGAATCATCGGGATCATTCTAGAAGGAGAGGACGAGGATGACGAAGAGACGGAAGCCGAAGCCGAAGCCTTGTGGTTGAAGAAAACCGAGCGAGCGCGGTCCGGTTCAGCGGCCGGCAATGCGGCGAGGATTCCGAAGCTGTCCGGCCGGCTGACGAGGCGGTGGCGGATGGGGGAGGAGGAGGTGGAGGGGTGGTTTTGGTGATCGGAGGAGTGAGCGGTCCAGAAAACATCGTCTTCGGTGAGCTCGTCGGCGAGGGAGGCGGCGGTTTCGGGTTTGGAGGGAGGGAAAGCGCCGAGGAACTTATCGGAGGGTGATGCTGTGGCGTTTGGATCCATCTTCTCTCAGTCCATAAGATGAGATGAAGACTCCACCAGAGTATATATGTCTAGTTGTCTGTTTAATCACGATTCTCGTGGCTCTCTAAAATTGTGGAGAGAGAGAGAGAGAGAGAGAGAGAGAGAGAGAGTTGAGGCGGTGGTCGTGGGTGGGGGGGCACTGGGGGCGAGACAACGTGGCGGAGTAGTGGTTTTTGTTTGTTTGGCATCGGAACGTGAGAGAGAGGAACCAATTTTCCCACTTCGCATTCTGCATTTTGCAGTTTTTTTTGGGAGTCGAATTACGTTAATGCATTTATGTCACAATGCATTCTGAAAAATACACTTTTAAAGACGCAATTTGAGAATTGAGAAGCTTTTTCATTATTATTTTAGATTTTTTTTTTCAAATTCTTAAGTTATTTTGAGCATTATCCTAAAAAAACTCATTCACATTACTCTGTTGCAAAAACATGTATCTCAAACACACGATTAGATTTATAATCTATTTTGCCACAATTCAAAATCAATCAATCACAATTCAAAATGCAAAACAGGTTCTCAAACGAGCCCGTAATAATGTGACATTCGGTGATTAAAGTTTTAATAGAGTCACTCTAGTCATCAATACTTTATATTGTTGTTTCACTAACTAAATTAAGTACTTATTTTTAAAATAATTACAATTTATTTGAATTAAAAGTGATGTATTGTGAGTGAATAACCTGTCTCAATAAAGCGAAAAATAAGTACTTAAAAAATAAGAACGTTAAGGGAAATGGGGTCTAAGTTTAAAAGGTCTTCACTGCAATTGTAAAAATACAAATTATTAGGCCAGAATTTTGAGTAAATTATTAAAGTACACACTGATGTTCTTAATAATTTTACAACAGTTCGAATTGAAATTTTGAATTACCTGTTTTCTCTCATGTATTAAAGCCTTAGCTTGTTATCGGACTAATCATAATCGAATAAATTATTGAGGGTTAGATGATCTATAAGTTACAGTGGAACCAAGTAAATTATTGTAGATAACAATTGAGTAAAATAACATATCAAAACAAATCCTAATTTTGTAGGTGGCCCACTGGATAGCATAAACTTTTTTTTTTTTTTTTTCACGGAAGAAGGAATGATTTTATTAAGACAAAGAGCGATCCGAGGATCGAAAATCGTCACGGACAAGACTAGCGAGATGTTGGGAGACAGGACCCCCCCAACACTCCAATCTAGCATCTAATAGGGAACGCTTAGCCAAAGAATGGGCTACCCTATTACAAGAACGCTTAACATGAATAAAGGAACAATATGAAAATAAAGGAAAAAGCTCTACACAATCAGCAAGAATAGAGCTACAATCAGAGAAAGACTTTCCATCTTGAATCAAAGCCTGAACTACCTGCAACGAGTCACCTTCAATGATAATTGCAGAAAATCCTCTAATAGCTGCAGTGACAAGGGCTTCACGAAATCCCAAAGCCTCAGTAGAACGTGGCGATAAGTAACCAGCAAAAGGAATCGAAATAGACCCCAAAATTTCATCAAAATGGTTCCTTGCTAAAATACCCACACCAGAAATACCATTCTTTTTGTTAACAGCACCGTTAACATTACGTTTAATAACATTAGGTGGAGGGGGAAGCCAGGACGAGGGATGGGGTGGAGTGGAGAGTCGAGGGAGGGAATGGACCGTTTCTGTAGCTGTCTTGAACTCTTCGCATAGAGTGATCGCTTTTTCAATTGTAGCAGAGCAAGTCAAGAATTTTTTATCAAAGTACACAGTGTTCCTCCCCTTCCATAGCATCCAGCACAAAGTGGCTAAAATAGCATGGAGATCTTCCACTCCACTAGAATTACGAACCGAGTTGGACCATACCAATCCACCATTCAGTAAATGAGAGAGAATCCCAGGAGGGTGAGACTGCATTAGCAAAGGGGGAATTTTTCCACACCTCCTTGGATGATTTACACTGTGATTAACACCTAAGATTGTAAGATCGTGGTGCTAAAAGTTTCCTAGCTTGTGGTGTTTTCATTAATTATCGTTGTTTTTATGCAATTTTACTCGTAAGGTAGTCTGTTTAGTGTTTCAGGTGAAATATCTCTAAAGGGCGTGTTTTAATCACAAGACCCAACCCCAAGTTAATTCAGGTGTCCACGCCCGGTGGAATTTCTGCTCGGGAGACCAAAGAGTGAAGGCGAGAGGTATCGGCCCAGGCAGGGAGACGTCGGGTGCCAAAACTGGGAGGCTAGCCTGATGAATTGGAGATAAGCCACGCGTATCGATACAGCCTTATTCTGTATCGATACGCATTAGCTTCGTGGCAAGGCAGAGTGTTCCGTATCGATACGGCCTTAATCCGTATCGATACGGGGAAGCTACGTAGAAATGGCCCTTCTCAACTTATCATCGTGGTATCGATACTTTGCTTATTGTGTATCGATACAGAGAGCCTTCGGCCAGATATTTGTTGCTTTTTGCACTTTCCATTTATGGAATGGTTGCCTTTAGTAGTATACTTTTCAGATATTTGATGAGAGAGAAACCCTTTTTGTATAAATAGGGGTGTCATCCCTCACCTTTTTGGTATCTAGCTCATTATAAACTTAGGTTTTTTCTCCATTAATGTTCTTGAAGCTTTTCGTAGTGTAATCTCTTAGAACTCAAGTAAGTAATTCTCGTTTGTTAATTTCTCGTTTATTAAAGTTGTTCCTATGGACTAGATCCTCTATAAAATCAAGTTTATTTTCATTTTCATCGGTTAAAACTTATGTCTCATTTTTATGCTTTGAGTTATGCTTTAAATATGTGTGAGTAGTCGATTGGCTAAGTCTCGGGATAATCTTTCCCGAGGACTTAGGTGTTATTCGGTTCTCAATTGTTAGGGCTTAAAAATCATGATTCGCGGAACAGGACTTGCTTGCATTTACGGTCCAAACAAGGGGTGTTAACTACTTGGTGAGGCGTTTGGCAAGCGGTCTTGGCAAGCGGCTCACCAAGGGCTCGTGGCCTCCTATGTGTTCGATTAATTTGTCAAACAAGTTGGTTCGCCTCCGTTTAATCACATCTTTCTTGAAAAATATTCGTTAAACGCTAAATCGCCCGGGCGTGAGCACACGGTCGTGACTCTCGCCTGAGTTATATTGAGGACCGGTAATATCCTTTGTCAAGGGTTAGAAGATCCTTAGACTTGCCTCTTTTAAGTTAATTACGCAATTTCCTAGCCTTTCGCCTGGGCAATTTTCACCGTTTCAAAGCATCACCTAGTTGGCCTTCTTGAACGCCGCATTCTACATTTTCAACCTACAATCCGTTTAAGCTATCATCGAATTCCCTGTGGTACGATCCCGGTCTTGTCGGTTTATTATGCTACCGACAATTTAGCCCTACGCTTGGGGTTTTCTCAACCTTTTTCGAAGGCGAGGTTTTCGGAGCTAAGCACACTGAAAAATGAGATGCTCGATAGTTTCAAATGCAGAATTACACCTCGGACAGTAAGGAGAAACATCAATTTTTTTCTTGAAACGATTAAATAACACCGCAAGAGTGTTGTGAGAGCATCCCCATAAAAACATTTTAATCTTGTTGGGAACTCGTAAGGACCAGATTAGTCTCCAAATACCATCCTGTAAATTGCCCGAACTGGATTCTCCTCTCTCTCTAGAGTTGTGCGGAATATCGCTAGATCTTGATAAGCAATATGCCGATTTGACTGGAAAAAAAACCATTATCTGTATAATGCCATACCCCTTTATCCGGAGCACCTTGAGAGCTAATTGGAATAGAAAGAATAGCTTCCACATCAATATCAGAAAATAAAGTCTTGATCAAAGGGATATTACCTAGAAAGATCAAAAGATCATCATTAAGTTGCATTCTCGACCTGAATATATGATTTTGTATGCCATATGGATTGTTGTTAATAGACAAGAGTTCAAAAGCAAATACGTAAAAGAAAACTTCTTTGGAAATTTTACAAAGATATTAGGAATGTAAGTGTTTCTAAGAAGAAAAATGTATATAAGATTTGGTTACAAATTGTCATGGCCTTAGTAATTTGGGATAAAATTGTAATGATTAAAAATTATAGCGGAGACCCGTGCCTCCACTGTGTATCCGCCACTGAAAATCGAGCAACGTGCTCTCAGGTTTGGTATATTATTCACAAAAAAAACTTATACGGGGTTGTGCACATCAATTATGTCGGTATGTGTATATGTTAAGGATGTCATTATGTCGAGACTTCGTATGGGAAATTTTGAGTTTGAGCAGATGGAGTAGCGTGGAGCAGCGTCGACACCCATCGCATAATCTAACTCATTAAACACTACTTACAGCCAAAAAAATCAAATGCACGTACAAAACCGCCTAATCAATCACGTTAGCCTTTTTTTTTTTTGCCAAAACGATAACAAATAATATTATTGATCCAAGAGACAGTATATCGAGAGGAAACTCTATCTATAAACAAGGGATCAAGAAACCAAACAGGAGAGGATTCATTTTGTAAAGATCTGGTATTTTTAATAAATATTAATTATTATCAAAACAAAAATATTATTTATGTTCGTTAGTTATTTAATGCGAAAAATTATTTATGTCGTCACACCAAATTTTATTCCGTAATCATCTGTCTGCGCGCGTGTCCAGCGAGTAATTGTCTGACTGTGTGCGAGTGTTGCACCAGAGCATTTTTCTTTTTTCTCATTTTTATATTTCGGCTGAGTACAAATCCCCCCATTTTCCTCCTAAATTCCCTCACACGTAGACAACATAGGTGTGACACACCTCAGTCATACCTCCCTCATATACAGATGAGGCCCATTTCAGCGGGCTTCACCTGTATGTGAGAGGGATGTGGCTGAGGTGTGCCACACCCGATGTGCCTCTAGCATTTTTGTTTTCCATGGGTTAATATCCCTTGTGCAAATCCTAACCTCTTTGATATATCCCTCCCCATTTTCTTCATTTTATTCCCAGCTAACACACACATGGCAGAAAGAGAGAGAGAGGGAAAGAAGAAGAAGAACCGCCATCACCGACACTGCTCCTCACCACCCGAACACCACCACCTCCGGTCACCACCGTAGACCTCCTTCTCTCCAACCGAACTCCACCTCCTCCCTCCTCACCAACCGGAGCCGTCACCACAGTGGCGAAACCAGGATTTAATCGCACTTGTACACAATGACCCGAAAGATAACAAAAATTATAGAACAATAACCAAAAAGAGATACTGACTTCTAATAAATAAGCAAAAAGGCATATCCGTTCATTACATATCATTTCACCTACAATTGACCACGTCGATTTGTCATATTTTGGAATCGATTCATGATAGCTTCATTTGAAATGCTATAAAAAATCTCTCTCTCAATATAGACAATCAAACTATCATGCATCCATTGATCACCCATCCGGTTATGAAGTCGACTCTTCACAATCTTCATAGCAGAAAAAGTCCTCTCTACTGTCGCAATCGAAACAGTTTCAATATGCTGCTTTTGATTCAATAAATTTTGACATTTTCTTTGAGATTGTCTGTGGGCACCATTAATACTTCCTTCATGAGTTTTCAATCTATGCTTCTTCCTCCAATTTGTATATCCCTCACCCACAAAGCAGTCACCACCTTCTTGATCTCCTATTTCAGTTTTGAAAAGATAGCAATAAAGGCAAAATGCAGCATCTTTTGATATGCTATACTCCAACCAACTACCATATTCATCAAACCATTTAGAGTTGAATCTTCTCAAGAATTCCGAAAAGGTCCTTTGCGGAAATTGGTGGTTACAAGGTTGGCAAGGGCCCTTTAGTAAGTAGGCCCTCCGAACTTGTTCTCGAATGTTTGGATCATAATCCATAATTCAAGGTCGAAGCCCAAGATCGGCTTGAAGCTCCTGTAAGTCACTTTCTTTATGACTTTGCTTCGAAGGCTCATTGTTAATTGTATGAGTTGATGATTCTTTGAGATTCTTTCGTTTAAAATACCTCTCCATATCTATATCTATAGAAATAAAAGTACAAACTGTTAACAAATTTCTATCAATAAAAACCTAAGTTTTCAACAGTCAATAGTATGCGGACTAAAAAAAAACAGCCAATAGTATTGTTCCCCAAAAAAGTCACAACCTACAAAATAATGAATTCTGTCCCAATTAATTTATATCTAGGGCCATGGGTTACCTTTTACCTCTCACTTGCTTTGCTCAAAGTTTAAGACTGTGGTCCCGGTTCCCGAATCTATAACCCAAAAAAAAAAAAAAAAAAAATCTACAAAGACAATCACTCCGTAAAAATAATCAATTAGCCCAAAATTAATCTAAGAGAATGAGAGACCCACAAAACAATCACAGATTCACTAGTATATAAAATGCTTTCCTTTCCCTTGGGCGTCGCCCACGTTCTTGTTCCATAACTATAAACAGTGAGTTCCAAAAAACTGTAAAAACAGCCTTGATTTTCATCCTCATATCCATTATCCATGTAGAGAGAAAAAGTATTTGTGGTTCAAATCCGCCTTTGTACAAAAGAAAATTGGAATTTAAGACTAAGCTACTCACCTGTAAATGGGTCTGATGAGTGATGACTGAAAAAAAAACTCCAACTCGTCTGCAGTGGTGATCAAAGATCGAGGGTTTCAAAAAGAATTTCCTTCAAACTGTGTCAGTTCTCCAAATATCCATTCTCCATTTCTTTTTCTTTTTTTGGAGAGGGTGAGACAGAGGGAGAGAGAGGAAAAAGTGGCTGAAAAAGAGGAAAGTGAAAAGGGCAATATTTGTAATTTGGTGGGGTATAAGGGCAAAATGTTTGGAGGACATAGGGGCAAATTTACAGAAATACCCCCAAAACTACAAACTTCTCACAAAAAATTTCATTGAGTAGAGTCAATGGACCCCCCTTGCCCAATAATAAATCCGCCCCAATTGATTAATAACCATAATAAATACAATAAATAAAAATAATAATATTCAAAATAATTAGAATGACCTTAAAAGGATTTCTACGATCCTACGCAACGTGATCGAGTGTCAAAAATCGAGTCCAGAGGATCGCGAGATTTTTTTAAAAATAAAGATGTTACTGAAAATTACCGAAAGTAGAATAATTAGGTAATAAATAATCTAATAAATAAAGTATGTTGAGGTTAACCAGGTTTTATCTTAGGAGTGTAAAGAGTCTAAAAAAATTTATTCGGGCATTAATAGCATGGTTTATAAGGTTGTAAGGTAATTTCGATTGGAAATTTTATAAAAAAAATAATAAATAGATAATTAAATAAAATATATATATAATTAACAAGATATCATATTTGAGGTGCGAGGAGTTTAGGAAAAATAGTTTGGGTGTTAAAAACGTTGTTTGAAAGGTCGCAAAGATTTTTCGTTTGCAAACTCTAGAAAGATAACAAATAAATAATTAATAAATGGATAAATAAATAAATAAAATATGATATTAACAATGTATGATCTTTGAAGTGTGAGGAGTTTAGGAAAATAGTTCAGGTGTCAAAAATTGGGTTCGAAAGGTCGCAAAGTGAATTCGAACCAAAACTACACATGCCACAAGGTCTGATTGGATTGACCTTGCGGCCCGTCTGTTTACTGGTTCTTGTGGCTGGAGCAACCCGAAGGTTGCGTCCGCGAGGTTGCTGCCAGTTTCAGTTTTTCTCGTCGTTTTGCTTCGGTTTCGATGCATGGGTCCATTTGGGGCATAGGGTTAAGTTTAAAAACACTTAATATACTTATAGGAGGGATTGTATAGGATTATAATACCTTGGTTTGGATCGAATTGAATCAAAAATGAAACTTGAATTTTGGGGAAGTTGACTTTGGTATCGGCTACGGGGGAACCTTGGGATCAAATTGAGGGTTGTTTTGTGAAGCTAGGAGTTGTAGGAGGTGATTTGAATGGTTGGTTTGGATTTCGATGGGTCGTAACTATGAAACCCACTTTTCTCTCTCTTTCTTTCTCTCTAAAACTCCATAGATTGAAGCTTCAATTGGTCACGGTTTTCTCTCGATTCTTACTCAGTGGGGTGTGGAAGGGGTAGTGGTGTGCTTGTGGGTTGAAGTGGTAGGGTATTTATAGAAGAATTTCAAAGAAGGTGATAAGATCGAATTTAATGAAGTTGGGTTCATGGGACTAGGAAGCAAACGGATTGGGGTTGTTTTTGGGGTTAGAGGGATGGCAGGAATTGGATAGGGTCAAATTGAATTCGGATTTCTCCTTGGTGATGAAGAAATTTTTGATTTGAGCTAGGGGGGACGAATTTGGTTTTTCTTAGTGGGAAAGAAAGAGAGAGAGTTATGGCTAGAGAGAGAGGGAGCTGTGGGAGGAAGAGAGGCTACAGGAGAGTGAGGTGAGGGAGATGAAGAGGGTGTATGCATGTGCATGCATGCATTTGTGTAGGCAAAAAAAAATATGCATGCATAAAAAAAAATGTACTAAGAAAATAATTTCTATTATTATTATTATTGCTTTTAACAAAAATACGGGTTGTTACAGGAAAAAAAAAGGGTAAAAAATTCCGGGTCGTTACAACTAAAGACAGAGCAGAAGGGTCGTACGAAAAAGTAAAGTGACGTTGACCGATGAAGTATTTGTCAAACCCTGGATGCTATACCCTTAGTTGCTCTGTATTGTAAATTAAGTATTTTGATAATGTACGACAAAGTATTTTTATAGAGTACAGTTGTAATCGATATGTCGTATTGTGATTTGAATTGGTGAAACTTTTGAAATTTTAATCCCTAAAAAAAGAAAACTATTCTCAGAAATCTCTTTTTAATGTTTAAATAATGTCTCCAAAATTTAGGGCGTTACACAGTCCAAAGACTATACCCATCGCTCCAAACAGTTGGAGCACTGTAGAAAATAACCAAAAACACTCACACAAGGGTGACAGAAGCCCCACAAACGGGGAGAAATCCCACACAATGGACACCAAAGAAAGAACAAAAAAAATAAAAATCTGTAACGAAACCGGACGAAGTCTGCCATACCAGAGCAAATTTCATCCACCAACCTAAATCTCCCATTCCGGCAGGGAGGACACACCTCCGGCGACCACGATATGAAAGGCACTACCTTCAAAAGCCGTCAGACTATACAGCGGAAGATGTGGAGGATGGGCAGCGAATGGTGGTTTAGGGAGAAGGATAAGGGTGAAGGGGGAAGGAGAAAATACCTTCGAGATCTAAAGGGGAGATGGAAAACCCCCATGAGGGTGAGAAATCCCTCCCTTCCCATTAGGGTGTAAAACCCTAGAGGGAGGAGAAGGGGAGATGCAGGGCAGCGGCTTCTTTAGGGTTAAGAGAGAGAGAGAGAGAGAGAGAGAATATGCTTTATTTGTTAGCCATTTAACCTACAGAAATTGTATATGTAATGAATACTAAGAGCATCCTTATCAGATTCACCACTTGCTCCTTTAAACTAAACTAACGAGTAAAATCAGGAAAAACACCACATGTAACGCCCCGACTTTTCGGAAGCAATATAAAATAATATCTTAAGAAAATTTGCTAAATAAATATAATTTTCTAAATAAAGTTTAGATATTACAAACTCAAGATAGATTTGGTGATTCAAAATACATTAACTTCAGAGCTGACTCTAGGCTTGATACAGATTCCAAGCATACTCGATCTTCGTTCCTGATATTCCTTTCGTGTCGAACTGCACCATCATCGAATCTTCTTCATTGAATCCTGCGCTCTCTGGCAAATTGATCGCCGAAGCAAACGATTTGCCAGGATACAGACGTATCCGTGAGTGATAAATCACCCAGTAGAATAATCCAACTCAACCACCCCTCTTATTTTAAAGCTAGCAGACAAGACAATATTGAATCGAAGAACCAAGCAGAGATTTCATTCATGAACCAAATTATTACTATCCACTAACCTTATGTGAAATCTAAGATCTCATCCACGAGATCCTTTCCTCCCATACCGCTAACTATGATCGTGTCATGGAAAATCCCCCCCTTGCTTGTCCTGCACACGGGGTTCTAAATGAATTCACCTAAGTTATGTACCTCGTATGAATTCATTTAGTACCATAACAGGGGGCACGATTACCCTTTGGAACGTTCCATGGCGTACCATACATTAGGGTCGTCACCATTCCTAAGCCACTAACTATGACCGTGTCATGAGACAATCCCCCTTGCTGGCCTGGCAAGGCACGATTACCCTTTGGAACTTCCCATGGCGTACCATATGTTAGGGTCACCAAAATATCATCACTGGGCCCCGCAGCTCACCCTTATCATCACTGGGCCCCGCAGGTCACCCTTATCCATTGCCAAATCAAATCCACAATCTCACGACTTCAACACTTTACCATTTTCCATCAACTTAACATCGTCTAGATGAAATCTATTCGCATACCACCCCATGTCTCTAGAGTCCAATCTAGCATTCAAATCAGAGATCGGTGCAATATACAATTAAATCAAATAATAATTAAAACAAATAACTAACAATGCAATCACACAACCTTTTATGAATGGGCCGTTGCCCTTATTCTTGTATGGTACAATGTCAATAAGGAAGTAGGATTTTTATAAATATCTTAAATAATTATTACAAAGCTCTTATTAATTAATTACAAGCAATTAATCTATTAAAAACTAATTAAATACATTAATTGGATAAAAATATTAGAATAATTAACATAACCCTAATAAGAGTCCTAAAGGTCCTATGTCACCAGTTGAATGTCAAAAACTTGGGTTCCGAAGGTCGCGGAATTAATTTATAAGAAAACGTTAATTAAAGTGGCCAAAAGTGAAGTAAATAGATAATAAATAATTTATAAATTAAAATATGTTGTGGTTAACAAATGTTCATCTACTAGATGTAAGGAGTCTAAATAAAATTAATCGGGCATTAATAATAAGGGTTATAAGGTCGTAAAGTAATTTTGATTGGAATTACTTTAAAAATAATAATAAATAGTGAATTAAATAAAATAAATATTTAATTGAACAAGTTACCATCTTTGAGATTCAAGAAGTCTAAAAAAATTTACTTTGAATGTTAAAACGTTGGTTGAAAGGTCGTAATCAATTTTCGTTCGTAAACGTTGAACGATAACTAACAAATAATTTAATAAATAGATAATTAATTTAAAAAAATATGACCTTAACAAGTTATGATCTTTGAGGTGTGAAAAGTCTAGGAAAAATAGTTCGGGGGTCGAAAACGATATTCGGGATGTCGAAAAGTCGATTCGAACCAAAACAGTACCCACCGCAAGGTCTGACCGGGTTGACCTTGCGGTTAGACCTTCTGCCGCAAGGTTGAACCTGGTTCTTGCGGCCCGAACCTTGCGGCCGCAAGGTTGAAGACAGTTTCGTATTTTTTTGTTGTTTCGCGATGATTTCGATGCATGGGCCCATTTGGGCTATTGGGTTAAGCATAAAAACAATAAATATACTTAGAGGAGTGATTGGAACGGATTATAATACCTTGATTGGATCGAATTGAATAAAAAACGAAACTTGAATTTTTGAAGGAGGTGACTTCGGTTTCTTCGATCGGGAGGCCTCGGGTCCGAATTGGATGATGTTTAGGGGTGTTTGAGGTTGGAGAAAAAGTTTGGAATGGTCAATTCGGGTTTCGGTTGAGTCTTGGTACAAAACCCATTTTTCTCTCTCACTTTCTCTCTCTAAAACTCCATGGATTGGGGCTTCGATTTACTCACGGTTTTCTCTCGTTTTTTACTCGGAGGAGCGTGAGGAATTTCGTGGTATGCCCTAGGGTCGACGTACTAGGGTATATATAGGAGAATTTTGAAGAGTTTCGATTAAAAATGAATTTAAAGAAGTTGTATTCTATCGGGCTTTGTAATGGACGAATTTGGAACGAGATACATTAAGGAAGGAAGTAGAAATTGAGTAGGAGAAGGAGAGATGGCAGAAGTTGGATGCATGTAATTAATAAAAATTACAAGTAAGATAATTAAGACTAGATTAATTTTATTTGTATATATCTACTAGATAATTATAATTAAGATAATTTTATTATTATAAATAATACTCTTTAAATGATATTATTAATTATAAAAATTACGGGTCGTTATAGTTATAAGTTGAATTAAAATTTGCTAAACTAATTTTAGTCACAAAAAATTTTAATCTAGATTTTCGTTTAATCTAATAACACTTTTTAAATAATAATCAATTACTATAGACTATTTGATAAAAAAAAATAGTTTCTTATAAAAAAAAATTTGAGCAAAAAATCCGGGACGTTACACCACAAAACCCCTTTATCAGGCTCTCTTCCTCCCTCATTATTTTGAAATTTTTTTAAAATTGCTACAGTTACTCGTTTTCTTTGCCTGGTTACTGTTCACTCACTACTACTTATTTAATTAGTATTTCTAATGGAGCCTGATTCGTTGGCGCACACAATCATAGTCGAAGCCTGATTCGCTGGCGCATGTGAAGAGAACAACAGCAGGGTAAAGGATTTGGTATATATGTACGCGCATATATGTATATACGCATCTGATGAGAGAGAGAGAGAGAGCGATTCAATGGCAGCTTGAAATCAAACGGAAGGGGAAGAGATGGATCCAACAGGTTGGATGAAGGTCCAGAGAGAGATGAGAGGTTGCTTTTTGAAGGCCATAAGCGAGGAAGTGGTTTTGGTTTCTGGGAGTTTAAAACCAGAGAGGGGAGAGAGTGAGACTTAAATATTTAATTGGGTGGGTTTGAATATTTAATTGAGTAGAGAGAGAGTAAAGAGCATGATTTTGTGTAATTGTGAAAAAGTGACCAGCTAAAATAGAAAAGTGGATTTTGAGAATTAATTTGGTCCAAAATCTAAAGCGTCTGATAGGGATGCTTTAACGAGTACTCCCTCCGTCCATTTTTTATAGTCCGGTATTCTATTTTAGGCTGTCCCTAGGGATGGCATTCGGGGCGGATATGGGGATTTCCGTACCCAATCCCCGAAACCGAAAGGCTGCCCATATCCGTCCCGATACCCGAACGGGGAGAGAAGATTTTACCCATAACCGAACCAAACGGGGTTCGGGTATTCCCCAAACCGAATGGGTAACCAAAAGCAGAAAACAGAAGCAGCAAAATCACAAGAGAAAACCGCGCAGCAAAACATTAATCTATGGCACACTTTGTAAAATTAAATGAATGATTACCACACATAGATCTATGGCACACTCTGTTTCGATAAAAAAAAAAAATTTAATCTACACTTT
This sequence comes from Rhododendron mucronatum var. ripense, assembly GCA_019656295.1. NCBI lineage: Eukaryota > Viridiplantae > Streptophyta > Magnoliopsida > Ericales > Ericaceae > Rhododendron > Rhododendron mucronatum. The sequence goes on from BPLT01000001.1 coordinate 11,814,202, forward strand.
GTAAAATTAAATGAATAATTACCACTCATATATACAGAAATGTATCAGGTTTCTTTTGAATGATGAGATTTAGGAAGCAAACTTCACAGACCACTCTCAGATCTGCTGATGAGAAGTCCGAAAACATATTTCAAAACAAACCCATTTTGAAACACAGAGAGATTCACGGAGAAGATGGAGGAAGATCGTAGTTCTCTAGGTGTGAACAACGGCAGTTGGCATATTGGATCGACGATTCGACGGCGATGGCTTTAGTCACAGTGAAGTGGAGGCGCCGCTCTCTTCTCTTCGCAGTCTAGTGGAGGAAGTGGGTTTGTTGGAGAGGAAGAAGTGGGTTTGTGTAGTGGAGACCGGAGAAGAATGAGAGTGGGAGGGGCGTGAGATCAAAATTAAGGGAGAGATTGGGGGAGAGAGGGGACCGAGAGAGACTAGAGAGAGAGAGATAGGGGATGGATGTGCGGCTACTCCAGAAGATGTGAGAACCCTACACACCCCTTGCACCTACTGCTATACTTATATATGAAGGGTACTTTTGTAATTTTGTTATTTCGGTTCGGTTCGGGTATCGGTTCGGGTAACAGTTAAACCATAACCGAACCGATACCCGTTCGGTTATCCTATGTCTCAACCATACCCATACCCACGGGAAAAATTTTGGTTATTGTTCGGTTATTTCGGTTCGGTTCGGGTACCCATCGGTTCGGTATATATTGTCATCTCTAGTTGTCCCTCAATAAGTGTCCATTTTGTAAAGTTAGTGGGTAAAAGTTGGTGCATTGTCTATTTTGTCCCTAAAAGTAGATTCCATTTTGAAAAGTTAGTGAGTAAAAGTGTAATGATGATGGGTAAATAGGGAAAGTGGAGGAAAAAGTTGATGTGAAAAGTATAATGATGATATCTTTTTAATAAGTTGAAATTACGAAGCAGGACACTTAAAAATAGACGGAGGGAGTAGCAAACAGCACTTGCATCTAATTTCCCTATTGTTAAGACTCTACAGAAAAGTTTGAATCCCACAGTAAAGATATTATCCATTGATGGATCTAGTTGACACGATGATCTTCTCAAAACTACATTAGCCCCATCAAAATTTTGATGAATATTTCTTCTCAATTTTAAATAAATAAAAAAAGTGGGACCGAATAAGATGGGACTGAATAGGTGGAATAATTCCTTAGTCCCGTGTTTGATACATTCGGGATTAACCGTTGGACCGAATAAGCTGGGACTATTTGTCTATTAGGTACCCCATGTGAGGGATTAACCAAAAATGTTAGAACCGTACCCACTTGTGAGTGCGGGTATGTAAATGGGTATGTAAGACCATCTTCAATCCTTACTCAATTATAAATTTAGAACCAAAATATGCGTAAAACCTCCAAAAACTCACTCTAGCACTTGACTCAAACCAATATCAAATTGAGGTTTACTCAAGTTTTTGAAGGCCATTTCCTCACTCACAAATTTACAACCATGCCATTAATAGAGTTTTTACTCAAATTTATGCTTAAATTTTACTTTGTCCATTGGGTGCTCCATACCAAATGAAGTTTTTACTCAAATTTTGGTAAACAATTGGTTAAGGGCCGGAGATGCTCTAAGTGGGTGTGGTTCTAGCATTGCTCTTAACTAGAGGAAGGGATGGTAGTACCGTAGTAGCCAATCTAGTCCCGCCCCCTTCTTTGAATTATCTCCCTCTATATTTAACGGACAAAAGTAATCCCCATCATCTTTATTCCGTCGTTGTCCCACTTTAATCAAACACTATACAATTAATCACAGTATACATATCCTCTCATCTATCATCCCGGTACTCCGCCGGTCTGACTGTCTCCCACATCCCCATCCTTAAATTCCATCTGTTAAATACTAGCTCCCATACATTTCTTTGAAACATTCTTAAATTATTTGTTATATGCAATAATTCAAAAATCTAACTTGTCGCATATCAGAACATTTTCAAGTAATAATAAGTCAGCCTGTTCGGATGACACTTTTTGCATTTTGGGTGTTCCGCCCTCCCTCCCCATAATGGTTTTCATAAAATGCATTCTTGAATTTGGGGATAAAAAAATGCTTAAGTATGGGAAGAGGAGCATTTTCAAAAAGACTCTTTTGCCCTTCTCATATTTAGAAATTACATCTCTCCCCCTCTAATGTTTTGTAAGTTGAATTACGTAAGATTTTGAATCTCCACCCTCTATGACTTTATTTTCTATCTCCATCAATAATGGTATTATTGTTTTCCAAGGTAATATTTGAGATTTCCTACTTAACAAAAAAAAAAAATTCAAAATAAGTCACAAGTATTTTTTAAGTGAAAGAACCAAAGGATATTTGAATTAATAATATCTTTTAAAAATGTCTAAAATGGCTGTTCCTACGTATTATAATGGAATAATAAATAACCTACGGCAATATGGTAAAAAAATCAACCCGTAATCTATTTTGATGATTATACTTTCAAACACAACTCCTATAGCCAAATGCATTTTACATATATCTTCTAAACACTTTATAGATTCATAATAGTATATTCATACCACAGTAAGGAAAAAAAGCAAAAAGAATTAAAAAAATGAAAATGTAAAAAGTAAAATAAAAGAGTCTCCCAAACACTCCTTAATAAGATTGGTACTCAAAACATTATTTGGTGTTAAATATTGAAAGAGGAATAGCTTCCCATTTATCCTTCCGATTAAATAGTTTAGAAAAGGAGTAATTGGTAGTGACATTGTGCATTTCCTAGCTTCTATTTGAAGCCACTGGACAAAGAGCCCAAGGGTTCGCCGGAAACATCAAAGAAAGTCTGGTTTTACCAAAAAGCGAATGGGAGAGAGAGAATCCCCTTTTCTCTCGTGATAAGTTATAACAAATCCATGAAAGCACTTCAACTCCCACTCAAGAATTTTGCTGATCAGGATGAGAACAAAAAAGATGGCGTTGCTCCTACTCCTCATCATGCTCTCCATTCATCTTCATGCATCCTCGCAAAATCTCCTCGTTCCAGGTTCACTTATTTGATCATATTATGTAGTAGAAATTTGTCAATTTTGGTATAATTCGAATACGATAATGATTTAGGATCTCTCGCTATCTTCATTATTCAGGATCTCTCAGTTATTTTCATTTTCCCCTAGTGGTTTTTAAATGGTTCGATTCCTTGTAGCCTTGGATCAACAGGAAGATCAAAATGTCAGGGACAGAAGATCTCAAGGCCTGGACGTTAGTACGTCGATGAAAGTTGCCAATGGAGGAGTGACGGTAGTTGATAAGCGTGGAGGTGGTGGTGGCGGGCATGGCGGTGGTGGTGGTCATGGTGGCAGCGGTGCCAGATCAGCTGGAGGATCAGATGGTGATACTAGGGGCCGCGGTTATGCAGCAGTAGTCCCCTTGTTTGCGGCAGGTGCAGGTGCACACCACGTAAATAACCGCCCTGCCCACCACGGCAAGAATGATGGCACAACCACCTATATCGGTCTGCCTTTCTTGGCTTCTGGTATCTTGATCTCACTTTTTGTTGCGCAACCCATTTGATTACCGTCTTCGGTTGCGTATATTAACAACGCACATCTACGTGCACAAACATCGTATACAGACATCTCTATATCTATATACTATCAAAAAAAGAAATGTACATAGAACTCCTCTACCAATTCAAGTAACTTGTATATCATGGTGAAAAAGTTGGGAAATGTAATAATGGCAAACACTATTATGCCAACCATAGGCAGCAGCTTATATTGTAAGGGACTTGAGGTCGCCTGAATAACATAATTACTCTTTACCACGAAAAACTTGTCCCGGTTATTGCTGTTTCTTTTTCGTTTCCACTTTGTCATCCTCCCATAACAGCTTATACTAGTACTAAACGAAAGCTACGTGGCGCATGAGGAAATTTTTACGGAACAAAAGAAAAAGCAGAAAACGCAACCGTGAAAAAAAATTGAATGAACCGAAACAAGAGAGAGCGAGATCTTGGAAATATAAAGTTGATGAGAGAATCATTTTCAATGCATGCTCCAACAGGTGCTCAACAACAATACAAATCAGGTTAATTATTTTCAGTCAATCACACGCAATGGTATCGTCAAAAATACAAATGGGTCGACTCAGACAAAAAATAATGAGACACCTTATCTAAAGCTCAAACCAAATGACAAAATCGTCTAACCCTGCAACTTTTTCTTTCATTTAACAAAGGCGGATTTTGCCTGAGAGTAAACTATGTGTAGTCCACACCAAAAGGGATCTTCCAACTGGGACTGAAACAGAAAAGAAAACAGTGCCCACTCTATTCCTTTACTTTAAACGGTTTTGAGTCTTCAAGTAGTTCATTGTCAAGATTTTACGAGAACGCCAAATTCAAGCAACCCCATCATTGTATGTAATTCATCCCTCTTGTATAATTTTGAATCTGATTGAACTGGGTATAAATCTCTTATTTCATGTACTCGACGACACTTTGACTGACTTCCTCGAGGAAGGAAACAAAACCCATCATGCTTGTGAACCCACTTCCATCTACGTCCTGCTCCTCAATAAGATAGTTCTCAAACGATGTGCAATCATCCTGTCCTCCCTTGAGGAATATTAGCCTCGGAGTTATACTCCTCTCTTGCTTTAGTTTGTTAATTGTAGTCCTCAATAAGCCTAAAGCAGAAAATATTTTTCTTAGGAAGCAGAAAAGAATGATAGTGAATGACATAGTTCTATGAAAGCAGCACCAGCAACAACTTACAGTCGTGAGGTGGAGGGTAAGGAAGTGAAGGATCAGCTGTAGAGGAATAAAACACAATGAGAGTAGTAAATGCGTCGAGGAAAAATATTGGACTGCCACTCGTTATCAATGCAGCACGGCTCAAAGAATGGCGAGGAAATGCTTGTTTATCCGGAGTTGCATATGATGTCAGCAGTGGGTAAATAGCACGGTGAAGAGAACTCGGTTCTAGAGCACTGCATCACAAGTTTGAGAACAGCAATTAGCAAAATTAGCATTATGGGGGCAAAGGCACTAACACGTATTAGAGCAAGGGATGCAACCTTAAGAAAACGAAAAGCAAGAAGATAGAAAGGGTTCTCAAAATTATAGAAGACTAGTAAAACGATAACAAGGTAGAACTCCCTCTCAAAATAAATGTGAGCTTGTATGAGGAAAAGATCAGGTCAGACTTGGAGATCTTTCAACCATGACGACACAGAGAGCACCATAGAATGTTGCTAAAGCGAGAATTTGATGTTTCAGTCCAATCACACTAAGCCATCCTTTTTTTCCCGTTGCAAAATGCTTAGTAGTAACCATAACCTGGTTATTTAGAAAAAGCTAATGTTTGATGTTAGGGTGTGTTCCACTAACTAAAATAAGTACTTATTTTTTGAATTAAAGGTGATGTATTGTGAGAGAATGACCTATCTTGTAAAGAGGAAAATAAGTACTCAAAAATAAGAACCTTAGCGGAACGGGGACTAAGAAAATACATCAATCAATCAAACCCTTATTCTTCTACAGGAGAAAGCTATGCATACATGGTGTGTACCAAAGAAATGTTGTATTGTTCTGGTACTGGTTATTCGTGGTTAGTTGTGAACTTTACGGTTCCTTTGTCACACATATTAGAGTTTGCCACGTATTTTTGAGGCGTTTTGTTTCGACCTTTTGTAGTGTTGGTAATGTTGGCTAGTTGTAGATGGGGGTGTATATGGTGCAAGTGGAAATGTTACGAGTTATTGTGGCTAGTTACGAAGCTGTGTAGTGTGCTCCTTATAAATTATTGTGGCTAAAATGTGGTTCATAGGGCGTCACAAACTATATACTACAGAGGAAACTGTATCTCATATCCAGTGTCTTTACCATCAGAACACAGGAACCCAAGCTAAAAAATGCACACCCAGTGATTGTAAACATTTATATACCTGAAGAGGCATTGCAGGTATATCCGGTAGTCAGGGTGGACTCCTTCCTCATGGAAACGGAGAAGTTGATTACGAAGCAAAGCAAAAACTAAGCGAGGTAAAGGCTGCAGTTGTGGGCATTGCGACAATGCTATGTCAATGCGAGCTGCTGTTGAACTGCCATGATCATACTGAACTAGTTTACAAGCATCATTATACTGTGCTGTAAGGATTACAAGCCAATCATGTAGCAACATCCTGCCTTCCCGAACTCCTTGCTCCAACGAGGCTGATATAACCTGGTGGGTGAAAGTCAGTGATCGACAAGTCATTAAATGTATAGGAGCAGAGAAAAATCCATAAGCTACAAGAGTTGAGTGCTACAAATTGCTTATAAAGATTGGTGACCGTATTGTAAAAGCCTGAATTCTACATTTCTTTTCTGATTAGAATTCCTTCTTTTCAGAGGGGAGAAAAGGCACTGTATAGTCAACCAAAAAAATAAGCTAATCCATTGTAAAAAAGAAAGAAAAAAAAAAACCTCCCTACATAGAATTGATTGCTAAAACAGACAAAACCCTGTTTGTCGGACGGCTTTTCCAGTTTACTCGTCCCCAACTAGAGATTATGGTGATGTTCATGGACCTGATGGACCTGATACCACCAGCTTTTTTTCTTGTCTAACTATAGAAAGTCGTTTTGGTTCTGTAGTAATACAAACCAAGCATGTTCTATTTCACAAGGACACTTGGGCTTCAATAAAAAAGGCGCGCCACTCGTTCATGCATATTTGTGGTGGCATGCTCGCAGACACCAAATATCACTACATCCTCTAAGTTGAAATATGAGCGGAATAACAAGTTTGTTCCTCTTTTATAATCTAGCATGTGCATGAGGTCTGTGCTCTGTTTTCCTAATACAGAACCACATCAGAGCAGCCCTACCATATCAATATGATCAACATGGTCGAAACGCATCATTGGTACGAAGATTTCCTACCAAAGTATTTAACCCTATAGAGCATCCTATCATTATACACATAACAGCTGCAAAATCAAGTACGTCATCATCACTTGAATGATGCAAAATAAGCCAAAAGTAGAGCAGTAAGTTATTAGAATGCAAAAACAAGCAGAAGAGAGAAAAATGAACCTTGTGAACAAGTATTGATAAAACTGCTTCAGGATCAACACTGTCATAAAGTTCAGTAATGTTACGAGCAGTTCCAAATTGCAGAGTTCGAATCCTTAATCTCCTTTTTAGAGAATGCTTGTTTCTGCAAAATATATATCACATCAAAGTATAAGTAAAGTTTCTGGAAGTATATTTGTGAAGATGCCAATTGATACATCACACGATGGATTACACGAAAATATACTGTTGGACACAAAGCTATTCTAAAGAAAATCTAAATGCTTATTTCAACTACATGCTTGTCTTGACATGCACAATGTTTGCATAAGTGAAATGAAGCCAAGTTGGAAACCAACATATCTAATAAAGAAAAAAGAGGTCTTATCACGAAACACGGTGACTGTAAAAAGGAGATGCGTCACTGGATATGATTAAGCATTTTTTCAAGAAAATGTCTTCCTTCTGAGGGCATGTACCCTTCTTTAGAAATTATGACACACCATTGTCAACAAGAATATTCTAATCATGACCACCGATTAGCAAATAATGACAAACACTGGGAAACTATATTACTTACGATCATGGAACCCCAACTCAATCTAGAAACTAGACTGACAGTTTTTTTTTTTTATCAGGAGCCTAGACTAACAGATCCTTGCTCCAAAAAATTCAAAAAGGAAAACTAATATACACTACATAATGGATATGTACTTTGTGTTAAGAGAGGCATTCAGGCTTCGTTTGTTTTGATGTAAAATGTTTTCCATGTAAAATATTTTTTCAAAAAACAAACTTTAAACTTTTATCCGGTGTTTGGTTGGCACATGAAAAATATTTTCAGAAATCAACAAAATAGTGTGGTGAGAGAGAGAGAGAGAGAGAGAGAGAGAGAGAGAGATGGCTTAACGGTGGAATTCAATACAGGCGATATACACGGCCCACGTCAGTTACATATTATGACATAAGCAGCAGAATAACAAAAATAATAATTTTTTTTATCATGTCGTTCAACTTGTCTTTCCTTCTTCTTCGGCCTCTTTTTAACAACTTTTTCTCTTGGATATTGCTACTATTGCATCATAACAGCACATCAATGTTGCTTTATTCAATAAGCTAAAGCAAGCTACACATCAAAAACTGATTGGAGGACAACAGACAGAGAGAGAGAGAGAGAGAGGGAGAGGGGGGTGTGGGGGATTGAACGTGGGTCGGGACTAATGATTAAGGAAACTGAGCAATGAGAATCACAGTAGAATGTAGCGGGTTCATTTCGGAAAATAACTAACGGAAGATTTAAGGGTAAGTCATTTTCATCCAATTAATGGAAAATGTTTTCCTCATTTTATATGCAACCAAACCGGAAAATAGGTAAAGCATTTTACCGGAAAACATTTTACACCCAAACAAACAGAGCCTCAATCTAACAATAAAACAGGAAAAACAAAGCTAATAAGCACCTGTCATGAACAAAACGTTACATCACTCAATTTTACCCAATCTGTCTGTATATGAATCATATCTTCAATGCAAGGCTACTTTGGCAACTGTGTATACTTTTAGATGTTTCATTGATGTGAAGCAGAGTGATGCGATCATTTTAACTTAGCAAAGCTATGAAGTCCCACGACCCAAGTGTCTTCACTTTTCTTTAACCGGAGTATTTAAATTACCCATACCTTAAATGATTACCACCGCCATCAAACAAAAGCTTAATAGTAGCCCCTTTTACCCAGCGGGCAGGACTGCCAAGTCACCAATTATCCAAAAGCTTAATTTGTTCAGAAATGGGTCTAACAAGGCGTAACACCATTCTGACACTCCCCCACATGCAACTCAGTGGTGGACATGGAGTTGAAAACATCCACACACACAAAAAAGCACAATGCACCCAGAGAATAACAATCCATGGCAAACACGTGGAAAAATATTTGAACCAATCATCTCTCAGAACCAAATCTACGATACCATGTTCAGTCACCAATTGTTCCGAAAGCTTAAGCGGCTAGGAAATGTGCCTTCGGATGGTTGCCCGCCAACTTATATCAAGTTGCCCAACACAAACAACAGCCTAACAGCCTTGAAATGACGAATGTAAATAATGCATGCATGTAGGAATAAGTTACCCTGAAAGGCAACAAGTTATGGACTGCCAGAGTATACAACTAACCCTACCTACTTGGAGAACTGGAGGCAGAATTCGACAGTTCCTCAGGAGGCACAACCACCGTATACTGGAATGCAATTTGTAGCATGGGAGGCTCTGATGTGTGCCTGCAGAAATGCGATGCAATTTCTGAAGTTATAACATGTTGGGAAGCACAACAAATAGACATGAGTTTCTAAAAGGAATACTTATACAAGATTTGCATGATAGGATGAATGAAACCACTGACATGAAGGTATATCTTTTATTTGGATACTTCAAAAACTAAGGTTCAAGTACCAAAATTAATTAAAACTCAACAATATACTTAAAACTACGATAGAATGATCAACGAACGTAGGTCTGCTAAAACAACCAACCAGCACGTGAACTCGAGTCGGCGCTTGAACAGTTCATTCAATACTTGCTTATTACATATCCGATTGACCTGGTACATGATTTTGAAGTTGGACCCTCACCAGCCGAGTTAGAACAACATGTCTTCATACTCGAGAATAAGGTCAGGAAGAAGATGAGTGAGCTTCAAAGCACTCAACAAAGTGCGAGGAGCCCACTCACTATTATCATTGCCGCTTTCTTTAAGGCATCAGCGAACACAATGTAAGCAGCATCAAAGGAACTGAGACTTTTAATGCTGCTTTCAAAAACCCTTGATTAAGAGGTTGAGGGGGCCTCCGATCCTCTTTCGTGTGCAATGTTTAAGAGTGGAATCCTCTAACTTGATTGGCTTGACGCTCCTATGACAGTCCTAGTTGGAACAAGGACACACACACAACACCACGCTTCCCCCCCCCCCCCCCCCCCCCCCCCCCCCCCACCCATCTATCGCAAGTGATTGTCCCTCTTCAGCTCAGAGGCACACATAACCCTGGCACATCTGTTGTCTTCAAAAGTACCTCAAGACTTGACTGTTAGTTGATGAAAATGTCACTAGAGTAGCACGTGGATATACATAAAGACATTAAACTTTCATGGGAAAAAGTTTAGTGCAAAAAACTCCCCACTTTTTGAACCAATGATGTCATGCTCTGACATGTCCCACATCCATTAAAGTCAGCACGTGAAAAAATGAACCAACCATTGAAATATATATTTTCATTCATTTTGGGTCCAGTTGCCTGGTCACTGAACGTTGACTTTGAAATTGCCATAAATCTACAGTTATTATATAGCTTAGTGGTTTCATATAACCTTGAAAATTGAGCCCTCTCAGCAAATAGAGAAGTAGCCTGGTGCAAAAGTTAGCCAAGCTCAAACCAAGATCAAAGATCAAATGAGCCAAGCTTAAGCAGGTCAACTTGGCCCATATTCCCTCCTAAATAAAGATGCTTCTCACAGCCGGTAAGAAAAATGCTCTGATTTTTACCAGATAGCAAATTTTTAGAAGCAGAAAGAGAGAGAAACCGAAATTTGATTAACCAAAAATGTCTGGGCAGGGAAACAGAAAAATAAATATAATGAAAAGCAATGAAACAAGAGTCAAGGAAAAAGGCAGGGTTCCTCATAACTGGGATGAGTCTTGTTTTCAAGAACCAGAACGCAAGGGGTGACTAAATCATACCTACTAATCCCCACAGTTTGAAAGGTTCAAAGTGCAGATTTACAGATT